>WKFP01014296.1:423262-455608 GCA_011057875.1 Pterocles orientalis
GTGGGGAGATCTGCATTTTATAATAGCTTTATAACTTAAAAAAAAAAAAAAAGTATGCTTTAGTCCATTTTTCTCCAGTTTCTTTCATCTTTCTTTTTGGAAAGTCTCAGTGATCAAGTTTAAGGGGTTCTTCTGGTGGGTATTAAGAATGCTTGTTGGTGCTTTAGTAAGATTCATCTGCTTACTTGCTGTCTTAGACTAGCTGTGTGCATATGTGAAAAGTAATCACAGTGTAGATTGCAAAGGATGCTGGTGGGACTAGGAAACAAGTGTAGACAAACTTGCTGGTAAAAGCAAATAGACAAAAAAAAATGCGGGCAGCTAAAAATATTAATTTTAGGATCATAAAAATACTTCAAATATTGTGTCAGGAAAATTGTGATTTGTCGAAAGTTTATGCCTGTATTTTTTTCAAATATGGTGCGCACACTTTTGGTGCTTTTGCGTTATTTTTTTTTCTTCTATGCTTAGTTTTGGTTAAAGATTTTATTAAATAATAGTGGTTATTCCTGAAGTGACAGTTTTATTTATGATGTGAAAGTTAAATATATTTATTTAGCCTGATGATAAAATGTCTGTACAGCATACTGCCAACAGGGAGACCAGCTGCCAGATGAATTATCTGTGTCTTATTGCCTCTTCTGGGGAAAGCAAAGCAAAGCTGTTCTGTGACCAGTGGAGAAGTCTGAAAAGATTTAATCTCAATTCCAATGAATAGTTCTCAGTCTTGAAATGGCAATCTCAAATTTAAGTGAGGATCTTGTGAAGTGTGGGGTTTATATGTAAATTTTAGCTGATAAATTACTTTATTTGAATTGGAAATCCAGAGAAATATACCAACAGTACCTGAAGCAGTAGGAATGCAAGACAAGGATTTAAAGCAAAAAGGGTACTTTGTGTTACTCTCAGAAAGTATCCCTCTTTCCTGATGGAGATTAATTTCTAAGAAAAATGGTTTTGTGCAGTTTCAAAATGCTGAAGAAATAAACTGCTGTCCAGCCAGTCACTCTCATGTAACAGTAGCATATACACATGGAAAATATAAAAATATAACTAGAAGTATGAAATAGCATGAATGTGGTAGAGTATGAAAACTGAATTTCCCCCATGCCTATACATTTTGATTTGACTTGCATTTGTTCAATGCTATAGTATAGCTAGAGACTTTCACTGCCTGCACTGTGTAAAAATTATTTGTGTAAAGCTAGTGATTTAACATGATCTGGTTTGAATGGCTGTTTGCTTTTAATGCAGTCTTGGTAAGGCTGTCATCATGATTCTTGATTTGACTTGATTTTGAAAGACAAGTCTTGGTGTCTAAGGATTTGTTTCTGGCCTGTGACAGAAGCAAAAGAAAGAGTAAGGAGCTATCTTACTGTTGCAGATCTTAACGCTTTCTTGTATGGAAACACAAATTCTACTTATGAGATGCTAAATCAAAGCCAATGCTGGATGTCAGAAAGTACAAAGAGTAAGTGGAACCATAGTTCAAGCTGCTTGCCCTGTGTATTAGCCAGCAGTGGTTCCAAAAATGGTTTCCTAAGAGGCTATGTGTGCTACTTGTCTTTTCACCATCACTGGGAATTTGTGAACCAATAGCTTCAAAAGCATTTGTTAAAAGGTTAGAGGTCTTGAAGATATTCAGTGCCCAGAATTCCATGAAAGCAGCAGTGACAAGAGACTTGTAATAATTGTCTATAGTGGGGAGAAAAAAATAAGATTTATATTCTTTTGAAAGCAGTTAGCTCACTGGCCAGTACAAATACACTAGCTAGAAAAGCAGCTCCTGTCTAACCATAGCATGTCTTGTCCAGTGGATCTTTCATTGAAGAGATATGGGAATTTTTGTGATCAAAGGAAGAGATTTATTAAGAAAGATAAATCTGTAGGGAGACAAACTAAGTTTTGCTGTCCAAAGAAAACTTGTTTAAATCCTCAATGAATTGGAATACTCTGGAAAATTGTATTTGGATGTTTCCTTAGTAGAATAGTGGAGTCATAATTTAGGTTGGAAGGGACTTGAGGGGTCATATAGTCCAAGTCCCTGCTCCAAATATGTGTAATTAGGTCAGGTTGCACAGGCTTATGATCAGTCAAGTCTTGAACACCTCCAAGGACAGAGATCCCACAACCTCTCTGGGTAACCTGGTCTAGTATTTAACCACTCTCATGGTTAAACAAACAAACAAAAAAAATCCCTAATCCCTTTTTTCCTAATATATAAATGGAATTTCCCATATCTCAACTTGTCCATGGCCTCTTGTTCAATCACTGTGCATTCCTAAGAAGAGTCTAGCTCCATCTCTGTATCCTCTGATCATTGCTTTTCCAGGCTGAACAGTCCCAGCCCTCTCAGGGTCTCCTTGTATGTTGTGTTCTCCAGTCCCCTGACCAGCTTGTTGGCCTCCCACTGAATCCGCTCCAGTATGTCAATATATTTGTAGTATTATACATATTTATACAAATATACATTTATATACAAATTATACAAATATTTTTGCATTATTATGCAAATATCATTGTACTGGGGAGCCTGAAACAGTATCCAGAGGTGGCCTCATAGAGGCTGAAGAAAGGAAAGCTGGCTCACTTACCCAAACCAACAGGCTGCACTGGTACTGCTAAAGCCCAGGATTTTGTTGGCCTCCTTTGCTGCAGGGACACACTGCTGGCTTGTGTTTGATCGGTCCACTGTAGACCCAGATTTTTTTTCTTCAATAAGGTGCAGTGTGTTAGTGCACAATTTAGCTGAAACAAGAATGCTCAAGATGACAAAATAACTCATGCTGTTCTTACACAGGAAATGATAACAAATGCTAGTCAGTTTTGTGCTTTTTCCTGTTTAATTTGGTAAAGATGAGTTTGGACAGATTTTGTATTTCTTCCTTTTTAATTTTAGACATTTGATTTGTTTTAATTAGATTTCTGATAAATTTTGTCCTATCAGTTTATTGCTGGAACATACTTTGTATTCTGGAAGCATAATCTGTAGGCGTGTGAGAGAATTTTTTTGTTGTTGTTATGTGCCCCCATCCCCCCAGTCCAGTGTGGATTTGAGTATTACTGTGTGTTCTGTTTTAGATCACAGAAGCAGTAAATTGCTTTTAAGTTCATGCTGGACACTAGTTTGTTCTTTAACCTTAAAAATGCATACTTTGTTTGCTTAAGAAAATCAGAAAATACTTCCAATGAAATCATGGTCTGTGTCAGATTATTCTTTCTCATTATTTTTACCTATTCATTAAAATAACCAGCTGGGTAGCTTTTTTAATTTACTTCTGAATCTCTTTGGAGACCTCTTCTAGCAGTAATACTTTTCCTCATGCATATATAAAACCAGATGCTGACCAAAGAGCAGCTTATGGCTGACAGTGTGTCAGCGTTATGTGCGACACCTACGTCACCTTTTTCATATTCTGTAAACAACAAGGTGAGAACTAAGTAGACTGTGGACTAATTGAAACACAAAAGAAATCCCAATGTAGTTGCAATGTGGATAATTCGGTTTGGAAAAAAAAATGAAGCTGCAAAATACACAAGTAAAACCAACAAAAGGGATGTTTTGTGTATTCTGCAGACACATTTCCACGATATTAACAAAGTTAGTTTACTGCATCTTTTAATCCTGATGTGTACAAGTAGAAGGCTAATTAGCATTCATATTTCTTACAACAAAGATTATTGGTGTTTAGGTGTAAGTCTGTTGGTATTCCTTGAGGTTTTTTACAACATTGAAACTATTCCTGAATCGAAGGGGGGGAAAAAAAAAAAAAAAAGTTTAGATGGGGCTTAAGTGTTACTTATCTAAGCCTCTTGCATAGATTCAGAAATTGTATATTGGTTTTCAAGAATACTCAGTATAAGAGATTACACAGTGGTTGAGATCATCATATCCGTTGCTTTAGTTCTTTTGTAAATGGATTTTCCTTTTTGTGCCTTCCTGATAGTCAACATGAATCTTTCACTGCAAACTGACTTAATCTCTTCGTATCCTCCAGCAGAGGACAGGGAGAAGAATTGACCAACCGTTTTCACAAGCTTTGTATATTGGGAATCTATGATCAGTCTCAAAAGTAAGCATTTGATGACATATGAAAATAACAGCTTTCCTTTAACCTTTTGCTGCAAGTCATACATTTTGATCTATGTGAACTTCTGAAATCTTCTTCCTCTCTGGGTTTACATTTACGTTTAGATAGTGTTATGTGTTCTTCAACCTTCTACCTCGCATAGAAAGAATAAATGTCTGCTCTGTGTTGGTTAAAAATTGTCAAAGTTAAAAGGTTTTGTACATATTTTGTGGCATATGGTAGTAGATAGCAGGCCACGAATAAAGAATATTCAAAGTTGATTTAATCCTTGTTCCCTTATTTGAGAATCAGATCACTTCACACTGCCTTCACTGATGCAAGTGTCAGCCTATAGAATTTTAAATTTCTTGTTTGAACAATGCTAGTTTTTGTTTCATTGTACTCAATTTCAAATTTTAACTGCCTGTTTAAAACGTGCGCTGCATGTGTAACACGGACACGTATCCACAATTATCCTGCCTATTTTTTCTTACCTGTGAATTGTAAAGTAGCTTTCACTAACTTTAATTATTTCTATTGTTTTGTTCTATCAGTCTTGGTGGTAGTGGCTTCAAAATGCTATTTCATTCTCTTCTTGGAAGACAATGCTTTATCAGACAATGCATGTCCTATCTGTGCACTCTTTTTTGGTGGCAAGAATAAATGCTTTGCTAGAACCAGGAAACTTTTCAAATGTTGATACAAGGAGAATAATTTCTGCTAAAAGATCTCAATATTTAGCATTTCAGGCTATGAATGATGGCTGTATTTAAGGAAGTCTGATTCACTTCTCTCCATGGCACCACTGCCTTCAGACAGCGTACCCAAAAACATGTTTTACAGTGCTCTTCACCAGCTGTGCCTGAGCCTATGCTTTCCAGGCTATGTTTTTAATACATGAATTTTGATATGTTTTGGCCCCTTCAACTTGCTACATATGCATATTAGTCTTTACAGGAAACTTTCTATATTTGAAGGAGTCTTTCTCACTCCTTATAAAATTAATGCATACTTATTTTAACAATTTATCAGGAAAAAATGAATATTTTTTGTTGTAAACATGTATTGCAGACAAACAAAACAGTTTTATCTAATTACAGAAGGCTGTAATCCCCACCAAGGTTCTTGTTTCTTTAGTCTTTTCTGTCTATAAAGTAGCATATCTGAGCATATTTTTGGCTCTGTTGCTGGAGATGGGGTTGTTTGTTTTCTATATACAGGTGACAATTTTGTGTAAAATCAGTTGTAGTAAAATTACTGATTCTAGATTCTTCCTTAAACATATCTTCTTTTTTACTGTAAGCTTATTCCTTGTACATGTGTACCTCATGTATGGTTAGTGCAGATTTCTGTTTTGGATTCAGTTCCAGTGAAACAGCTTTCCAGTGTGATAGGAGCAACACCAGAATCAGTGGTGTATTGCTAGTCAAAAAATAGTATGGCAAGTTGACCTATGCAGAAACTGAAGTCTGAATATGATAGCCCACAATCTACCTTGGTGTTTATGTTCTAAATGGCACTATAAATATGCTATATCCAACAGTAAATTGTTTGCGATGGATGATTGGTACTTTTATTGCATCAAAGGAAATAATTAAATTGCTGTTTTGTGTGATACCTTGTAATTGTCCTTACTGGTCAGAACTACTGTGCCCCCTAAGTATTCTTTCAGCTAGACTGATGAAACTGCAAGTATCAAATTTCTGTTAGGTCCTATTTTGAATTATTAAAGCCTGTTGGAATAACTGGATTTGTTATCAATGTTTTGCTTGTATTTAGTCTTTTTTTAGTCAAAATGATCTGTTCCCTTTTTATGTGTTCAGGTTCTAAGTAGTAAATAAGCATATGCACAGTTACAGCTAGGCAGGCCTAAGTTTACATACAATTTATGACCACAAAATAGAAAAGGATGTATTTTCTTGACACTTTGCTATCTTTGTACCTCTTCATAAAATTTTTCCCACTAATAAATTTAAGACATTTTTTTCACCAGAAGTTGAAATTTTGCTAGCAATGTGTTGGCTCTTTTCATGTTAGAGAGATGTTGATAATAACTTTAATGTGAATACACAGTGATTGTGAATTAAGTTTTGTTCACATGTAGAAAGGAAAAAACCTAAAAGCTATATGAGGTTCTGTAATTACTGCAAGCTATAGTCTGCAGCAAGGGCTGTCATAGGAGAAAGGTAGATGCTCAGGAGAGATTTCTTCTGTGTCAAATACTTGACAAGGCCTTGGAGACTGGCATGCTTCTGTTGTCACCTCTCTTCTATCCACCTCTTCTTGAATACAGTGATCCTCCTTGACTAAAATTCCTAAGCTGTTTTAGGACTGAGTTGCCAGCAAGTGTAAAGTAAGAGAACACCAATATTATCTAGAAGTTGTCTGAAGAAAACTGAAAATAGCTCTTGGTGACCATATTTGTAACGGCCTGCTTTTCATAGCTTTTTCTCAATTCTGCAAACATGAATGACGTTGTATATCTAAACAGTTAAAATTAGCTTCTGTCTGGCCACCTTACCAGGTGTATGTAAGAAAGCTAGTTCAAACTCACTCTGAGTCTCTTAGATCTTCCAATCTTGTGACTGTTTTTCCAGCCCTCAAATACTAGACTATCACTGATGTTTACTTTTCCATTTGCATCATTGGGGATATAGCATTAGGAGTACAGATTTTTAACTTGGAAAGGCATGCATTTATATGCAATCTGTTTAGCTGTCATTTCTTACTGAAACCCCTGTAAATTGAATCAATATGATTGGAGAGGTATTTAAGAGGTGTTTTAAAATGTCTCAGTACCTCTGCCCAAATCTAAAAATTCTTGGTTGAAGTATGAAAATTCTCCCAGGTACACAAACAGATTTTATCCATTGGTAGATAAAGATGACATGACCACGTTAATTCTTTTGATGATACTGGTGACTAAGGTGAAGCTGTTAAGCTGACTTTGTAACTCTTGAAGCAATGGACAAGGTCACTGAGTGTTTGCTGCTTTCTTTCCAAGAAACTCAGAACAGTATTTCACCTTTAACTTCTTTTGCCTGTGTTTAAGAGAGCAGAGTACTCTTAAACATTCAAAAAACAGTATGCGGTAACATATGTTGTCCAGCCTTTCTCATTGCAGCATAGGAAATGCATGGATAGTGGAATGGTTGTATGCTATGTCATGGCTGGAACCTAGCAGCACTATATTCTGCAACACTTGTAGCCAGCAGCTGACTTACAAGTAAAGTTTGGCATGTCAGTTTTGACCTATATCAGTTAGACTCTCGTTTCTGGAAAGACTGTTTCTCTCCCTCTAATGTTATATTCCCATCAACTTTTTAGAATGTAGGAATCGCAATGAAAAAAGTTATTAATGAAGTCCCATAGCTTATTTCTCATAAGAATTCGGTATTTCACACTTAGTAGTTTAATTGTTACCATTATATCATTTTCCCAATAGAACATTTTGTGTTTAGCACCAACTTGTCTCAAGGACGCAAAAACACATAAAGAACTTGAAAAACATATGGCTTTCAGAACTTTCACCAATTCTACTAGTATTTTTGATGTTATATGTCTGATCCCTAGATAATTACCAATAAAAGTTTCCAAATATTTTTGGAGAGCCTAATAAGCTCTAAGGATTGTTGTATGTGGCAACAATTGTTGCAAGGGTAAGGAATAGACAATGACAAAAAATAGTACAAAGTAAAGCAGAATGATGCCTTTTCATTTTACTATAAGGTAATTAGAATATTCTGTGTGCTGCTTAATATTTTAGCAGAAGATTTTATGACATTTCTTCTATAAAATACATAGTGGTAAATCAGTGTCAGTACTTTTAACTCCAAATCTTAAAGATTTTTAGCCTATGTGTCCTGTAAGAGTTCCCACAAACTTCCCTTATTCTGGCACCTGCTTTTCTTCTTTCACAGCACATGTTTTGTTTTTGTTTTTTTGGGTTTTTTTTATAAGCTTTAGGTAACACTTTAAATGTCCACCTGTTCAATGAAGATTTTCTTGGCCGCAAATAACCAAGCTCTTTGACTACCTCAAAATACATGTTGATCTTCAGGCTGTGTTTTTACTTTCCTTATAGAGATTTGCTGTTTAGGGGGACACCATAACGAGGTAACATTTATATTTTTAACTGTGTAGAGTATAGTCTTATAGAATCAACATGCATACATCCTGTCCAAAGTAAATTACTGTTTAAGTTTTGCTATGCACTTTTAAATAGCTTGCAATATTTACAAGTGGCAGTATTGAAAAATGAGTAGACTGACATCCTCAGCGTTGCATTTTCTTCCTTTGGTCAACTTAAATGAAAACTTCACAGAGATTTTGCATTTTTTTAATTTAATCTATTCATCAGTTTTATTGAAAGTAATATAAAGTGACACTTAATTCTATCATATTTGACTAATATGTAACTCAGCTGTCATGCACACAGAGACATTCTTTAGGGTGTTCAGCTGTCGTGTAATTTATAATACAGTTTTGTTGCATGAGAAAAAAATTTAAAGCTGAATATATTTGTTTTTCTTTGTGAATGGAGGGGAGGGAAATGATAGCAGTCTTTTTAAGACTCTGTTTCCATATATTTGCTTTGATAATATTGACCTTGGACTTCTGTAACAAAAATAAAGATTCAAAAACTCAACCAAGAAAGAATCCTGCAAAAACATTCTCTGAGAAATTGTATGCTGTTAGGAAGAAGAGGTCAGAAACAGTAGAAGAGATCAAATGATATCAAAGTAGCAACTCACCCGATGCAAATAATTACACACACAATATTTAATTTGTGTAATTCACTGAAAATTCTAACTATCTCTTTGGCACCTCTCTTACTAGGTCTTCCCAGGTGTCCCCTCCAATACTGGGTACTCAAAATATTGAAATAAACAGTATAATTTACAATGAAATGAAATGAATTTCAGTGGAATAAATCAAATATGTCACCCATGAAGGGTAATTATCTTTCATTTTCTCAAGAAAGAAATGTAGGATGGAGCAAGAGATTTCTTAGTTGTGAAGTAACAGATGCTACTCCTATATATGATAGAATAAACATTTCAAAATTTTTTAAACATTAAAAATTATGTTGAATAAGAAGAACTGATAGAACTTTAAAAACTACTTGTTGTTGTGATGAGCCAGCCAGTATTGTTTTTAACCTTTTTCTTTTTAAATGTTGAGACAAATTTTCAGTACAAATAATCCTATATTTAAAGGGAAAAAAATGTGGATTTTTTTTGACAGTACTACCCTGCTGAGTTGTAGTATCTATGGTAAATTTTATGAAGGCACTTAAATTCCTTTCTACTGGAAGTATAGACTACTGTGGGATTTCCAGTATAGATTGTGATAGAAATTTTTGCTGATATCCAAGGTCAAAGCAAGATTCCAGTTTGCATCTTTGTTCATGTAGTTCCTTTTTGCTTTTTGTCCATATATAACCTATCTATAAACCCTTTCTATGAACAATTCAGTCCTCTGAGTGCTGGAATAAATACAGCTTGGAATTAGCAAGATTCATTTTCAGTCTCCTCCTGGGATACACTTTACCTTACTTGGTCAAATTATATTAAATCATAATGAAAGGAATAGGTGCCTAACTAAGAATGGTTTGTGAACTGCAAAAAATATACAATTAAATAATCTGTCTCTGTGGAACACATGCATATCTGTTATTCCAAAATTATATACCGTCACTGTTTAAACATAATTTTTGTGCACCAATCAATGTAAAAATAACAGATATTGACTCATTAATCTTTACATTCTGCAGATATATCCAGAAGTTTCCACTATTCTTTTGCCGTGTTTTTTCCTGTGCTCTTGGCTGATTCTAGGCATGCCTGAAAAAAGTCTACATTTAGTCATCCCGGTAGTTCTCTCTTGCCACAAAACATACTGCCAGAAATGCTGTGCTTTATAGTTTGCAAGTATTGTATGCACATTAGTGTGGTTTAAGTCTTCCAAACCTGTCTTCTTCTCTGTGCAAGCCAAGAAGAAAGGACACCAAAAAGTACCACAAACGTTGACCACAAAAAAATACAAGCCTAGCTTATCCTCCAGGCAATTCATCGCTTCCACCTACCACCCAGGTACACATTTTCTTTGTCACTGCAGCTTCTTAACCCATAGTAGTTATACTTCATATTATTCTCAAATTTTCATCTTCACCCAATGTTTTCTTGCAGACTCTTCTTCTTGCCCTTACTGTAAAGAAGTTTTTTCTCACAGTGAGGGTGACAGAGCACTGGAACAGGCTGCCCAGAGAGGTTATGGAGTCTCCTTCTCTGGAGACATTCAAAGCCCGCCTGGATGCGTTCCTGTGCGATCTGATCTAGGTGTTCCTGCTTCGGCAGGGGGATTGGACTAGATGATCTTTCGAGGTCCCTTCCAATCCCTAACATTCTCTGATTCTGTAATTCTGTGATTCTGTGATCTGTTCGTTGAATACCTTGTGATATCTAGGTGGTAGGAAAAGCATGACAGGGAATGGGAGAGAGCAGAGTTGAGCCAGGGGCCTTCTGAGGGGAGTAGTGGTCTTGAATGGCACTTATAGTTCAGAAGTTCTTTGGTCCTGCCATGCTTGCTTCCTCTTCATTGTGAGCTGGTTCTCCTTAAATCTGGTGCATGAGAAGATAGCAAGGTATTGTTTCTACCGTGTGTGTCTCATTCAACTATGTTTAATTTCTGTGGGTTGACAAACTTGAGGGAGACAAAAGGGGAAGAGGGGAGTTAGGACGCATTCAAAATGATAGCATATCTCAGTGGAAGCAGCTGTTGAAATCTATGTTCTGAATAGATTAGATTAATTTAGCATGAAAAAATTTACAAAATAAGGTTCTGGGATTTGTTGTAATCATTGCCTACCTCTGTTTCTTTGATCAGTTGGGTTTCTTAAGAGAGGAAAACTTTGATCATAAGTGAGGGACTACTACAATACTCAGTGTTTCGTTTGCAGTTTAAGTTGATAATGTAGAAAAGATAGCCATTCATTATATTTCTCTCTGCAAGCTTTCTAATATCCCAATTCAGTCTGTTCTTGGATCCTTACTGAATCAGAATGGGGAAGAGAAAAACATATTATTAGCTGCTATTAACTTATGTACTGGGAGATGTAGGACAACTACCTCTTGACTGCTGTTCTGCCGTGTGAGTGGATAGGGCTAATTGTTAAGGGTCTGGTAATCTGTCCAGAGAACTGGTTAATGGAGTAGCTGAAAAAGACTTTTATCTTGGAGCATCATATTTGGTTTTGACAACAGAGAAATATATGTAGTTTTAAAATATTTTTTATAACTCTCTCTGAATTTTTCAGAGCTAGAATTCAGTGTTTCATTTCTGTGCATTGAAAGACTTGGAGGAAACAAAATGGGGGGCAGGGGGTTGGACATATTTAAAATGACAGTAAGTAAGCAGGTTAATATAAGCTGTAATGCATTTAAATTTTTGTTGTTTTTCTAAACTGTTCTGTTATTGAGAGGTTGTGCTACGTAGAAAATTCTAGGCTATTGCAAAGAAGGAAAAAGATAGTAGCTCAATTAATTTGTTAGAACTCTTCTTCCAGCTCATTTGACATGCCTAGAAACAGAACACAGGGTTCTCTTAAAGAAAAGGAAAGCAAATCTCAGCTCTGCTTTAAACCAGTAATCATAGTGGAAGTGAATTAATGAGAAATTAAGTGTATCTGTGCTTGAGAAAGAGAATGGTCACAGGTAATGAGATAGCCTAAACCCTAGACAATTCAGTAATGGAGCCCATGTTTAAGGTGATCAGTATATGTGTCTGTGTTTGCAAAACAATGTTCCTATAGTTCTTTCTGCGGTTCAAGAACAATTTCCTGCTCTAATAAGTCTTACTTTTTTCTGTCTTGGAGCAACTGGTCACTACAAACCAGATTACCTAGGAGTCTTCTGTAATTCAAGTCATGGAATTGTAAGAGGAAGGAGTAGGACATAGTAAGACTGACTAAGGCATAGGCATTGTACTTCTTTTTAGTTCTGCAAGAAGTCTGTTCTTACAACTGCTAAGTATTTGTGTCTTGTCTTAAAGATATACATTTTCAAAGAGTTATGTGAGAGAATTTTGATGAAAATTGAAAGGTATGTTTTCTAAAATGGACAGCAGAATTTAAAACAAAATTTTACGTTTCCTTTTCATAAAGCTGTTCAGAAATCTGAATGTGCGCTCTCTTAGGAGAGTGCCCTAGTTATCATGTGTGCTAAGCTTGGGTGATCTATCTATCTTCTCTTAAAATTCTTATGTTCTTGTAGATACAAATCAATGAAGCAGAAGTTGTTATAACTTCTTGTTCAGCGCCACTAACTACAGAGTAAGGAAACCTTTTCATTCCCTTGATGTGTGTCTCAATGACTGTTTATATATTTTGTATACAGAGGAATAATTACAGCAGATTTCAGTTCAGAATAATCTGTCACCTGTTAATTAGTACAGTTATTTTACCATAGTAAGATTATATAAATCTTTGTGTGTTGGTTAAATGGAAAATAAGACATTGTATTTTTGTCAAGTTAAAATATTTGTGGTGTTCTTCAATAATATTTTTTTATTGGGAATTAATCGTGATCAAATTGTTTTGACATGAGACATCTTGCTAGATAGTTGGAAGATTAATGTGAATGTGAGCAAGCAATTTACACAGCTACTAAGAACTGGATGACTTGCTATGTTAAGAAGTGTGGTGAAAAATGAATTTGTAAAGGAGGTGAAGATCTGCTTAAGGAGGAGATCCTTAGCTTGCTTTTAATATAATAGCATCATGTTCTGCCACACTATATAGCAGGTAAACAAGAACATGATGAAGTTTTATTGGAAAATATCTGCTTCAGTTGAAGTAAAAGGACTTAAACTTTTCTTCCTAATTTCGTGCTACAGTGAACCTGTGATTTCTTTTTAGAATTATCACATATTTAAAAAAAAAACCTAGCAAAAGAGTGTTAATTTACCTCTGTCCTATTCGTGTTCTAATTTGATTGTTTGATTGTTGCAAATTTGATTGCTATTAGATAAAATAATTCTTTACATCTTTGTGATGGGTTGGCCCTTGGCTGGGGGCCAAACCACACACACCTGCTCACACAGTCCCTGCCCCCACCCAATGATAGGGGAGAGAATTAAAGAGGTAAATGGCAAAGAGGACTCGTGGGTTGAGATAAGGACAATTTAATAACTAAACTACAATAATATTAGAAATAATACTATATACAAAGATGCAATATGATACACGGTGATATTACCCCTTTCCCCCCCAAAAGGCTGAATGTATGTCCTTGAGAACAAATAGCAACATCCTAGCAATAACTATAAACGTTCTTCTCTTATCAATTCTCTCCTGAGCAGGAATTCAAAACATAGCTTCTTGCTAGCTGTTTATGAAGAGAAGGGAAAAGGAAAAAAAGTTAACTCTGCTCTGCTTAACCCACGACAATCTTCCTAAGATTTTTGTAACACATTGCCATGGCTTTTCCTTCAAGTGCCCAAAATGAAATATTCCGGGTTAAATGTAAAGTTTTTGTATCAGTTTCTAGTATGTTCTATAATACCTTTGGCTATATATTACCAATGTATATCTTGAACTACAAATCTTGCTGCTTTTTTTTTTTTAATGAGTCTGTGAACACAAATTGGTTGTCAACTAGCTGTGGATTTGACAAAAGTTCATTGGGTAGCAAGTCACTTTGCCTCAGAGTATGTGCAGGTGCTCAGTGGGAGAGTAATGTGAAAAACTATAGGATGCACTGAAGAACTTGATTTTTTTGGAAATGCAGGTGAACTCTCAGGACCAGCAGAAATAGCTATTCAGCAAATATATAAAAAATAAGTTGCAAACATTCTCAGTTCTAACAGTGAAATAAGAGAAATGTTCGGGAAGATAAGCAGCCATTCCACCATGATTTTTATAGCCATAGATGCATAAAAATTAAATCTCCATCAAACTTTTATTTGCTGCAGTTTGACTGTTAGTGAATGGAGTATTCATTTGAAGGTAAGGAAATGATAGTAAGCTTCATAACTTCTAATTTTCCTATGACAACTTTATTCATGATAAAGGGTCTGAAGTTTATATCTTGCCTTAGAACAATTTCTTTGCCCTTCACAAAGTAAGCTTGTCAACATCCTGGTTCCTTAGTTCATCTAAATTATTAATTTTTTATTAAATTATAGCTTTGAATCATTCCAGTGATTTGTTAGGTGAACTGGCAGAGACAATTATTGCAGCAATGGCTAGAACACAGACTGAGAGGGAACTGTTTTCCTCAATAAAGAAATGTAACTTACCAGGTAAATTGGTTTCCCCAAGAAATGCAGCCTATGTCTTTCTGTTGTATTCAGGTTTTGTACAAGATAAAATCTTAAACCCTGTCTATTACTGGTTTGATGGTTTGTCACGAGCTTGCTTTTTTTCTTTTTTTCCCCCCTCTCCTTTTGTGCATGTGTAATTCTTTGGTTTTCGTAACACCTTCATTTTTTTAAATAAGGAATAAAGCTGCAGAGATTAAATAGATGGACTGATTTGAACAATTGGTGTTTAAAAGCCTTGTGGTGGGGTTTTGGCACTCCATCACTTACTACCAAAACTGAATTGCAGAGTTGTTTTCCTCTTTGATGGAAAAGAGTGGTAGTGTTATAATTTCCTACAGAAACATTCTTTAGTTTTATTTTATTGACGTTTGAAAAATAGCTGGTTAAATAGATATCATCTCAACTGTGTATTTCAAAGGCTTTGAAAACTCTCTGTGTGCCTTTCTGTGGTTAATGTATTTCATACTGAAGTTTTACTTCAGTAAACATTAAGTTGCACTTTTAAGTATAACTTAAATGTAAAATGGCACATTTTATTGGTAGTTGATTGAGACCTGGGAGTTAGGTTGAATGCTGGATGTTTTACAGAATCATAGAATCATAACAAATTAGTTTATTGGCACAACATTTTTTGAAGAGCATTCCTGGCAAAAATAAGCAGTGCTCTGTCACATGATTTCCCTTAAAATAGCTAAGTAATTTTCTAACTGTGCTTCACAGCTTTTGAAACAACTGCCAAAATCACAAATAGCAAAGTTTGGACTTTGCTTGTGATAACGGCAAAATTAAAGATTTTTGTGGATTTATGATATTGGTTCCAAAGTCCTTTTATCTTGTGTTTTTTGAGGATGTTTTGAAAAGCAGTTGGTATTTGTGGTCTAAATTGGAGATGGGAGATGCGTACTAGATTACGGAGCATAAAAAAGACATATGACATCTATTTTTAGTGGGTAGCACCTAGAACATTATATCAGAGGGAAAATATTCTCCATCTAATTCATTTCACTTGCATTTGAAGCTAGGTTAAAGGGTGGTCGCACTGTTCAGCAGGGAAATAGCTGGTGTTTTTCTGTAAAGTATAATATAGATATGTCAAATGTCACAAGGTCTGCATTTCCATGTTTTAGAAGGTTTCATAATTTCCTTTAATATTTTCTTGTCCCAAGAAGTTCCAAGTAGTGGCCCAGTCTAGGTAGGCTTGCTTAGGTAAAAGCAGGGAGTCTGTGCTTAGTGATACTGGAGCTGCAAGCAGTGTGAAGGATAGTCAGGAAGCAGGATCATCTCATCCTAATCTTGCCCTTGCTTTCTTCTGTAGGGAAGGGATAACCAGGAAAGCTTGAAGGGAGTTGCCTGATTTCAGTTTTGTCTACCAAAGTATACTCAGGCTTTACTCTGGTCAGGAACTGCTGTTGTGATATCTGTAACAATGCATTTTTCAGGGCATTAACTTTCCGTCTGTCTCTTAGAGCAACTAATGGAGGAAGAGACTACATTAGCCAGGCAGTGAGGAACAGCAGAGAATTAGTGGTTTTAGAAGACTGTCCTCAACTCAGGTGAGGAAAAAAAAAAAGGTAGATAGTCCATGCCAAGAACTCTTCACAGAAACAAAATGGAGTAGAACTCCATTCTCTTTCCCATTTTATTGTTGCTTGAGAACAAATGAAGCCACATAGTCTAATTTCTTGGTTCCTGATGAATTTATTTCTTCTATGTAAGGTAAATGATTTTTACTTTTTGCATGTGATGTAGTGCTACTTCTGCAAGTTCATTCTAAGAATGTTGGTTGTTGAAAATCTGTGATGGTCCGTTCCTCCTTTTCAAATACCTTTTTTTTCCTTTTAAATTGCATCGTATTTGTTTAATGTAGCATACACATCCCTTCAGCTTTAATATTAGTAGTATCACAGTTCCTATCAATGGCTCACTCTCAGGGCCATGTAGAATTCTACAGAGTTCTTATTCAGAGCACTGCCACAATAATAAAAATTAGGATTATTATTAAAATTACTGAAATTTGAAAAAAATGAGGATGTAATGCACAGTATTCCAGTTTCTTTACACTAAAGTCCTGATTTGCAAATGTGAGTGAAAGATTGACTTTACATTTCCAGAGATGATTAGCTGCCAGCTCTAATCAAATTGAGAAGTAATTAGTAAATCAAAACTTAGCTCTTTGCTTGATTTACTAAAATTACAGTTTATGCAGTTTAAATGATGGGGGAGGGGAAATGTCTCTTCTCTACATATAGGCTACTGTTAGTGGAGCAAGGGAAAAGAATCATTGCTTACAGTATTTATCTACTTCAGTACCCTATCACCGTTATTTCAGTGAAAGTAGTGCTAGATAAGCGCAGATGTCATCTCTTTTTACCTTTGAAATTAAGCATGTTGTGAGTAGCTGTTTTGAGACTTGTTTGGGATACACCTGACCCAAACAAACTGACTTTTCATTACCAGTACTTTTTTTCCTTCACACAGTGCTTCAGTATTGTTGCAGAATTATTAAAATGTGAAGGTTATGCATGTGATTCTGCAATAAAGTTATTTAATTGAGGCATGTGCTGTGACAGTATAGGCAAGGTTGAAAGGGGAGAGCGATCTTGACAGTGCTGGAGTTGAGTTTCCATCTCTGACGCCTACTAGCTGTGGGACATTTGCCTTTGCTTTATTTCTCCAATACTGTTTTTCCTTTCTGTGAAGTAAATTCGGTTGGTTTTTTGTTTGGTGGGTTTTGTTTTGTTTTGTTGTTTGTTCTTTCATCTTATTGAACTTGAGTTCCTGTGGAAAAAGTAAATAGAGATGAAGTCTAAAATGTTCAAATAGATGCCCCTCTAGCTACATAAATGAAATGCAAAATGTTAGATTTTTATCTGTATGGGGACAAAAATAAATATATATGTTTTTCTAGTATGCAATGTGCTACTGTCTTACTTGTCTGTCTTCTCCTTGAGAGTAGATGGCTGTAATGCTCTCTGCGTTTACATTGTGACCAAGACACGTTTTATTGCATGTTTTATACTTGAGTCTTATTTGTTGCAGAAGTAACTGCAGTGGAGAGCTTCTCTGAATTAATTTAATGGCAGAATTAGCAGGCCAGCTGTAATCCCATTGAAGTACCTTAAAAGCTGCACTTTTTGGAGGTAGCTTTATTAGAAGAGCAAGAGGTTTGAAACAAATTCAGAACTGAGTGTGAGATGCTTAATTTTTTTTGGAAATGCTGTGCTAGTATCTTAAAAATAAAAAGTACAGAAGACTAGAGAGATAAGCCTGGTAATATTACAGTATAAAGTACTGCAGAAATGCTGATATTTAGGGAGCCCAGTTCTGCTCTTAAATGCTAAGTATGAAACACTAATTAAAGAAAATTGAATCATCATTGCATTTGTATATCTAAAAGCCAAATGGATCCCTCACATAGTGCACATTTCAGAGTATATTCTAGCAAACTTGAGAAAAAAAATGGATGCTCTTTTCAATGGAAGATTTTTTTTTCCTTTAGTTTTTAGCACACTTTGTTTTCAGACATGGGTTGTTTATATAGCAATTTAATATATTTAGTATTTCTGCCTCAGGCTGCAAGGTTGTGGTATGGCAGCTGATCTATTCCTCTTTCAGATAAAGTATTTAATCCATAAAATTTTCCTTCCTCTAGGGGACGTCAGTAGTCTTAAACATTACTTTTGGGCTTTCAAACCTTCATAGACTGTTAAATGAGCTGTTGTATATTTTTTTTTTTCTCAAAAGCTTTATTTACTTTTTCTTGAGCTGTGAATAACTGCACCATGGTTATCGTCCCTGATTCCTTTCCTCCTGCAGATTCAACCTGCTGTTAGGTACATATCTCCTTTTCCTACATCTACTGATTAGGGAGTGTTTCTCTCATGAGAGTGAAGAGTGGTCCCACCATCAGTTTGCCAGAACTGTCATGTCATCTCAGGATGTCTCCTCTAGTGCAGCCATGCCACACAATGAAGCACAATTTATTTGAAAGAAGCTCTATTTACATTCAACTAAAATGTGCTATTGAAGGAGGTAGATCTCAAGAGGAAGAGCAATGGCAGGAACCCTTGACAAGCAAAGATGATGGCTGATAGCTCTATGAATGGGATTATATGATGTCTTCTGAGATATGGGAGGGTTTAAGCTGATCTCTCTGATGTCCTGTCCAGTACTTAATTCAGATGCCTGATAGCTGGAACTTCAAGCTGATAGAATTCGTACACTTAGAAGCGGAAATATTAGACTTTATCATTTTTTCAGCTGAGGTTCTTTCAGGAATAAACAGGACAAAATTATCTAACTTTTCTATGTAAAGGCAATAGATATGTTGTAACTGTGTTGGTGTCAAGGCTGATATTAGTTAGAGAACTGCATTTTTAACTAAGGGGTATGGAGTTTGGCTTTTAGCTTGGAAGTGTTGCAGTAGGACATGTGATGAAAATATGCATTTATCAAAAAATAAAATATATTCTTTTGACAATGGAGATGAGGAATACATAAATGAAACTTTAATTTTTTAAATTATGTTTTATATTTTGAGTATTTTTTTTTGTTATGTTTGTTATATCTTCATTTGCTTATATTTCCAACTGCATACAGTTTTTACTCTGAATTAGATTGTTTGTATGCTTGCACTCCATCTTGCTGATAGAATTATTTTATCAAAAATTTCTGTCTTGATTATGTCAGCTGTTTAGAAAAAAAGAAAAGGAGGAATGTCAGAAAAGCTTTGGAATGAATCTCAAGGTTTTTTTGCAGGTAGAATGTTTACAGTCTGTGATAGAGGTCTAAAAGGTATTAAGAGATCTATTTTTGTCTCACAGGAATGTTAGCCACTTGGTTTGGGCTGTTTGTATCACAAAATGTTGAAATCTTTAGAGCTGATTTTTGGGGTTACTCTTATATATAGGTTACTTCTTTGTACAAGGTCTGGCTGGGACAGAGTTAACTTTATTCATAGCAGCCCGTATGGAGTTGTGCTTTGTATTTATGGCTAAACCACAGCTAAAACACACCCTGGTGTTTTGCCTGTTGTAGAGCAGTGCTTGCAGAGCCTCAAAGCCTTCTCCTTTCTACCCCTGTGGAGGCTGGTGGTCTGGGGGTGGGCAAGAGGCTGAAAGAGGACACAGCCAGGACAGCTGCCCCCAGCTGATCAAGGAGATGTCCTGTACCACGTGGTGTGCTAAGCCATAAAAGCTCAGGGAAAGGAAGATGAAGTGGGGGCATGTGAGGTTATAGTATTTGTTTTCCCAAGCAGCCATTAACATGTTCTGAGGCCCTGCTTGCCTGGAAGGTGACTGAACATCTGCCTGCCAATGGAAACAAAGCAGTGAATTTTGGTTGTCATGCCTGCCTTCTGTTTTCTCCCCATCCCACAAAAGAGGAGAGTGAGAAAAAGCCAGTGGATGCTTGGCTGCTGGCCAGGGTCAACCACCTAAAAAATGATAAAGGTGAAAGAAATTTCTTTCATTGATTGGCTTAAAGGAGGTAGCCTTTAACAGGCCTTGAGGATAACAATGTCGATGGGAAGCTGCCTCTTTTACTGATGATGTTAGGAAACAAAACTCTAGGTGCTGTCGTAGAATCATACAATCATAGAATTGTTTGGGTTGGAAAGGACCTTAAAGATCATCAAGTTCCAACCCCCCTGCCATGGGCAGGGACACCCTCCACTAGACCAGGTTGCTCAAAGCCTCATCCAGCCTGGCCTTGAACACCTCCAGGGATGGGGCATCCACAACCTCCCTGGGCAACCTGTTCCAGTGTCTAACCACCCTCACAGAGAAAAATTTCTTCCTAATGTCTAGTCTAAATTTACCCTCTTTTAGCTTATGACCATTACCCCTTGTCCTCTCACTACACTCCCTGATAAAGAGTGCCTCCCCATCTCTCCTGTAGGCCCCCTTCAGGTACTGGAAGGCTGCTATTAAGTCTCCTCGGAGCCTTCTCTTTTCCAGGCTGAACAACCCCAACTCTTTCAGCCTGTCCTCACAGGGGAGGTGCTCTAGCCCTTTGATTAATTTTGTGGCTCTCCTCTGGACTCTTTCCATCAGGTCCAGGTCTTTTTTATGTTGGGGGCCCCACATCTGAACACAGTACTCAAGGTGGGGTCTCACGAGAGCAGAGTAGAGGAGGAGAATCACGTCCCTTGACCTGCTGCTAATGCTTCTCTTGATGCAGCCCAGGACACGCTTGGCTTTCTGTGTTGCAAGCGCACACTGCCGGCTCATGTTGAGCTCCTCATCCACCAACAGCCCCAAGTCCTTCTCCTCAGAGCTGCTCTCTCCATTCTCTGCCCAGCCTGTATTTGTGCTTGGGATTGCCTCGACCCACGTGCAGGACCTTGCACTTGGCCTTGTTAAATTTCATGAGGTTTGCATTGGCCCACCTCTCCAGCCTGTCAAGGTCCCTCTGGATGGCATCCCTTCCCTCCAGCGTGTCCACCACACCACACAGCTTGGTATCATCAGCAAACTTGCTGAGGGTGCACTCCATCCCGCTGTTCATGTCTCCAACAAAGATGTTAAACAACACTGGTCCCCGTATTGACCCCTGTGGAACACCACTTGTCACTGGTCTCCACTTGGACATTGAGCCATTGACCACCACTCTTTGAGTGCGGCCGTATAACCAGTTCCTTATCCAGTGAGTGGTCCTTCCCTCAAATCCATGTCCCTGCAACTTAAAGACAAGGATGTCATGTGGGACTGTGTCAAAAGCTTTGCACAAGTCCAGGTAGATGATGTCAGTTGCCCTTCCTCTATCCACCAGCGCCGTGGCTCTGTCGTAGAAAGGCCACCAAATTCGTCAGGCACGATTTTCCTTTGGTAAAGCCATGTTGGTTGTCGTCAATAACCTGCTTGTTTTCCATGCGCCTTAGCATAGATTCTAGGAGGATTTGCTCCATGATCTTGCCAGGCACAGAGGTGAGACTGACCGGCCTGTAGTTTCCCGGGTCTTCTTTACTTCCTTTTTTAAAAATGGGGGTTATGTTTCCCCTTTTCCAGTCTGCGGGAACTTCACCAGGGTGCCGTGACTTCTTGAATATGATGGATAGTGGTTTGGCGACTTCATCTGCCAGTTCCTTCAGGACCCACAGATGTATCTCATCAGATCCATGGATTTGTGCACCTTCAGGTTCTTTAAATGGTCTCAAACCTGATCTTCTCCTACAGCTGGCGGTTCTTCCTTCTTCCAGTCACTGTCTTTGCCTTGTGCAACTTGGGCAGTGTGGCTCGAGCTCTTTGCAGTGAAGACTGAGGTGAAGAACTCATTAAGTACCTCAGCCTTCTCTGTATCCTGGGTCACGAGGTCTCCTGCTTTCTTCCAGAGGGGGCCCACAGTTTCCCTAGTCCTCCTTTTATCGCTGACATACCTATAGAAGTTCTTCCTGTTACCCTTAATGTCGCTGGCCGTATTTAATTCTGTTTGGGCTTTAGCTTTCCTAACCTGATCTCTGGTTTCTTGGACAGTGTCTCTGTATTGTCCCCCGGCTACCTGTCCTTGCTTCCACCCTCTGTAGGCTTCCTTTTTTTTGTTTGAGTTTGCTCAGGACTTCCTTGTTCATTCATGCAGGCCTCCTGGCATTTTTGCCTGCCTTCCTCTTTGTTGGGATGCATCACCCCTAAGCCTGGAGGAAGTGATCCTTGAATATTAGCCAGCTTTCTTGGGCCCCTCTTCCCTCCAGGGCTTTATCCCATGGGACTATTCCAAGCAGGTCCCTGAAGAGGCCAAAGTCCGCTCTCCTAAAGTTCAGGGTAGTGAGGTTGCTGTGCACCCTCTTCACTGCCCTGAGGATCTCGAACTCCACCATCTCATGGTTGCTGTATCCCAGGCTGCTCTTGAGTTCCACATTCCCCACCAGCCCTTCCTTGTTGGTGAGAACAAGGTCCAACATAGCCCCTCTCCTGGTTGGCTCCTCTATCACTTGGAGAAGGAAGTTGTCATCAACACATTCCAGGAACTTCCTGGCATGCCTATGCTGTGCTGTGTTGTTCTTCCAACAGATATCAGGGTTGTTGAAATCCTGTGAGGACCAGGGCTTGTGAGTGTGAGGCTGCTCCTATCTGTCTGGAGAGGGCCTCAGCCACTTGCTCTCCCTGGTCAGGTGACCTGTAACAGACCCCCACTACAATGTCCCCTGTCCCTGCCCTCCCTTTGATCCTGACCCACAGGCTCTCTGTTGGCTCTTCATCTGACCCCAGGTGGAGCTCCATGCACTCCAGCTGGTCTTTGACATAGAGGGCAACACCCCCTCCTCATCTCCCCTGCCTGTCCTTCCTAAAGAGCCTGTATCCCTGCATTCCAACACTCCAGTCATAGGATCCATCCCACCGTGTCTCTGTAATGCAAATAAGATCATAACGCTGCAGGTGTGCACACATCCCCATCTCCTCTTGTTTATTCCCCATACTACGTGCATTCGTATAGAAGCACTTAAGTTGGGCTCCCAAGGAGGCTGGACCTCCTGTGTGCTGTCCACCAGCCATCCTCAGACCAGCCTGTGAACCTTTTCCAGACTCTGGGTATTTGTTGCTGGCTTTTCTGTCATTAAATACCTCTTGCTTGTTGCTCACACTGTGTGCACTAGTGTAAGTGTACTTGAGCTGAACTGTAGAGTCCACTCCTACCTTCACCGTGCCACCCCTGGGCTTGTCTATAACTGGCCTGGGAATTTCCCCTTCCCCCTTCAAACATAGTTTAATGCCCTCTCCATGAGCCCTGCCAGTTTACAAGCCAGAATCCTTACCCCCCTGTGAGACAGATGAACTCCATCTGTCACTGGCAGGCCTGGTGCCTCATAAGCCTCCCCGTGATCAAAAAAAACAAAATTGCACCTCTGGCACCAGCCTCTGAGCCAGGTGTTGATCAGGTGTGTTCTCCTGATCCTCTCAGTGTTCATCCCTGCCACTGTGGGGATTGAGGAGAACATGACCTGTGCTCCTGATCCTCTAATTGAATGCCCCAGTGCCCTGAAGTCCCTTTTAATTGCTTTTGTACTTCTCTCTACCATCTCATCACTTCCAACCTGCGTGACCAGTAGTGGGTAGTGATCAGAGGCTGTATCAGACCAGGGAGCTTCCTGGTGACATCTCCAACCCGGGCCCCAGGGAGGCAGCAGACTTACCTGTGTAAAGGGTCAGATCGACGTACTGGTCCCTCTGTTCCCCTCAAGAGGGAATCACCGATGACCATAACCCTCCTTCTTTTCTTTGCTGAGGCAGTCGCAATGCGTGGGGCTGACTGTCTCAGTTTAGGCGACCCCCTGGATGGACCTTCGTCTTTGTCCTTATTTTCCTGGCCGTTTATATACAGTGCTTCATATGTATAAGTTTGATTTGTAAGGAAAAAAAATGTTTTGTGTTTTAGGACCTTTTCCTCAATATTGGGCTGCAGTTTTTGTGTCCCGTCCCTAAATTACATCTGCCAAGCCTCTGAAATTGGAGCAGAGGTTATGTGGATGGGCAGTTCCAGGTTCCTTTTCTAAGTTTCCAATTTTTTTTTCCAGTATGTTTTCAGCATGTACTTCACAGTGTAAACTGAGTCCCCTTTCAGTAAATTAACGATTGTTAGCACAAGCTGTATCTGCTGCCTTTAAGTCATACTTGCAGAAGGGTCTGGTCTTTTCTTGCTGACCCTCAGTCAGGCAGCTACTGCTGCAGTGCTGCCATGGCAAATCCCTTGTACCTTTTCCCAGATTACTCTTGGGTAAAAAACCCAAGGTTTGGGGAATACCAGACTCCTATTTATAAGTATGGCATTAAAATACTATTGTTAATTACGTCCCAATTTTCAAATATTTACATGAGTTGAGTATGTAGGTAAAGTTAAAAAGTTTTAACCTTAGAAACATTGTGTCTCAACAGAAGCGATGCTACTTCATGCTATGTGTTGCCATAATTAAGAAGCATCCAGAAGTTGTTTTTCTTTCAGCAATTTCAGACAAGTTCTTGCAATTCAAATTTTTGTGAAGATCGTAACCTGTACTCCACTAGTACAATTAAGGTAATTGACAGAGACAAGACTAGTTTGCAAAGTTAATTAGATTTTTTCCACTTTCAATTAAGCTTGTTGGTCTGACGTATTTCTTCCTGTTTAATTGCCACTATTTTTACATAGTATACAAGTTGTAGTAGTGTAGTAGTCTGTCAGAGTGGCTGTTGAAATAATCTTGGAGCTGGACTATTTTTTGCAAGCTTTGATTGTCCTCTTCTGTTTCAGCAGCTGAGTCTTGTAATTAATACTTCATTATGCAACTATTTTGATTTGCACTTTAAAGTACATTATGGTTTTTGTTGTGTTATTTTCTGGAGAACACAAACCTTGCTGTATTGCAGAAGCAGACGTAGCATATTAAAGCAACTGTAATTACAGCAGATGAAATATTAAGAGACTACAGATCCTTTAAACTGTTCATGGATTAGGGCAGAAATTCTAGTGATGCTGAATGTTAAAACTGACACTGTCAGAAAAATATTTATGGCTTTGGTAACACAGCAGTATTAAAAGTTGGCTTGCTGCCCTGGAGATCACACAATTCTGTCAAACACTGCTCATGGGCGACTATGTTATGACTCAAGCTAAGTAATTTGCCCCTTTCAAAATATGTATTGTTTTGCAATACTGTTGATAAATGTATTCTTTTGATTGTCATCTAGGTGAAAGGAAGACAAATACAGCTAAAGTAGGATTAGATGCCAATTCACAGCTAGTGTTTGTATAAATACATATTTTAAAAACAAAAGGCTTGTTCAACACGTGGATACAAGCATCTTTCCAGTCCCTGCAATCATGAGATACCAAAATCACTTGGTTCAGTTACATACCTTACGGAATGACAAGTTAAAAATTCTGGTTGTCTTGAATATGATGACATTTGTGCATTTTGGCAGAAATCCATGGTCAGCCAACTTCAAGAACTGAAACAGTAACTCATATGCTCCATTACGTTCACACTTCCTATATCTTACAGCACTTGAACCTGGATTTAGCATCTCTACATGCCATGTTCCTTTCCTTTGCTACACCTCTGCATTATGGCGCTTACCCTTCCAGAGCTGACTTTAATATACAAATCTTCATCATAGAGGATGTCATATTGTGGCTGTGGTTGTCCTGGCTGCACCACAGGAAAAGTGAACCAGCTATTAGGCTATTACTTCAAAATTTTATCCTGTTGTGTTGTCCTTATTTCACAAGAGACTGTTTATAGTGACCCTGTTATCCCACAGGATGTGAGGTGGCTCTGTGCTGATAGTCTTGAGTTCTCACAAGTGGTATGAGCTGGACCTGGGTGAAGTAACTCTTCCCATATCATTCTATGGCTTAAGATCCTAATGCAAAGCACATCTGTGTTTCTCCTGGATTATCACTACTTTATGAACCTTAGAATCATAGAATCATAAAGGTTGAAAAAAACCTCAAGGATCATCAAGTACAACCATCAACCCACACACCTAACTCACTAAACCACGTCCCTAAGCACCACATCTACATGTTTCTTGAACACCTCCAGGGATGGTGACTCCACCACTTCCCTGGGCAGCCTGTTCCAATGCCTGATCACTCTTTCAGTGAAGAAATTTTTTCTAATATCCAGCCTAAACCTCCCCTGGCGCAACTTGAGGCCATTTCCTCTTGTCCTATCACTTGTTATTTTAGAGAAGAGGCCAGCACCCCCCTCACTACAACCTCCTTTCAGGTAGTTGTAGAGAGTGATAAGGTCTCCCCTCAGCCTCCTCTTCTCTAGACTAAACAACCCCAGCTCCCTCAGCCGCTCCTTCTAAGACCTGTGCTCCAGGCCCTTCACCAGCTTCGTTGCCCTTCTCTGGACCTACTCCAGCACCTCAGTGTCCTTCTTGTGGTGAGGGGCCCAAAAGTGAAAACAGGATTCAAGGTGTGGCCTCACCAGTGCCAAGTACAGAGGCACAATCACTTCCCTAGTCCTGCTGGCCACACTGTTTCTGACACAGGCCAGGATGCCGTTGGCCTTCTTGGCCACCTGGGCACACTGCTGGCTCATGTTCAGCAGGCTGTCGACCAGCACCCCTAGGTCCCTCTCTGCTGGGCAGCTTTCCAGCCACTCTCCCCTGAGCCTGTAGTGTTGCAGGGGGTTGTTGTGACGAAAGTGCAAGACCCGGCACTTGGCTTTATTGAACCTCATGCAATTGGCCTCAACCCATTGGTCCAGCCTGTCCAGATCCCTCTGCAGACCCTTCCTACCCTCAAGGAGGTCAACACACCTGCTCAATTTGGTATCATCTGCACACTTACTGAGGGAGCACTCAGTCCCCTCATCCAGGTCATTGATAAAGATGTTAAACAGGACAGGCACATAAACCGATCCCTAGGGAACATCACTGAACTTAACTCCATTCACCAGGACTCTCTGGGCTCGGCCATCCAGCCAGTTTTTTACTCAGCAAAGGGTATTCCTATCAAAGCTATGAGCCACTAGGTTTTCTAGAAGAATGCTGTGGGACACGGTGTCAAAGGCCTTGCTAAAGTCCAAGTAGATGACATCCACGTCCTTTCCCTCATCCACTAGGCGGGTCACCTGGTCATTGAAGGAGATCAGATTGGTCAAGCATGACGTTCCTTTCATGAACCCATGCTGGCTGGGCTTGATCCCTTGGTTGTCCTGTACATGCTGTGTGAGCACACTCAAGATGAGCTGTTCCATAATCTTCCCCGGTACCAAGGTCAGGCTGAAAGGCCTGTAGTTCCCTGGGTCCTCCTTACGGCCCTTCTTGTAGATGGGTGTCACACTGGCAAGTTTCCAGTCTCCTGGGACCTCCGCTGTTAGCCAAGACTGTTGATAATTGATGGAGAATGTGTTGGCAAGCTCCCCTGCCAGCTCCCTCAGTACTCTTAGATGGATCCCATCTGGCCCCGTAGACTTGTGTGTGTCCAGGTGGCGCAGCAGGTCATTAACTGCTTCCTCCTGAATCTTGGGAAGGTTATTCTGCTCTTTGTCCCTGCCTGACAGCTCAGGGATTTGAATACCCTGAGGATAACTAGTCTGACTATTGAAGACTGAGGCAAAGAAGGCATTAAGCACCTCAGCCTTTTCCTCATCCTTCGTGATAATGTTCCCTCCTGCATCCAACAAGGGATGGAGATTCTCCAAAGCTCTCCTTTTGTTGTTAATGTATTTGTAAAAACATTTTTATTATCTTTTACCACTGCAGCCAGGTTGAGTTCTAAGTGGGCTTTTGCCTTTCTAATTTTAACTCTGCATGACCTGGCAGGATCCCTGTACTCTTTTTGGGTTGCCTGACCCTTCTTCCAGAGATTGTAGACTCTCCTTTTTTCCCTGAGTCCCAGGAAAAGCTCTTTGTTTAGCCAGCCTGGTCGTCTTCTCTGCCACTTTGTCTTTCTACAGATGGGGACAGCCTGTTCCTGTGCTTTTAAAACCACCCTCTTGAGGAATGTCCAGCCTTCCCGGGACCCCTTGCGCTTTAGGACAGTCTCCCAAGGGACTCTCCCAACCAGCGTCCTAAACAGCCTAAAGTCTGCCCTTCAGAAGTCCATGTTAGTGGTTTTACTGGCCCTCTTCTTCACCAAGGATGGAGAACTCTATCATTTCATGGTCATTAAGCCCAAGACGGCCTCCGGCCACCACATCTCCCACCAGTCCTTCTCTGTTTGTGAACAGCAGGTCAAGCGAAGCTCCTCCCCTGGTAGGCTCGCTTACCAGCTGAAGGTCTCTTCCACACACTCCAAGAATCTCCTAGACTGTTTCCTTTCCGCTGTGTTGTATTTCCAGCAGATGTCTGGCGCGTTGAAGTCTCCCACAAGAACAAGGGGGAGCGATCGCGAGACTTCCGCCAGCTGCTTATAGAATACCTCATCTGCTTCCTCCTGCTGGGAGGGTGGCCTGTAACACACTCCCGGCAGGATATCGGCCTTGTTAGCCCTTCCCCTCATTCTTACCCATAAGCATTCAAACTTACCATCACAATCCTCGATTTTTATACAATCAAAACACTCCCTAACATATAGAGCCACCCCATCTCCTCTCCTTCCTTGCCTATCCCTTCTGAAGAGCTTATAGCCATCCATTGCAGCACTCCAGCTATGAGACCCGTCCCACCATGCTTCTGTGATGGCCACTAGGTCATAGCTCTTCTGTTGCACAGTGGCCTCCAGCTCCTCTTGCTTGTTGCTCATACTGCATGCATTAGTGTAGATGCACGAAGTGGAACCTTGTCCACAATGGAATGGTTGCACAGGCTTGCTACAAGTTGAGAGCCTTTGGAGACAGTGAATGATTTGGGCACTCTAAGGGGAGTGCTTTAAACAGCGAAAAAGAATTCAAAAAGCAGTCATTTTGCTGGTACTTCTCTCACCACACTATCCCAGCAGTGGAAGTAGCTGTAAACTGCCTTATGCATTTTTGCTGAAATAGCAGTATGATGCAAAGATCTTCCCAACATTTGAGAAAAATTATACTGAGTTAAAATATACCTCTACCCATGCACAGTTGAGGGGTGTTAACTGGCACCTGAGCAATCACAGAATTCCTGTGCATCGGCCTGTGGTATCAACACTGTGGATATCTCAGCATTGGGATGAGACTGGCCCACTGAAGAACATTTAACCCACTTGAGGAAAACCTCCTTTGGTCACAGTTAAAGTTGGACTTTTGATGCTGCTGCCAGTGATACATCTGGTGATCTCAGTGGAAGTAAACTTCTGACTGTGACTGTCTCACAAGTAATGCAGAAATTTGGTGTTTAGCATCTGTGAAGCACCAGCTAAAATGGAATGGGGTCTGATTGTAGGGTTTTTTTGTTTGTTTGTTTGTTTTCTATTGGTCTCATGCCTCTGGCTTTCTGTTGTAGTGCTTGTAAGCACTTCCAGTACGGGTCTCTAACAATTTACAGATTAATATCATGCATGTTGATCCAGGAGTCTAGACATGTGGAACTTAATAATCTTCTGGATAAAAGTCCCTTGACTTGGAAGTGGTATGCCCATTTCAGTCTCTGGATCCTAACAATTTCCAAGTTGAATCTTGTATAATGCAAAATTACTTGGTTCAAGTAATGTCTCCAGTTTCTTTAAGACCAATCCTGTGCTTCTTCAAGAGATGATGTAAGAACATTTAAAGGCACAAGATTTTGGTCTTCATGGGCATTGGCAATGAAACATCGGTGTTTAAAATGTGTGAGAGTTGGCTAGGCAACTAGATTTGTATTTCAACTGTTGTTCAGTAAAATCTAGGGGTCTTGTTTGCTTCTTTGCTCATAGAGAACAAAAGAGACTGTAGGAGGGCTGATTGTTTTTACATCCATGTTTCCCTAGAAAAGAGATGAAAACAGAAAGCTTGTTATTTACCCTGCTGATGTATGCAGAGAATTTTCTGAGTGACAAAGTTAAAATCTGTGTTGACGTATTAGGCAATTGTCTTGTTTAATGATATATTCCAAATATATCTTGACCTGTCAAAAATACTTAGCTTTTGTCTTGTATTTATTCAGCTTTCTGAAGGACTGTGGTCTTCCCATCATGAGAATGTCCTGTTTAAATTAGAAGGACTAAGGATAGTGATTTTGGAAAGCAATGCAGGAAAATGTATAATATGGCTTTTTTCTATAATTTCTGTTTGTTTCCAATAAATATGTTTACACTTCCATACCAGAAGGCCGATGGAGCCAGGTCACGCAGAATGTAACATGCAAATAGGAAGAGTTTGGGAACCCTTGATATCTTTGCAGGCTTTCAAACCCCTTTTAGACAGCAAGCATAGTTCAGAAGTGAGTTGTCTATGGCATGTAGGATGTCTTAAGTTGAAGGCTTTGGGGAATGAGACCCTAATGTGTTTTATTGTGGGGTATTGTGAGAGTGAGAGGGCATGTTTCCCATTGCACATGTGTATTCTTTTCTGCAGACATAACAGTTGTATCCATTCCAGAAGACTGTCTTTTTTAAAAGCTGAATTAATCACATCGTATATCTTTGCTATCCAGCCAGATGGTTTTGTTTACTTTTTAGTATTTATTAGATAATAAGTTGTAACTTCGTAAAGATCAACAAATTGAAGACCATTATTTCTAAAGTGATACCCATAAACATGGGAATACAGGAACTCGGAGTTCTGAGTCTGGATGCTCAAACAGTAAGGCAGCTAATACACTGGTAGAATAGGCTTTTCTTCTGTTGAGGGCACAATAAAAGCAATATTATGTTAAACTAGTGAATATGTATTTGCGATGTTTTGGGATCTGGGAAAGAGAACACTCAAAAGAGTTCAAACCAAATATTTTCTTTCTTTTGTCAAGTATGTAAATCCATTTGCCTATCTTAGAAATGCTTATCAGCGTGTAACCTATTCAGTACTTTTCCTCACAGTTCACCTGGCAGACACTGCTGCTTTTTTATGAATTGAAGGAAGGAACACCAACTTCTACACATTCCTCTGGTGGTTTAGTTTATTAGGGAAATGATGCATTTAACACCCCTACAAACAAATCAGTTATGTCATGGGATATTAACTTCTTCTTGCCTGAATTAATGAAATCTAGATAATTTTTTTTTCCCAACCTCAAGTGCCTTAAATAGAGGGCTATTTTCTGGCAGAAGCAAAGGCAGTTCACAGATGCAACAAACTGCAAGGTCTGGTGACTGAACCACAAAATGTTAAAGCTAAAGTGATGTTTCATGTTAGTACAGAATTCTCCTCTGTGGAGTAATTCCACAGCAATCAAGCAGCCATGTCAATATTTGTTTCTCTGTGCAGTAGTTTTAGAAGAGCCTAACTTCAAAAGCAAAGGCCTAGAAGGGTGGGGGATATAGGGCAGAAGGGGGTAAATCTGACAATTTTTAGGAAGAACAAATTCAATTATCCAGAAAGCAAAGCCTAAATTTTGTTTTTAACATTACCTTCTATACCAGCCACTGTCCAGCGAACATGTATAGTAGAGAGTTGTCTACTTGCACTTCTCATTGATATTCTTTAGTGATACTCATGCTTGTAGGTTAAGTAAAAGGTCATTCAACCAAAGCAGAAGAGAAGGTTCTTGCCAGCCTCGGGTTAGTACTGCCTCTGGAGATTTATATATCAGCCACTTGGATTTCATTGCATAACTTTATTACATACTAGAGCTACGAAGCAGTCATTCAGGAATTAACAAAAACTATGTAAACTTTTCTTAATTAAAATACTCTAGACTTATTATAGTTCCAATGTATGTGATTGAGAATATATATGAATTTTTAACCATAGGAATTCTGCGTATCTTTGTGTCTTTCTCAAGAGCTAAAAAAGAGATACTTGTGCAAATATCAGTCTGAAACTTGTTAATCAAATTTCCTTGGAAAAAATTGTAACTTCCAAACTGAATGTAAAGTATGATGTGTCAGTAAAGCCACATTTTAGATTTTTGTTTTGTTGCTGCCATATTGTACTCTTAACACTAGTGGGAAATAGATCAGGCAGACAGCTGTCAGCAGAAATCTCCAAAGAATAGCTCATGTTTTCTTCCTCTGCTGGTGCCAGTGGGGTATTTCTGAGTTTGTCCTTACAGGAAAAGGTTCAGAGAGGATGTTGGAAGAGGATGTTGCTGGTGTTAGCAATTACCAATTTTCATTCTAGTCTCTGTAAAATCAAGAATCCTTATTTTAGATTTGAAAACCTCTGCTTTAAAAACACAGAAAATATACCAGCAAAAGGACAGACTTTTAAGCCCTTAAGAGAGATTTAAGAATAACCTCATATATTTAAAACATTTGACAATAGTATGACTTTTTAACATTTGTGATGGGTTGGCCCTTGGCTGGGGGCCAAACCACACACACCCGCTCACACAGTCCCTGCCCCCACCCAATGATAGGGGAGAGAATTAAAGAGGTAAATGGCAAAGAGGACTCGTGGGTTGAGATAAGGACAATTTAATTACTAAACTACAATAATATTAGAAATAATACTATATACAAAGATGCAATGTGA
>WKFP01014296.1:457978-484047 GCA_011057875.1 Pterocles orientalis
AGAGTCCAGCGCAGAGCCACGAAGATGATTAAGGGAATGGAGCATCTCCCTTATGAGGAAAGGCTGAGAGAGCTGGGTCTCTTTAGCTTGGAAAAGAGGAGACTGAGGGGTGACCTAATGAATGTTTATAAATATGTGAAGGGTGAGTGTCAGGAGGATGGAGCCAGGCTCTTCTCTGTGACATCCAGTGATAGGACAAGGGGCAATGGGTGCAAGCTGGAACGTAGAAGGTTCCATTTGAATATCAGAAAAAACTTCTTTCCAGTGAGGGTGACAGAGCACTGGAACAGGCTGCCCAGAGAGATTGTGGAGTCTCCTTCCCTGGAGACATTCAAAGCCCGCCTGGATGCGTTCCTGTGCAATCTGATCTAGGTGTTCCTGCTCCGGGAGGGGGATTGGACTAGATGATCTTTCGAGGTCCCTTCCAATCCTTAACATTCTGTGATTCTGTGATTCTGTGATTTATGTTCCTCTAATAAATTTCCATAATTATTTTTATTAGCAGCATATTTTAGACACAGCACTTCTAACTGCTGTAAGGAATCTTGCCTATATAATAAAAAGATGTCTCTAACTTGGCTGTGACTAGTAAAAAATTTGCTTGTTTTCATGTTGCAGTTTTGTAAATAACATTTAATGGACTTTGTTCAGATAAAAGCCATCGATAAAAATGAGTTCTGCAGCTTTTTTTGCAAAGTATTCCATGAGGGTCCACCTGTCATCTTCTCATACAAATGACTTTACTGCTCACTATTCTGAGTGTTTTTAAAATCTAGTAACTGCTAGCCTTTTCATTAGGACAACACATATATATATATGTATATATATACACACAAACACACACACACATATGTGACATACTGGATGTGTGAACAGTCTGTCAGGTTCAAAAGACAAAGACTGTACAGAAAAATAATCACTTTTCAAGTCTAAGATTTTCCTCATAATTATTAATATTTCATCATTCTTACCTGGAGTACTTCAGATATTAAAAAGTAAAAATTTTAGAAGACCAAGCTGAAATAATGAGTTAATGTAAATTGTCTGTAGTTCATATCTGTCAACAAAAAGTACTTTGAAGTATGGCAGTGATTAGATTTTTAATTTACGCTTAATTGAATAACTGGTGTTAATGTGTTTAAAACTCTTGTCTGAAAAGGCAACAGGTACGATTTTACCAAATTTGTTTATGATAAATAATGCCTCCCCATGCCAGCACAACCGTAATTAGGTAAGACCGTTTCTTCTGAAACTTTTTCTTTTAGAACTGAGAATGCCTTTGCACATAAGATAACTGTATCTAGGGTTGTTTACCTGAGATTTTGACAGCAGAAAATTTTGCATCAGAGTTGGTGGGGCAGATTTGCTGGTGTTAAAGTAATTGTTTGGCTTACCATGTTAATAGCAAACATTTCTGAGTTTTCAATTATTTCTATAAAATGGTCAAAACCTGTTTCTGAGACATTGTCCTGACTAAGAAAGGTTCTCAAATGTGGTGTTTTGCTTTCCAACTCTTTCGGCAATTTAGGGTCATCGTTATCATATTGTCAGGTCACCAAGATTCCTGGTTTTATAGTTGTTTTTTAAAATTTGTTCCTCTGTTTGCAAATTCAGTTTGATTCATGAGCATGAAAATTACTACATAATCTAATGCTGTCTTGGGGCAAGTCATAATTCTCCAATGATGTCTGGTTGTTTTGTACTGGAGCTGGAAATGTCAGAGATTTTCCTTCCATCAGTGAAAATCCTTTTTTTTTTTTTCTTAATAAGTACAGTCTGATTAAGATATCTCATAAAATTACTTTGAATGCCTTTTTCAGTTTTGCTGTCTTAACACAGGGAGAAGAGCAATCTTGCATATGGACCATTGCTGAATGCCAGTGGTTCCAAGTAGTGCTGTTCCTTTGGTAGGGGATGGAGACCTGAACCACTGCTGTAACTGCAGTAATTTGCTGTTTCACCTCACTGAAGAGGGAGGCTGAATGTTTGCTCGACTATTGCCCAACTCCTTGCCCATAGTTACATTTTCCTCTGTTATTGGGCAGGACGGTTATGCTTCAAGAAAATTATTTTTTCCAACTTAGAGGAGAAAAACAAAGAAAAGAGCTATGATTCATGCCTCTAGGGGTTCATTAAAATGTATTTTACTCTGAAAGTGTTACAGCTAAATAATCCTGTTTCAGTTAGTGAAAGTTCATACTTGTTACGGAAACTTTCATATAATAAAAATGCCTACTCTGAAAGTCCTTGTTTAGTTCTGAGTAGAAATTTTGAAGAGTTTTATTATGAACATAAAGCTTCTGAGATGCATTTGTTGGATTTCATAACAAGGTCGCTGAAGAATGCAGTCTGTTCCCTTGATAGATTTTACCCAATGAAGTCTCTTTCCAAGCTGTTATTTTACTTACTGTAATTTTATTTTTAGAGAAGTTTAATTGGTGCCGTTTTTAAGGCTCTGATGTTTTGTCAGATATTCATAGTTCTTTTCGCTTTTTTCCTGAGAAATGATTAATAGTTTGAAAATATAGGGTCTTTAAGCCCTTGCACTGGATATGGTTGGGGTGGAGTTAATTTTTTTCATAGCAACCTGTATGGTGCTGCATCGTAGATTTGTGACCAAAACAGTGTTGATAACATACCACTATGTCGGTACTGCTGAGCAGTGCTTGCAAAGCATTGGGGCCTTCTGTGTTTCTCACTCTGCCCACCCACAAACAGCTGACCTGAACTGATCAAAGAGATCTTCCATACTATATAGTGTCATGCTCAGCAATAAAACTAGGAGGGGAGAAGTTTTTCCAAGGCAGCAATTTCTTCTCCCTAATATACTTCTTTTATAACGTTTCTACATTTTTCTACATTTTTCTGTTGAAATTTGAACTCCTTGCTCAGTCAGAAAAGGATGTATAATGAAGTGATGGAAATTGGTACTTATTGTGATGATAGCTACTCAATGAATTTCCTTGTTTTTCTTTCATTAAAAGCTCTTGGTATTCTCTCCAACCTAAATTATGGTTTAATAAATATTGCTGGCTACAGTTATTCTGTGGATAATAAATTTTCCCCTATTTATTGAAATAGAAATACGTTCTTGTTAGCTCCCTTAGGAGTGGTGAAGATTTATTCTAGATCATATGGTTTCAAGGAAGTAGGAATTACTCGTAATTTTCAGCCTCTGAAGGTTTGGAATTTCTAGTCCCATAATTAGTTTCTTTTCTGGGTAGCTAACCTGTTGGTGCCTTTGTGAGTGGCCCTTAATTTATGTCACTTACTTATACCTTTCAGTTGTTCTGTAGATATTTGTCAATGAGAGTGTGTGTGAATATGTACTGTTTTCCTCAAATTAAAACCAGCTTTGAATATTCTTTTTTTTGTTAACTAATATCTTAGTTATTGTTGTTAACAAAGTAATTAACAGTGTAGTTAATAAATTCAGCATTTTGCATCTTGCATTGAGGATTATTTTATAAAAATGAATTGGCTAAGTGCCGATATCAAATAATTCATCATAATAGCATAAAAAATAACCTCCACATGCAGGAATCATTTAGAGCTGTTCATACATGAAATAGTGTGTTTCATAGAAGTATATCATTAATAAATAATTACATTAATAGCAAGTACATATGAAGAAATATTAATCATGGTCAGTGTTATTACATTATGTTGTGTCCATGCAATTGTCAGAATGCTGATTAATCTGGGAAATAGAGTAATAGAAGAGCACAAAGCCGAATGTCACTGCAAGTATATTTATGTGAGCTTTTGATTTAATCTCACTAAGTTAAGTGCTGCAGGGGAAGGGAGAGAAGCTTCCACCTGTGAAGTTCTACTGATATTTAATGAGTATGATGGAGTTTTAGTCACTGGAGGTTCAATGTATTTCACTATGTGTGGTAATCTGCTCTTTATAAAGAAGAGATTTTGGATGTCAATATCTTGCATGCATTGCAAAGCAGTCAAATAAAAGGATGCTGTTTAAACACACACAAAATATTCAAGGGAAGTTTTTATTTTATACTTTCATTTTCATGGACTTTTTTTTCTATACATATATTTTATTTTCCTCCTTGTGGATTACTAAATTATCAGTATCTGCAAATTATGTTTTTAAAACTGCAAGAGCTTATTTTACAGATCATACAGTTAGAGAGATCTGTCATGCAACCTCTGTCCCTCTGTACTGCACATAATATTTGTAAATAGAAAGCATTCTTGAACGTACTGACATAGTAAGAGGTACAGCTGGCTTCAGCTTCTAGTGAATCTGATTCTTCTCAGGCAAGAGTAGAGGAATAGCCCTTTGTCTCCTGTTCTAACCATTTTATTTGCTGTGCATATTTGATAGACATACACAGACAGGCTGACGACAGATTTGTTATCTACAGTCCAGCAGAAAAATTGAATAATATAAGTAGGAGTCCGAAGAGGAGTGAGTATACAATAACAAACTGACAAACCCTTACAAAGCAGATGAAGGAAAAGGAGAGCTGTTTAATAATCCTGGGCTTTGTTGGCTTACTTTTTTTTTTTTTTGATAGAACAAATGTTTAAATTAAAAATCCATATAAAGTGTTCTGTATTTCTAGAACAAGTGTTGGTCTCTATTTTTTTTTTTATTACATTATGTACTACTTGGAAAAAGTCTTAAGTTTTACTTGTGCATGTATTGATTTTTAAACTCTGTGCTAGCTGTGCAGTAAAGGAAAGCATGGCCAGCAAAATGGATGTGTGCTTATATTTAACAATTCTTAATCCTGGGACTAACAACTTCTATCTAGTCCAAGGGTGTATCTGTGTAGGCCTTTGCAAGGAGGTGCTACTTGCTCCTTCTGCCTCATGACCTGACAAGTGCGGCTGAATACAAGTTTCAGTGCCATCAGTAAGTGAACATTGCTCTTGTCAACACTATTAATTTTGACTCCACATTGTTCTATTCACATTGTTTCTGGTCATTGTGTGGATATTGCTTAAGGCTTCCAAGTGATGTAAACATTTTTAGTACAGAAAAAAACCAGTGATGGTTTATCTCAGAAAAATCCCATTAATTTTCTTTGAACTGGAACAATACCCTTCCCTCCTCCTGCTGCTTTTAAACCTTTTTTTGAAAATAGGTTTTGCTCTAAATTGAGAATAAAAATAACACTGGAGAAAGCAACTTGCATGGAATGAAAACCATTCCCACTTTGCCCAAAACTGTAATTTTAAGCAACAGAATTTTTTTAACACAGAATCATGTAGGTTTTTTTTTTCTTTTTCATTATGTGGAGATATAAAAATAAGTTACACGTTAAGTAAAATTACAAAATCGAAGTGCAACTCATTGAAACAAAACAGTTCTACTTTTCTTAAACAGAATATTTTTAAATGAGCAAAAAAAGAGATTATTCTTCCTGAGTTGTTTTTTTCCTGCTGATGAGCACAACCTGGACATCTGGATGTATTCATACATTTGTGTTTCCCATGGAAGGCTGTACTGGTCTCTTTCCTTTCCCAAAGAGAGTGATGGTGGTCAGTCATTTGCCTGTTCCCCAGTAGCTGTAGATATTGTTCTTGCTAGTCTCCCACTGTAATGTTTTACTTACTTATGGCATTTATTGCATAATTTTATTGTATTATTTCCTGGTTAATATAATACTATTTTAAAATAATAGTTGATTAAATCACTCCTACAGGAAACAATTTGTTATGTAAGACAGAACTTCTACAGAGTTAGAATATGCACTTGTTTCCTGAGTTTTCACCAGTTTCTACTCAACATTCCTCTTTCAGGGGGAAAAAAACGAAGAAAAAGTAGTGCCTGAGGACCTGCCTAAGAATTTCAATAAAGCAATGGAACATCAGTATGGGAGCTGAACTAGTGTCTGATGATTTTGATAATTTTGTAGTAGCAACCTAACTAACCAAATGCGTGCTAGCTGTGGTTGGTTTTAGACTGTAATGCAATGGTCAGGTGAAAAATTATTTAGAAAATATGGAAGTCACCATCATTTACACTTGTATTCATTATTTTTACACAGTTTCTCTGAAGTTTCAAGAATATAATGACCCCTGTAAGCTAATTTGTACAATATGTCCAAACCACTGCAATAACACACAGAAAAAGTCATATTTGAACAGATGATTGGTATTTTCATGCTTTGATATTGCCCTCACTTCCTCTGATAAGAGTTGAAAACATTGTCAGGGAGCTAACTAAAAACCATGTGGAGATTTATTTTATATTATTATGATTCCTGTTTTCCGCCCTCCTCACCCTTGTCCTCCCAAGAAGAATAAAGAAAAATCTTTAAGTCTCTCTTGAGACAGTCTCACACTTTTCATAAGCATAGGTAGGGGCATAGCTGTTTCAGTATGAAGGGACCTTCCAGATATTGTTCACTCTAACCTGAGTCAACTTTTTCATGGAGGTTGGCTTTTTTGTTTGTTTTTTTTTTCTTTTTTCTCTCTGATTTGTTTTAACACTATTGAACCCAAATACTGTTGAGTCTTTTTAATTCTAATCCTTTTACCAGAAAAACCTCAGCCTAATTTATCCTGCTTACTTTACCCTTTCCTTTGTTCATCTTCCTTCTGCCTTTGTTCTTCTGCTTATCTTTGTAGCATTCCTCTGCTATTATCCACTCCTCCTTTTCTCAGAAATGCCTTTCTCATTATCCCAGGTATGCATTCTTCTCCTTTCTTGTAAAGCCATACAACACGTGTGCTAACGGACTACACAACTTTCTTGCTGACTTGATTCTCTTGTCCAGCAGCTTAACAGTTCTCAGAACAGGGAGCGTTGGTTCCAGTGTTTGTGTGATGCTCAATGCAGTAAAGTCTGCAATCATAGCAAGACTTTCACCATCTGCTGTTCTGCTCAGGGAAATGATCACCCGAATTCCAATGTACAGTCCAACCATTTGTTGCTGCTCTAAAGATAACTAAAAAGTTGCAGCCTAGTTTAACCGCTTAAGCTGGGTGCATGTTTTGTACAGTCAGATTTTCAGGAGTAGTACTCATACTAAGTAACAGACTCTCTCTTTCTTCTTTCCTATAAATTATTATGAGTCTTCAGAGTCTTATAAAAAACATCTTTAAATCAATGCCAAAATTATGTGCAGGGAAATATCCATGTTACCTGCCCATAAGCATCAGTTTTAAGAGATTCCGTAATACATGGAGGGAGGGACAAGTTCCTCTAAAGGGCAATTCAGAGAGGAAGCCTAACCTAAATGCTCTGGGCTCCCTCTCCTTTTCCACCGATTAAGGCACCATTTTTTTTTTGGAAGTCAGACATGTCAGTGAGGTGACTAAGTTTGAGTAGCAAAATTGCATGACACTCCCCTTTCCCTGTCTTTCCATACTGCTGACCTAAAAGTGCCCAAACCCAGCACCTCACTCCACACCAGCCAGACTTGCGCTACACAGGGCTGCATAAGAAATGGGAGATGGGTGAAGCAGAACTGGAAAGACACATCAGTATGCGCTCAGTGCCGGCCGGCCAGCTGCTTTTTAATCCCACCCTGTGGTAGAGCTGAGAGCATGTCTTTACACCCAACAGTGCAGTTCTCCAATCTGCAAAGAAAAGTCTAAGAAGATTCATCTTGCATTGATTTCCAGGGTCAGGAGACTTTTCTGTTGAGTTCCAATATATTCAAAGGTGCTTAGTCAACACCAATGTTAAACTGCCACCCATAACTATTTGCAGGAATATTTTTCTTTGATTTTCTGATTTACTTGTATAGTGCCATGTGTGTCTTAAGAGATTAAAAATGGGAAGAATACATGTGTAGATGTTTTTGATGAATAGGATCATTAGTAGAAATTTAATAACCTGAGATGTAAAATATTGATCTTGTTGTATCTGCTTTTATAAATTCCTCTAAAACTGTATTTTTTTTTTTAGTTGCAGTTACATGGAAAGACAAACACAGTCTTAGAACCTGTAATCTTATCATGTGACATCATGCAGTATACAGTTGGCAGCCCTGAAGGTCAGGAATTTGAATGTTATTTATTAGAGAGAGAGAACATGAGTTGGCACTATGGCAGAAGGGTCCATTTTTAGACAGAAGTGGAGCAAAGGGGGAGAATTTGTGATACATTGGATGCCATATACCTTTAAGTGGCTATGGAAATCAAGCACATTGATGAATTTTAGCAAATGTATTGACAGTAACACTAAAATAAGTAGACTGTATTATATATATTACAGAAGCATTTGATGATGACCATAAACACATATTATAAAATTGCCAGTAAAAGGCACTGTTAAGCAATGTTGTGTTCTGGACTTTTGCTGCTGGTCTTGGTCTAGAAGGAGAAGGCTGGTCTCTGTGTGTATCTGAGAGAGAGTGGCTGGATTAAGCCAGCTTTTGAAACAGTGGAGAGTACTTTCTGTGTTGAAAGTATTAGAGAGCTTTTACTATTGAAGTAGGGGAAGTAGGTACATTTTGTTTTATGTTTTCTTTGTGATTTCCTACATCATGGATTGTAGCTGTTTCAGGCCTCTGTATGCTGTAGAGCTTTCCTGGCTAAGTTTGACCATCTTTCTAGCAGAATCTTCCATTACAAAAATCTAAACTGGCTTGTTAGCACCCTTTTAAACTTTGGTACTCTGAGCCAAAGTTTGGTGCTGAGGGTACTGCAAGACTCTTCTAGTTTCTTGGAGTTTATGACTGCCAAGCTCTTGAGTTTGGGATGTCTTAGTGTTGGCTTAGTCCCTCTAAATCACCCTTGACATAAACTAGTTTACCATATCATGTAAAATGAATAAGTAATTTTAAAATTCTACCTATAGAGAACATATTTGCAACTTTATGGAGCTGATACCATTCTTATCTCTTTCTAATCTACTCAAAGCATCTTCTACTGTGTGTTATCTGTCTAATAACCTATTTGTAATGCAAATTTAAAGGTTTTGTTCTTATAAAAATTCTTTATTTGCAAACAGAGAAGAAAAAATTATTTGCTTTGTACCCAGCGCCACTTGAGGTTCCATGCCAATTCAAATTGTAACTCCATCAAGAACGGTATCTTTAAGTCCTAATTTAATTCAGGAATGTCTTTAACTTTTTTCCTTTAGGTGATTCAAGGATCAGGGCAATTAGTAAATATTAGGAGACCTATAATTGTATGGTGAGATAAATCATTCTTTTTCAACCTTGATCAAAAGCCCTTTTAGTCATTCAGTGTACCAATTGTATCATTGCTGAAGTTTAGAAGTACAGACTTGAAGATGAGATTACTGAATGTAAAATCAGTGATTCTTGATGGAGCTAATGATGGACCAACTTAATCTCCAAGGATCCTCTAGAGGTCATGTAGTGCAACCCCCTGAGCAAAGCAATAGCAATTCCAAAATTAGATGGGGTTACTATGGGCCTTGATTGAACAAAATTTCAGCATCTCCAAAACTGAGATTCCTCAGTCTCTCTGGCACCCTCTTCCAGTGTTTGACTACCCTCATGGATCAAGTTTTTCATCTCTTGCAAGAGGAGACCATGATAATGAAATTTCTGAGGTGATGATTGCCTGAAGTGATTAGTTCCTCACTCTTCAAAGGACTCCATGATAGCTTATATGTACAGTTTATTAAAGGAAACCAGGCTATAGCTGCCAGCAGTGATGGCTCTAATGCTCTTAGCTAATGAAAAGCTCCCTATCCCTGTGTGTTATGGTTCCAGGCTTGAAGCTGGCGTGTCTGCCATTACACTTAGTGCAAGAGAGAAATAATGCTCAGATTTTAACAAGGGTTACAATGCTGAGGTGAAGATGGATGGATGCCAGTGTTTTCTGCTGAGCCACAGAGCAGTCAGGATATTCTACCACACTGTGCTGACTACACACTGGTAATTTATTTTACAGACCTCTCATCCTTTGGAAGAGCATGAGTGGAAAATCTGAGCTACCCCTGGTTTACTAATCCACTTTTATTTCCTAGTCTTTGTTTTATAGTAAATTTGATGTTACTTTTTCCATGTAATAAAAGCTTTTACCTATAGCTACAAATTATGTTGCATTATAAGAAGAACTTAATCAGAGTCATAGTTTAGGTTGGGACAGAACTCTGGGGGTCACCTGGTCTAAGCCCATGGTCCAAATATGTTCATTATGAAACTGTGTTTAAATGTATACTAAATTTAGATACTAAAAGCAATTGTCTGTATGTTTTCCTTCTTCATTAAAAAAATAATTTAGAATTCCTTGGATAAAGTGAAATAGTCAGCTGGCATAACTGAAAATGCTTTGACCAAGTTAATTTCAGAGTCAGGTAAATGAAGTCAATAAGGCTCTGAACAAGGTGTCTGGTGAAAACTGTCATCTATAATCATGCCCTTCTTAGTAATTCTGAAGATTTCTCCAAAACCCAAATGGGTAGGGTGACTATTAATTTGTTTCAACTAAGTCTATCAATAATGTCACAAAGTTGTTAACAATAAAAGGGAGGTGGGTTTTTTGGCTTGTGGGTTTTGTTGTTGTTGCACATAACTAGTTCTAATTCACAAGTGAAAAAGAGAGAGAACTCTTTCAGAAAAGCTGAACAGTTTAGTTTTCCACTTTTGTCTTGTTTATGTTGAAAATTGGTGCAGGAAGAAGCTGTTTATTTTATCTTTACTGTGTGAACTCTGAATATACATATAACTTCTATTCACAGAGTAGAGAAACTGTGGACAAAGTAACTCTGAAAGGCACATTATATTGATGTGGCTGCAGATAGCACCTCCTGAAAGCCTGGGGGCATGGGAGAATATTGAATCTAACTTGAAATGCATTTACTCGGATCCTTGTTGTACAGGTTCTGCAACCTGTTTGTAAGTCAGTGTTTCTGCTGTCACTCGTTTGCATGAGGAGCATGAGAGGTTGAGAAAGCGCGTGCCCTTGCTCTCGAAACAAGCAGGGGCAGCGGGCAGTGCAGCTCGGTTTCTTCTGGACGGTCTTTGCAGTAACTGGAAAGAAAGAAGCAGCAGAAGCAGTGTGCCCATTCTCAGCAGCCTCACTGACAAACTCCAGTGACACATCAGCAGCCAGGGATTTTCAGCTTTGATACCTTAATGATGAGTGCCTTACCAGTGTCACTGCAGAAAGAATCAATAACACAGCCACCTGGATTTCAGGTGTAGGTCAGCTGTCTTTTGGTCACAGTTCTTTGCAGACTGTCCTCTGAGTTTCTGTATTGCAAAGTATTAAAAATTTTGATAGGGAGATATGACATGATCCTGTACTTTACCTACTTTATTGGTTTAATGTTATTTTACTCACCATTTCCTTTAATAGTGGTGGTTGCCATTTGTGGGAAGGTATATTTATAGCCTTTAGAGGTTTCAAGCAGCATTGCTAAACTGTTTCTACCAAAAGGGTGTTAATAATTTTTGTCATTTTATATTTTGGTGTATATATATGAAAATAGGTGCCAAAAAGTGATCAGGATGTAAATCTGGTTTACATCATATTTCTTTGATAAAACTCTGAAGTTCTCCTTCATTTTTTTATGACTAAGTACCTACTAATAAACTTAATTTCTGTAGGCTCTTCTTGTCTTCCTCATAGACTTACTGTGAAGTGTTATGAAATGTGCTGTCTAGAGCTATCAATTTTCTGCTAAATATCTGCATAATGGAAGGACAGTCAAATTTTCTGTAATTTTTGATGGCTTTCCACATATGTGTGCTTCCTTATACTTTTCCTCCCTTTTATTGTTTTTGCTGGATCAATGGCTTTTATTGATGTCTTCTAAAGTTTTAGTTTATTCAATTGTTGGGGCGCAAAGGATGGCCTAGAAATATTACAGCAAGAAGTAATGCATACCTGTTACACTTCCTATGCCCAAATACTTTAAAAAAATTGTAATCCTTTTTAGCAATTAAGTATAAGTATTTGGAAAGTATGCAATGTACCTTTTGCATGTTTTCCAACACCTTTTTTTGCATAATGTTCTTTCTCTTTTTTCAGTTATGCTGTCAAAAAATAAGCAACAGTACAGGAATTTCAAGAAGATTCTTGGAAAATATAAAATTCAGTTAGACTGCATTTCCTTGTGTTGGCCAATTCATCATCCTCACTTCTATTTGTCACTATGAGGCTAATACTGACGATGGTGTAGCCTTCTGCACTTAGAGTAGATGAAGGGTATATGGTAGTAGGTATGTGGAGGGAAACTTAGTGCTTCATTTACTTTTCTGATGTTGTTGTAGCACTTCACATGGCAACAAGGCACTATCAGACCGAGTCAACCCATGGATTTCTCTGGTCTCATATACTGCCCTTGACAGTGGCAAATAGGTTAAGAGGCGGGCCAGATAGCATAATTCGTCTAGGAATTTACATTAATGGGATGAAGAAAATGTTATTAATAACAGCTGATGCTGTACTTGGAGCAGATGGATTCTACTTACACCCTGAAGCATGAGATTTAATTACTCTTACATCATTGTCTTTGCTTACAAAGCTGCCAGTGTTGTTTATCAACAGAAAATTATCCAACTCTTAAAAAGCAACTTTAATATTTGTCTCAGTAAACTTTCACAGCAGTAACTCCATAAATTAATTAAAAGCTGCCTTGGAAAAGTGGCTTCTTTTTGCAGTTGAAAGTTTACTAACATTTCGTGAGGTAGCTGTTTGTTATGACAGTATTGGTTGCATATTGATTCCTGGATCTTATAGTATGAATCATCACTTTCTCTGGGTTGCAGCAAGTCTTTGAATAAATTGTTTTTAATTGTTGTGAATACTCTCTCTGATAGAATTTATTGGTTAATTTATTTTATCATTGATTTCCATTGTATAATAATCATCCATCTTAGCTGATAGAATACGTACATGTGACTACTGATAATTGCTGCATTGGCAACCTCTAGCCAAGGTTGATATCAGATTATAACAGATCATTCTAGAGCTGTTTCTTTTTTTCTCTTTATTTTTTCCTAAATCACTATTATTTTGTTTCAGTAATCTAATGGTATAATTATTGCTTGATTCATAGCCTATTAAAAGTCAATGGAAACATCCCTGTCATATTCACAGAATCACAGAATGTTAGGAACTGGAAGGGACCTCGAAAGATCATCTAGTCCAATCCCCCTGCTGGAGCAGGAACACCTAGATCAGATCCCACAGGAACGCATTCAGGCGGGCTTTGAATGTCTCCAGAGAAGGAGACTCCACAACCTCTCTGGGCAGCCTGTTCCAGTGCTCTGATATTCAGTGGGTGTTAGATTTTTTTTCATTAGCTAGCCTGAACTTTCCTTGCATGTAGACCTTTTGATTAAAATACTTTTTTCAATTACAAGCTAAATACTGTTCATGCTGCACAAGCCAAAAACTTTACCATCCTCTCCTTCTCTCTTTGAATGTCAGATTAGTGTTCTGATTGAAAGCCCTATGAAATTAATGGAAAGTTTGAAGACAAAACAAAAAGGAATAAAAAACTTCTGTCATTCAAGAAAACAAAATGTCTGAGTCATAGAAGGAGCAAATAAGTTGAATAAAAATGTTAACTTTAAATGAATAAATGTATATATTAATATGTGTTGTAAAAAGATTCGTTCATTGCCTCCAACAAATTTTCTGTTGGACTGTCATTGAGACATACTTTATTTGTATATTACATAGCTCAACTTATGTAAAGGAATACTTGGTAGTGAAAATAGGGATGAAATATGGATGTTTATGCAATGTTGCTTCTGTGGAAATGACACTCAATTACAAATGCATAATACAAAAATAATGAGTCAAATATAGTTTTAGCACTTGTATGTTTGCCATAAATTGTTTCAGAGCCCAAATATTTATACTTGGGTTACTTTCTGGTTGACAAGCTTCCCACAGGTCTGATTCCAGCATTTTACCTTGAGCAGCAATTTTTTATCAGCTTTCTTTTGCTTTTTATTTCTTTGAAGAGATCTATTTTGAAATTATAGTTTTAAACAATGTTCAGCATGCAGTAGTTAGTGCTTAGTCTTACTTGGTAGACAAAGTGTTGACTGTAGAAGCTGTTCAATTTTTTCTTCTTGAAAGTATTGTTATGAATTGAAATTTGCCAAAATAATGGTTCACCAAAGAAAATACCATGGTAGTCTCTCTTTCTGCATGCGTGCTTCCATTGTGGGTGAAAGGAGGACAGAGAAGGAAGGTGGAATAAAGTGGTGATCTTGAGCTAATATTTGTATAAGTTTCAGAATCTGTGCCATGAACTACCATCTTTTCAATGCTATTCTTTTCATCCTAGATCTACTTTAATTCTTACTGGAAATAACTGTGTATATGAGAATACATTTTGCTGTTAATCTACTGGTTGACAGTTTAACCAAGTCTTTACGTTATTCTCAAGAAGTCTTCACAATCACCTTGTTCTGGCGTGGGTGCGCTGACAGCAGAAGCAAAAGTCAGTATTTTCAAGCTCGTTCGTATACTGCCACAGAGCACTGTGACTGACACAGTATAGACAAAACTTCATAGGGAGAACCAAGCCCTTGCTTTGTACTTGCTGGCAAAGGGCCATGACTATCTCAATGGCTGTAGAAGTGGTAATATGTAGTGGTGGGAGACAGTGTTCTGTAGACATTAGGAGAAAGCACTTCATTTTCTAATGACTTCATTGGATGAGGAAAGGACAGCTTTTAATGAGGTCAAAAATAGTGAAACTCATTCACCTCATCTAATCTGGACATAATACAGGGCCATTGTAGAAAAGTGGGATTGAGAGAGATATATTACAGAGAGGCCTGAAAATAGAAAGTCTCAAGGTTGCTTAGCTCATGTTCTTCAAGAAATAACTATCTTTCATGTGGTAGCAGGAAGTGTGTCAGGTTGCTATGCTTGTGTAGTGTATCTCTGACTTCAGAACAATATCATTAAACTCTGTTTAGGGATTTTTGTAGTTGTTCTTAATACGTTCTGTTAGGCAGACCTGATGCATGTATTCAGAACGCTAATGTTTATTGCCCAAATTATTATTATTTTCCTGTTTACAGAACATCACTTACCAATTCAACCAAAATGATAACTGAAAGCTAAACTACACATACAGAAAAACATTTTTTAAAGTATAATTATAGATGGAAAGATTGCTGGTTAACTGGTTAACTAGAAAGTTACAAGTTTGCTGAGATTTACCTAAACAATACAGCCTTATCCTCCCTTAAAAAAAAAAAAAAAACAAACTAAACACAAAACAAACCAAGAAACTTAAAAAATGTTCATTTCTGTTGTCTGCAGAGCAAGATATGACAATATAGTACTTGCTTTGCATATTTAATTTTTATGTGTAAAAATTTGTTCATGTGTTGTACAAAGTTCAACTTTGTAATTCTGTTAATGAAATATCTAATCATTCTGACTAAACTTGCAGTCAGCCACTATTTTTGCTTAGTCAGTGATTCTGGTTTTAATCATCTGAAAGTCTGACTGTGCTCTTCCTGTGCTTTCCCAAATGTAATGGTATCATATGACATGGGAATTATAAAACCATGATAGAATTTGCGGAAGGAGATCTTACTGAATGTAAATAGAAATATCAGAATGTAGTACCATGTAGTACCAAGCTCTTTTAACATTAAATCTTTTTTTTTCATTCAAATAATATTTTGGTCTTTTGTTAAAGTAATGAAGGAATGGGAAAATTACCTTTTGCCATTGTAAAAGCATAACCAAACATCTCTGAAACACAACTGAACAAAATAGTGCTGTTAAACTCTTGCAGCTCATCAATCCAAATTATTGTTTTTCTTTATTTAAATAATTCCAACATACAGGTTCTTTGCCATTGTTTAGTTGTAAATCTAATAATATGATTGGAATTGCTCAATAATCTTGTGTCTCAAGCTTTTCTTCATTTCTGATTCATGGTGTCTATTATTAAACCCAGCTGTTGATGTTTTTGAACAAACTGATTTCTGAATTAACTCTGCATTGTGTTCTGTAATAACGCCACTTCTGAATTATCATGGGCTGCTCCCAATTTACTTTTAGATAATTAAAGGCTGTCTTTATTTCTATCCAAGTTGCCTGTTTTATTTCCCAGAACACAAAGATGTGATTTCATTCATGCTGCTCTAGGGGTCTGAAGTTGATAATCATTTTTCTACATCTGCCCTCATCAGTGTCATCTTCCAATATGTAGTGTTCCAGCATTATTCTTTGGCTTTACTCATTAGCATTCACAGTGTTGGTGCTGTGTTGTGCTAGTCTGCCACAAGCAGGCTATTGTTCTCCTGAGAAGTCTGTACCTTCATTCTTTGGAGTAGACTTGCTTTCTAGAGTGTATTCCTCTTGTTTTTATTAACTTTTATTACCATAAACTCTTTCTGTGTCAAAATTAGTGATATCTTAAAATCATGCATTCTCTAAATATTTAAACAGATTGTATATGAGTGAATATACATGTCAGTGGGATTGTCATAGTGTATCTCATATATGGTGCATATGTTAATTAGTAAATTATATTTAAGGACTTTAAGACCTTAATATAATATACTTTGGATAACTAATTCATGAGGTTCTATTTTCTGCAAAGTAATCTGATATATTTTTTATTTTAAAAAGCAAAACTTTAAGTGAAAAGACTGACCTGTGACATGTTTCAATATGGGGTTATACATAATATCTGATTTCCTTCTTTCACCAGCTAATGTCATTGCTAAATATGACAGGAAGACATTCTTAAAAAAAAAAAAAAAAGTAGAAACGGATTTACAGTAAACCCACCTGATAATTAAAAAGATTTTTGTTTATCCCCGCTAAGGTTCATAAGAAAAGGGCATTTTTAGGCTCTTAATAGCCTTTTTAAAATTAGTGCTAACCTTAGTTCATGAGAGTTTTATTTATTTCCCCTTGGCAAGAACCAGAATTTTAATCTGATCCTACTGCTTTTTCTCTTCCCAAACTGAAATTTCTGTGACTTCTTCCACATTAAATAATTGAGATCTTTGTGGACTGGTTTATTCGCTTTGTGGGGTTTTTTTTGTTTTAGTTTTTTTGTTTTTTGAGGGACAGCTTATGGTACTTTTAAATGTAGCAGTAAGTCTGAGCAATGGACTTGGCAAAGAATGATCTTCACCTTACTAATAAACAGGATTAATAAAACGGGGTGAGAATGTGATATATGAGACGTATCTATTTGCTCAAAACTGTAGTACCAAGTTCTTCCAGGTTCATGCTGCCTTCATAGAGCAACTACTTACTACTTTTATGTACATGGCTTCATGTAATTGTGTACAAGCAAGTTAAATCTTTGAACTAGTGGCAGCATGTTAAGTTTCTGTTTACTTCATTACTTTATTTGCAGGACTTTTCTCTATTATTCCTCAAGAGGCAGTACTGTTAAGATGTGTTAAATTTTCAGACAAGTGCTGAGGTACTAAAAAAAAATGCGTCTTATTTATGATGTGTCAAATTACTGTTCTGAGAGTAGACCTCTTAGGTTACATTCAGCCTTTCATTTAACTGAATTTAAATAGCATAAAATGCCTTTTAGTTGGAACTTGGCGTGCATATTATATCTCTCATTTCAATGAAAAACATTCAGATGCAAATACGGTTTGTTTGGTCTGAGTACAAATGCCACTATCATGACTGATGAAGGCTTTTGATCACACATCTACAAACTGAAACCTTAAAAAGGAAGAGGCTATTTGGACTGGTATCTGCAGTGTCATGAATTATTTAATTCCCATTATTCATAAATCTCTTTGAAGAGAAAGCTTATGAGGTTTTTAAGGAGGAGTAGTCATAGTTGTGTTGCCAGTTTCTATTTGTGCTGTGACTGACTGTATGTGCAAACTTCCAAACTACAGGAGCTGTACTGAATATGAAAAAGGTGTGTGATCTTCTCAGGAATGGCTCTGAAACGTTTCTTTGGTTTCCAGGATAAGAATGGGGATGCCTTTGTTGTTACCATCTGCTTTGGCGTGCTCCAAGAGGTGGGCGAGGCAAGAGCATGTTGGTATAATTTGGTGAGCTACCCCTTTAGCTGCTAAGGACCTGGTGGAATCTCACAAAGCACACGTTTGCAGCTGGAGTTTGTTCTGTGCTCATTCACTGAACTACAAATCTCTTTTGGCTGTGCTCCAATAGCAAAACAAAAATAACACCACCACTCTTCTTTTTGCGTTTTGGGGTTTTTGTGTTTGTTTGGGGTTTTGGGGGGATTTGGGTTTTGGTTTTTTTGGTTTTTTTGTGGGTTTTTTTTTTATCCTTCATTGTATTATGATTTTGGTACAAACGGGTGACATTTCAAAATGTTTCCTCTATTTCCAGAGATGATTGAAGCTAAACACTATATATAAGCACGATTCTGCTGTAAAGGGGGTTTGCACACTTGTCTAGCTCATTGTAATTGTTATTAATGTTTAGAAGGTACGCGTTGGCAGAAATGTCAAGGAATGAGTTAGAAATACCCAATAGTAACTTCTTTATCTGTCTTGTGGGCTAGTTTATTGTTTGGATTTTTTTTTTCACTTTTTTTTTTCAGGAGGATTTCAGTTTACATTACTAAGGAATACCTTAGGTAATTATTTCTCTGGTATATGTTCTTATAGGATGTTATAAACCTCACATTATGAACCAAAATACTATAAGGACTCAACGTGCAGTTGTTGTACAGTTCAAAAATGTACAGGGTTCAGAAATCATGTCTTTACTGTAAGTTTTTTCATTTTAGTAGTGCTAAGAACATTTTACTTCAGCAGCCTTAATTAAGAGGATTGTGTCAAGAATCACATAATTTCCTGTAAACAGTCACTTTGATGACACTTAGTTTCTTTAATTTCCTAGAATATTATTTAAAGTTTTCTCAGTAGTAATCTATAAAAGTGTTCTCATCTTTCATTTTTCACTTTACGTACACATTACTCTAACTTGATTTCACTCATTTTTGTTCAAATGTACCCAAATGTATTATACTTTACAGGCAATAATGTATGTGAATTCCCACACACTTTTATATAGGATATATCATATATATATATATATACACATCACACATATATTGCCTTATATATTCTTTTATAGAATATAATAGTGGATGTAATATATTATATAAAGCTATGGATATTGAATGAATAAGTTTATATAACAAAATGTGGTTATTTTGTCTAAAAGAATATATTAATATATATGCAATATCGATTGATTATAATATGAAATATGTAATGTAATGTAATGTAATGTAATATATTATATTATATTATATTATATTATATGCATTGTATATAAAATGGGTGTACATTAATGTTTAAAATTATGGGAGTACTTTAACTGCTGTGAAAGGAAAAATAAATATGAGAAATGAGAAGTGCAAGAAACATGCTTATTTGCTATATATAAGAAAGGGCTTTTGTTTGTTTTTTAAGGTGAGTAACAACTTAGTGGCAGTGTTAGAATGAAGGAGCACAAGCAGAGACCATCATAATGATAGTGAGGAAGTAGTTACTTAATAAGATATGAAAACTTTTCCTGTCATGTTATTAAGTATTTACAGTTATCGTAGAGTCTTAGTCTATCTCCTTGTATGCTATATTTCTTATCACTTTAGAAATGCTTTCTCAATATTGAAATGCTGAAAATACAGATGATCAGAGTTCAAAATTTTGAAATTTCTAGTTATTATGACTCACGCATTTTGTTCTCTGAGCTTTCTGATCTGGATCTCTGAATTTAATATGCTCACCTTCTTTTCACTTAATATTGGCTTTTTTTCCTCTTCTTCCTGTTTCTTGTAAATTTTTCTTTTTGACTTTGAAAACCTTTTTCTTTTGTCATCTATCATTCTCAGTTCATCTTAATATATTAACTTGCTTTATCTCCTAGACTCAGTTTTTAAAGATCCTATGCTACCTACAAGCTACAATGCTTCAGTCGTTTCACTTAAATTCCATCAAAGTGCAATGACTCAGTTTTTAAAGATCCTGTGCTATCTACAACCTACAATGATTCAGTCTTTTCATTTTCATTCCACTGAAATGGCAGAACTTGCAGAACATTGTTTTTCTCACTTCAGTTGTTTCTAGCACTGGCTCAGAAGCTTTCACTTGGCACTGTCCCTATGGCAGACCATGCACCATCGTCAGTGTGTCTGCTTTCCAGGCACAAATGCTGACTATAGTGTGACTGTGTACACATGCCATCATAAAGTTGTTCTCTAGTAAGTCCTTATTTTGATAACTCGGAGATAGAACTGAGCAGTTCATGAAATGTATCCGGTCCATTTTGGAGGTATGGCCAACATGTTCACCTTAAAGACCATGAGCAAAGGGCACATGATGAAAGGTCCCAGTACAGAGCAAAGCTGTGACAACCACATCAACAGCTCTTGTCAGTGGTCTGTGGATATCCTTTTTAGACTGATAAGCTGTGAGCCACCCTTTTTGGAACTAACTCAGATGAAATGCAAGCTGAAGAGAGTTTAAATATCAGTGTAATGTTCTAATGTTGATTACTGACCACCTAAGCACAGCTTTTTCAGCCCATCAGCTTAGTGTTAAAAATATACTTTTTTTTTTCTTGCTGCAAAACTCTTCCAGATTACAAATTCCCTCACAGACAGTGCTTCCAGCTTTTTATGCATCAACACTTTAGGCATATTATTGCATTATTGCATCAGGACTACTGATCGTTGCTGTAAACATAGGTCAACTCTTAAATGAATCTTGCCTACAAACAAGGCAATTAAAGGAGGAATAGAAATTTTTTCAGTGCTCAGAGCAAAGAAAATTTGGGCTCAGGTCAATATTAAGGATCGTATCATATTTGGAACAATTATAGCTATTTTTATTTTTTAAGCTTCTTTAACAATGTTTTCAATTATGAATTTACTATTACTTTCTTTTTCACCTGAAAAACCTAATGGCAGTTTTATGAGTTTTCAGATTCTGAATAGTCAGGCATATACTTGAAGAGTCTGCATATTCATTCCTTCAGTCTCTTTCTAATAGAGAACTATCGGCTTGTATTTCTTTGTACAAGAAGAGGGTGGAAGGTCGGTATAAAATGTAAAGTCTGAAATTGTGAATTTTCAGGTGTAGTTTTCATAACTATGGGAAAGTTGTAGAATAGCTGACAACTTTTACTGCATTAGTTTGTATATTCAACACACACACATACATTTAAAATGATAGCAGGAGATTAAAACTATATCCAGGAAATTAAATGGTTTTTAATATGACTAGTCGATTGTGAATGTAATGCATATAGTCAAGTAAAATTTCAAACATGCAATGAAAGATGGTGTGAGGTCAAATAGATATATAGTAAGGATTAAATTTATCTCTGGACAGTGCATCTCTATAAAAATAATTTCTCATTTACTTGTCTCACCCAAGCTGCAAAAATAAGTCTTGCTCAGTAAGTCTTGCCCAGTAAGTTTTGCCAAGGCAATTTTTCACCTTAACAGCACTAGTAGGCATCAAATTGGATATTGACTGACAAAATGGAGTGGCAATGAGTCTTTTCTATTTCCAACACTGGAGTCCTTTTTTTGTAAAGCAAGATAAAAAGAAAAAAGATAGTAGTTAGCCTTATTTTTTCTATGGTTATGAACAGCAGATGATAAATTACAGTAAAATATTTAAACTTTGGGTATTGTATACAGTATTAGTCTTTTTTTCTTACAGTTTACCCATGTTTCTGGAACTGTCATAAAAACATAGAAAAAATTGAAGTAGATCTCATGAAAAAAGCAAAAGTTCATTTTTAATATTACTTCACTAATAACAATATGATTAGTTGAAAGATTAACCTTAAGTTCCCCGTTATTCAAACTGGATGCAGATGCAATAAATAATTCATATAGAAAGCAATGTATCTCCTACTTTGTTTCTAAGAATAAATTACTAAGTATGTATTTGAAACTGAGCCATTTGACTGTGATTAGTACTACATTGGCATAAGTTTTATTTTGTTCTTCAGGGGTCAAAACAACATGGTTGATTTGCTATTTCATCTTCACCGCTTTTATCACAAAGAGATAAATTATATTTTTGTATTTTTATCACTGTATAGGTAAGTTTAAAGATTTTTAAATTGCTTTGATAAGTGAAAAATTACTGAGAAAAAATACATTAGTCTTCAGAAATGATTGTATATTTTTAATATGTATAACAATATGATCTTTTTTTAGTTAAAATAAATTTCACCAAATAATTTTCATCACATGCAAATAACTATTTTCAGGAGTATTATATACAGTCCCTCAATTGTGAAGGTATTTTAGTGTATCTAAATTATCCTGTAAGCCTCACTAGTTCCAAAGCAGTCATTATGTTCTACAATATTGAAAACTACACTTTAGAATATCTCAAGAGGAATGGCTAGAATGTATGAGGTCAAGACAAGGCGTAAAGCTTTCCTGTGTATTTCTTGACATGACAGCTGCAGTGATTGCAAGTCGTGATGAAGAAAATTCTGTGTAGTACTTTTAAAGGCTGAATAAAATCATCAGTGAAAAGTCACATCTGATATTCCGATTCTACAACTGAAGAAGAGCTTAGATTTAGAACATATTTACTGACATACATTTAAACTTAGGAAAATCTTTTTGATTGAGTCAGCACTTAATTTATTATAATATTTTTTCATCAGTCTTGTCAGCTACCCAATTTTGTCTTCTAATGTCTAGAAAAGCCTAAATTGGTAATAATTGAAGAATTAAAAAAAAAACCCTTATTTTTCTGTTCAAGGTTTCAGTTATCTATCCTTTAAGATATGTGTGTGTTTCCATGTGCTTCAATTGCTGTCCCAGTGGCCCTTAGTACATACTTTAACCTTACTAAGAAAGCATTGCATACAGATGATCTATTATAGATGTGATGCAACACTTTTTATACAGAGATCCCATGGTCTGTGATATTAAAAAAAAAAGTATTTAAAAAAAATAGGGAAAGTAAACATGTGGTAAAAGCCAGTTGCCTTGTCAAAACCTTCTTAGGGTTTACAGTAGAAGAATTAGTTGTATGTAGAGGTAACATAAGGAGAACCCTAGATGTTGGTCTGCCTACCTAGCTCCTTGCTCTTGATTATAACGTTTCTGATTTCATGCTGGTTGTATAAGGGCTTTTTTTCAAATACAAGAACACTTAAAGCTTTGTGGGTTATCAGAGCTGTGGACTGTGAGTGGAAAATAATGTATATAAGCATAGTAGATTCAGAAAATGTCAATTTGTAATAATGTAGGAGAGCTTATATGTAAAAATAAACACACAGAAACCTAACATGAGACACAAATGTCACAGGTTGCTCTTGTGCTGAGCAAAATGGACAAGGCATAGCTGGAAGTGTTTTGCAACAACTGAGTACTTATATCTCTGCCTGGCATAACCACAATTACAGCCTTCTGGAGTTCTTCATTCCTTTGCTTCAGAGTTGTTTTTATGCATTCTTTTTTAAAACGTTCTGTTACCTTGATAAAATGAAATGTTAACATTGTATTTACTCTTGTTCACAAACTATATTATTTATTTGCAAGTGAAATTTGTGTGATGTTTTATGGAAATCCGGTTTATAATGAAGTTGCTTATTTGCAACTTGTGTTGCTTGTTAAATGTCCGTCTGTATTAGAACATGCATAATATTGGATTTTGGGACAGGCAAATCATGTTGTCTGGATGCCTTTAAGAGGAGCCTTTAGGGCATGATTATACTCATCTTCTAGTTTCACTACACACTAATATACTGCGTTATGTGTTTCCAGCTACTAATGTGAATCAGCTACAGCTGGAATCCTGAACTCTAGGATATTTAGATTATAAGATGCTTCTGCTGATCTCTATCAAGATAGTTATAATGACTATCAAGAACAAAATTACTGTATTTATAGTCTGCTTCTCGGAAAGACAACGGAGCTACTTCTTCTTCAATATTTTATGATTAGTATGACATAATAAAAGTCATTGCAAGTGATAATCTACTCATAGTTTTAAAATATTTACTGTATTTAGCAGCATATTAGGAAGTTTGAAAGATGCTTACAGTCATTTTAGCTTTTTCATTACAATATATTAATTGCTTCTCATTATCAGGGCTCAGTAATTACTATTTTACAAATCTACATTCTATTGGGTTGTAAATGAAAGATTTGGAACACCAGAAAATATCCTGTCACTGCCAGGCTTTGAATTGTAAAGCAATAGGATGGGGGGAAAACCAAAATGCTGGAACCTATGCTCCTTTGTCACATTGTCTTTCAAAGTTTCACCAAGTAATATATAATTTAATGGAGTTTCTAGAGTTGCTGCATCCTGTATAGAAAAGTCTGCTTTAAAGCAGCTTCTCTAAACATTGCTTTTTCTCACAGAGCACAGGTAACATACAGCACTGCTGTTTTGATTTTTTGTTTGTCATTTAGTAACAGAACAGTTGACTAATATTGCCTAGGATGTAAGGTCAGTTCATAGGTTTGCTAGATGCAGTAGTATATAGTAGTGTTTTGTCACTCATCTCTATGCATTAGCTTATGTAGTTTATATCTGGCTTGCCTATAGGTTTTATAGTGTGTATGTAGGAGGGACATTAAGTAAGATACATAGTTTTGTTTTACAAGTTGCTTTTTTTTAAAAAAATTTTTTGCTAATTATGGGCTCAACTGACACACTGAACACAACTGAAGTTCTTTATGACTTAGTCTCTAGTTGAAACGTCTGCAACTGCTGTCAATAATTATATTCTTCAATAGAGTAGCAGATATAGAAAAATAATGTGGTACAGCATTTAGCTTTGAGATTTGTACTTTATAGATTAATAGTAAAGTTAATATTTATTTGTGGAATTGGAGGGGTGTGTTAGTATTTAAGATGATCTTAATAAAAAGTAAAGCAACAGGATCTTCTAAAGACAAGAGTGAAGTCCTGTATTCAGAAAAGGTAAAATAAATATGTGAAACCAAGGTGGTCAATAGGGAGGTGTACAACAATATGGAGAGGAGGAGTAAGGGATCATTGTGGGCTTGAACACAATGTGATGCTGTTCTGTCAAAGCCGAGAGTTCGGTGGAAGGCATCGTGGGTAATTATTCCACTTTGCACTAGTGCCGCTTCAGCTGAATATTTTGCCTGATTTTGGATCAGTATAGATAAATTGAAAATTCAGGGCAAAAAAAAAAAAAAAGGAAATAAAGAGGAGGTTGGAAAACCTGTATTAAGAAAGCACAGGAGAGAAAAACTAAGTCTTCAAATTTGCAAAGGATTACATTGAAGAAGTATGTGTTCTGTTCTTATTTATAATCATAGAAGTTATTAGAAGGGTTAAGTAATTGGGCTAGTCTCCTACATATGATGGTTAGGTTATATGTCAGAAAATAATTTGCCATTGAGAGAACAATTATGCACTAAAACAGATTACCTGGAGAGCTTTGGGAGTCCCTTTCACCAGAGGTTTTAACGATATGTTATGCAATCTGTTAGGAGAGGTCCAAACATAATTCATGCTGCTTCAAACCCAGTAGTTGACCTCTTCATAACCCTTCCAAGTTTACGTTTTTGTCCCCTTTCTGATTATGTCTTCAAAATACATTTTATGTTCTAAGAGGAAAAATTATTACAAATCACTATATGGATGCGTAGTCCCTAGTATAGAGCATATATTCAATATGTATTCTATTTTATACATATCTAATGTTATGCTTGCAATAAAATAAATTAATCCTTTTTTGCTGTTGCAAAATCACATACTTTTTTTTTTTCATACCAGTTCATTTGTAGTTTTTCTGTTAAACCTTGAACGGAAAGAAAAAGTATTAAATTCTCAGAACCAAAAAGTTCTTGTTTTTTTGAAGATCAATCAATGAGTTTAGTAAGAAAAATGTATCTCTTTCTGAGGGAAATTACCTGATATCATCTTAGGAACTTGTGTTGTGAATAGAATGATACAAAGACAGAAAATGATGGAACAACTTATTCTTGATGCTCTCTCTAGGCATATCAGGGATAAGAAGGTCATTAGAGGCAGTCAACATGGCTTCACCAAGGGGAAGTCATGCTTGACCAACCTGATAGCCTTTTATGAGGATATTACCAGGTGGATAGATGATGGTAAAGCAGTAGATGTGGTCTGTCTCGATTTCAGAAAAGCATTTGACACCGTCTCCCACAGTATCCTTGC
>WKFP01014296.1:484067-496107 GCA_011057875.1 Pterocles orientalis
CAGTTTTGGGCCCCTCACTGCAAGAAAGACATTGAGGCCCTGGAACGTGTTCAGAGGAGGGCCACGAAGCTGGTGAGGGGTCTGGAGCACAGGCCTTATGAGGAGCGGCTGAGGGAGCTGGGATTGTTCAGCCTGGAGAAGAGGAGGCTCAGGGGAGACCTTATAGCTCTCTATAACTTCATGAAGGGAGATTGTGGTGAGCTGGGGGTCGGCCTCTTCTCTCGTGTAATCAGTGATAGAACTAGAGGGAATGGTTTCAAGCTGAGACAGGGGAGGTTCGGGCTGAACATTAGGAAGTATTACTTCTCAGAAAGGGTAATCAGGCATTGGAATGCACTGCCCAGGGAGGTGGTGGAGTCACTGACCATGGGAGTGTTCAAGAAACGTTCGGATGTTGTGTTGAGGAATATGATTTAGCTGGGAAGTATTGGTAATGGTTGGACTAGATGATCTTCTAGGTCTTTTCCAACCTTGATAATTCTGATTCTGTGAATGGGTCTCTCAGTCTGTGAGAGGCTAATAATTTGCATTATTCTCTGGAGAAAATGATCCTGCTAAACCTTCTGTCACACAGAGGAGCTTTTCCAGTGAGGGAATCAAAGCTGGCATTTAGGTGACCTAAATGACCAGTGATAATCCATCAGTTTATCCGAGGGAAAAAAAATGCAGTTATAGTTGTCATCATCATAAAATTAAAAAGAAGATTCTAGGTTTAGGCAGTGTAAAAATAAATAATTTTCTTTAGAAAATTGGAAATTTGCATTGTTTGTTAGTTTGTTTTGTTTCACTGGGTTTTATTACGTGTGCTTCTCCTCTGATAATTTTTAGTATTCCATGATCGCAAAAGACTTTTAACACTGGAGTAAAAATACCGATAAATAAATGTGAGCGTCCTGTAGACTGTAGATGTCTTGATTTTTTATTGAAGATGAGAGGACCTCCAGATTTGCTGGAACTGTAGGTTACTGTATTGAGGAGAAAATCAATGCAATGTGCTTTATGAGTGTTACTTTCATCTTGTTTCCTTTCTTGAAAAGAGCTATTATTTAGTCATTATAACATTTAGATATTGTACTGTTTCTTCCTCTGGCTGCGTTCTTAGTGTATGTAATAGGTGAAATGAGAAAAAGACGCTGACCTCAAACCTTTCACTTTTTCTTTTTTCTTCTTATTTTCTGAAATAGGTAAGCTGAACATCTGGGGGAAATACTCTTTCCCTTTTTTTTTGTTTTTATTGAGCTATTGAAGCAATTGGAAGGACGGGTTTTTTCCAAAGACAAAAGACAAAATCCAAAATCGAATAATAAATCACATGTAAGAGAAAAATAAAATAAATGCTATATCAAATCTGTCTAAAATGTTCAAAAAATTGAACAGCATAGAGATAGCTGAGTGTGAAGAAAATATTGAACAACTTGTAGTCACCATTTATCAAAGAATGTAATTTAACAATTGTTGGCATACAAAAAGCAAGAAGTCAGAAAGATATATCACAGAAAAATAAAGCACAATATGTTATTGATATTTAAAAGCAAGGGAATATTAGGGTTTTTGAAATTTGAATTCAGCTTTTTACATTCAGGCAATGATTTTTGAAAACATTGTTTCAGCAACACAGCTACAGTAGAAATGCTTTTTTGATTTGCACATGCCCTCAAAACCTTAGTTCTGTGAAAATTAACTGCCATGATTCAGGACTTGGCACAATTTTCCTCCCCTGTCCTGATCCCTCAGAGTGGACTCTCCTGAGATCTTTGACCTTGACTTCTTGCTGCTCTGTGATCCCCTCACTCACAGACCTTTGTCTTTTAGCCAACCCTTTTGATTTGCATGTGCTGTGACCAGAGCTTTCAGAAACTAAAATGTGTTGTTTGTTTGGTTGGTTTTAATCTTGATAGAACTATTCGTTAATGGAAGATTTTTTTTTTCTTTTCTCAGTCTTACCTAGAAAACTAGTAGCCCTGTCATGCCTTTCAGCCTGACTTTTGAGAATATGGTCTTTTCCTGCTTCGTAGTCTGCTTGTCTTCTGTGGTCTTTAAAATCTTCCTTAAGTAACAAAGGTCACTGCTCACACTTTTCTGCAGTATGCCTCCCTATCCAAAATCAATTTCCTAAGAAGGACAACACAGAGTAATTGAAGAAAAATGCACTTGCAAATGTGTTCTGTTTTTTCAAGTGATCCCTGGTTATGGGGAAATGACAGAAGTCGTTGCCTTTCCTTTCTACCCATTTCCTGATTGGCTTGTTCATGTAGCTAAATAAAGCAAGCATCAGACAAATACAGCAAATTCTGGTTTTCAGGTTACGTTGTACCCATAAATTATTACTGGCCAGTCGTAATCCATTTTAGTTGTATTACAGAAATTTCAAATCAGTGTCCTACTTTGCTTTGATAAGCGGGAGACTCAGTGCCTTGAAGAGCTTGTCTCTTTAGTCAGCAAGTACAGAAGGGAAAAATGTTGGAGGAAAAGAGCATGTATTATGTGAAATGCAGAGAAATCAACTGACTTGCTGAAAACATAAAGCAAATGTGTAGGTCCTTTGCCTGTAATGTTGTTTATTGAAACCCACGAGTCTTTCGTCACTGACTTCAGTGGCATAGAAAGCTGAGTTATCCCGTATCTGGTTCTCTAACCAAGAGATCAGGCTCCCTCTGCTAAATTTCAATCTTGATGATGCTCATTTGAAACATTTATCTATGCTTATCTTCTATGTATGTAATAAGATAAAGAGTTGGATAAAAATTTTCAAATATATTGGATATAGGTTGAAAAATGGCTTCTCTTTACACAGAGTGACAAGGAGAGTAAAGAGGGAAGAGAGAAAAAGTCTTTAACCATTGGAAAAAGAGATACCAACCCCAATAATAACAATGAAAAGGAATTTTCCCTAATGCTAGGCATCAAAAAGATGGGTTGTTGATGGAAACAGCTCCAGCAAGGTCCCTTCAGTAGGCAGAATTATATTTTGAAAGACCATTTTCAGCTAATTTGACTGTTGTGCAGTTTGAACTTTACGAATTGACTTGTAATTGGACAATGCTGTCAATGAAAAAACTTACATGTATTGAACATGACATTTTTAAGAAGGTTACTGTCATCTAGTCCTCTATTAGTGGATTAGCAGAGAGTTATAATTGGTCTAGCAAGCTTAGCAACCTGTCCTACTTTCAGTTATAATGTGCAACCTCATTTATATCCTTTCTTTATTTACTGATACATGATATGTAATAATTCTCTCTCCTAGTGCTCGTGCTTCAAAATAAAGCTGTCTAACCGTTGAATGGTTGGATTCTTTTAATATACATGTATATATGTACTCAACACATAAATTATATAAAATGTACATATGCATATATGTGTGTATATATATTTATTCTGAAGAATTAAAGTACCTATGTAATTTTTCAAGTACATATATATATATATGCACGTCTTTATTCTGAATGAGGAATGTAAGTATAAAGTCTCCTGTTGCTTTTAAATTAAGGCGAGGAGGAGGGAATATATGTTTCCTCCAGACTTTTGTTAAATTTAAATTATTATTCTGGCTTGAAGTGATACTGCTTTCATGGAGATGCAATTCTCTGGACTGAAAAAGGAGGGTAAGCATAAGAAAATGAACAGGTCGATGAACTCAATGCATTCATTATCAACTTACATTTGCATGAAGGAGAAACTGTTCACTTATTATAAAATTAGTATGGTGCCATTACTTTTGTTAACTATGCATCAATTTTTAGTGCATGTAATATTTACCGGCTGTTTTGCAGGTGAATATGTCTTGTTAGCTTTATGGAAAGAGCTCTGCAGAAACATCTGTATTTGTCATACCTCCCCAAAGCAGACCTGCTCCGTGAAGTAATGCTGATTTCGGACATAATGGGACTGCTCTTTTTATTCTGTTTTCACTGCCAGCAGAATGGTAGCAATGCTCAGTAGTGCATCTGGAGGAAAAGGAGGGATCAGTGAAGAAATTAAGGGGAAAAAATACATTAAAAAAAAAAAGCTGGAGAATTGACTTTTTTGGATGCGTTCATAAAGTTAAAAATGTATTTTTTTCACTAATTTCTTCATATATGGCAACTTGTTTTTCACTACTCTGCTTTCCTTACTTATCTTAGTAGACTGATTGGTGAGACACCAGACCAGCCAAAAACCAAAACCAAAACAAAACAACAAACAAACAAAATCCAAAAAACAACCACCAACAAAAACAAACCAAAAAACTGAAAACACAAAATCTTTAAAACCTCTAGGTGTGAACAAGAGAAGCAAAAAGAGCAGAAAGGGGATTGGGTCTTTTGTCTTTTGGTCACAACTCTAGCTGTGTTTGAATTGTTACTTACAAGAAGGGCCAGTTGAAGAGGAATTATGGGGTTTTTATGAGTTACCTTTTTCATGAAGATACTCTTGAATGAATGCCTCTTCAGAGGGCACTTGAGATTTTAAAGAGTTGAGGGTAGTAAATTTAGAGCTAACAGAGTGATTCCATTTTCACTTTGGGTTCTGATTAATATTGTGTGTCAGTAGCATTATCCATGAGCCTCAGAAAGCAGAAAACAATGTTTCTGTTGATTTTGGTGGTAGGGCAGACATTAGCGGAACATTGTATGTCCCTATTGTTATTTTTGTGACCCTATTGAGCCTTTAGAACTAATAGCCTGAAACTGTGATGATTCAGGAGACTCAAGGAAGGCTGTGGTGTCTGCCTCTTTTTCTCTGAGTTCAAACACTGATCACTGTTTGTTAAAATATTATCTGCCCCTTTTGCTTTGCATGGTCCATTAAGATGAAAGAACAATCTGACGATATAAGCTTCAATGTAGAAAAATTAATGCTCATATAGCATAAGTTATAAATAATTGGAGTACCAGCAGTTTAACTGATGTTTGCCTCAGCTTCACAGGAGAATGATGTTTAAAGTAATAGGAGCAAGGGAATGATGTAAGATTTAGGTATTTCAGAATGTGCTTTTCTCAAGGCAAAGTGTGCTGTAAGTTTTAGAATTCACAAATGTGTGTAAATATGCTCCCACCTACTTGTGATTAATGGTCCATGATTTTTCGGCCCTCCTTGCCATGTTTTTTGAGTGTGTTTTGTGATGTATTTTCTAAATTCTCAACACAAGTTTTCTGACAGAATCATACATCTGAACTATCTCATAGTATTGCAATGTCTCAAATAAATAGGTCAAATAATCCTAGAAACGGTGTTTGTTAGCTTTGAATCAATAGTGATAAAGTTTCTCTGTATTCTTACTTGCTCAAACTTCTGTCTAATCTATCTTTGTTCTCTTCTTGTGCAATCTTTTCCTTGCTTCCAGTGGCTGCTACAAAGAACAAAGCTAGAGGTGAGTTTCTGCCTGCACTCTTCACTTTGCGTTGCATGGTTCTGCAGCCCATGTATTTTCTCACAAGGCTTTTTCTGCTGCACAAAACTGAGAAAGATATTTTTAGATCTTATGGTATAATAGGTTAGTTTTCTAATTGCCCTTAAGTGCAGACTGTTTTCATTGCTTATCAGTCATCATTACTCAAACTGTATTTTGTTAATTTTTTAATTTAGGAAGTTTTTAGGAAAAAGATAAAACCAAGTGAATCAAAGTTAGATTTCTGACTTGCATTATAGTAAGCAGGGATATTGATGGCATTTTAATAGAAATGAAAATATTATATAAAAATTCTCATAAATATGTAAACGTAATTTCTACTTTTATCTCTAGACAGAGTCATAAATATCTGAACAGAGAACAATGGGCATAAGTGTCTCCTAAGCGTTCCCCATCTTTTCACACTAGTGTAAAATGATCATCACAGTTTCTGGTAGCATACCAATATATATATAGGGGCATACTAGAATCTCTACAGAGATTTATGACTTCAGAGCAGCAAGGTGATTGTCACAAATCAGTGTGACAAAGAACAAAACCTTTCAGAACTAATCATGTAAGGTCAGTTGTGCCTTAAACCATTTCATGAATTTCAATGAAGCAGCGATGTAGCAAATGTAACCTGAAGGGTGTATTTTTAGTTGCATATACATATAAATGTATTCATACGTGTGAAACTTTGCATGCATTGGATGTCATGAGCGAGAGGAGCGGATAAAGTTGAATTCATGTGTTTGCCTATGCATGCTATGACGTTTGCTTTACTCTTTTCTGCGTTATCATATACTTGTCTGTGATGCTGTGTAACAGTGGTCCAGGATTTAAGACCTTTGTAATCAACAAGAAAAAAAAAAAAAAAAAAAGGAAACGAAACCAAAACACCTCCACAGAAGCAAACTTCCAGCACAAATAAGCATAATCTAATCAGTATTCAGCAATTACTTCATGTACCCATATATTGCCATTCAAACAGAAACTGCCCTGGAGGCACAGGAATTATAAAATGAGTCAGAATTACTCATGGGCCCCAGTCATCTGTGAGTATTAACACACCCTTATTTCAGAAGTGCACATGCATATTGAATAAACAGCTGAAACTATATATAGTAAACCCGGTTTGACACTGTGGTAAGAGACAACCTCATAATCTGCAGCTATGCATTATCTTTGGAGTTCTCTTGCTCAGTTGCACGGTGCCTTCAAGAAGTCATCAGCTTTTCCTTTGGTGCTGAACAGACCTGTGATGAAGGTACCCAATACCACAGGGAATTCAGTCCTGCAATAGTTCTGTCTTTTACCAAAAGCATAGGACCCATCTTGTAATCTCCTGTGGTGGAGGACATAAAGTTGCTGATGTCTTACTGCTTTTCACATTTCTCTGTCTAAGCAATAAAGAAGGATCCATTCCTCCTTTTGAAGTATAACACTTGACTGGCAAGCAGTTGTCTAATCCAGCATTGGAAATGGCAACTCACAACTAAGGGAATGCTTTGCTTTTGGCATTTATCTCCCAGAAATCCAGCACCCTTCCATCTATGCTCTTATTTATGTACCTTCTTCTTTCCTTGCTGAAAGCTTGGAATTTGTGCTGCCATTGTCAGCAAGGTGAAGTTGACGCTCACGCCTGCCCTGAGATCTGAGGGTTTCAGAGTATGTTAGTATGTGATATCTGTGGGACCACCTGTCTTGAAATTTTGTTTGTGCTTTGTTAGCATGAGAAAACTCCTGCTGGTCTCCAGCTTCCTGACCCTCCTTGTGGAATTGTCTATAAGCAGACTGTTAGAGCCCTTGCTCTCAAACATTGCACTCAATGCTTTTTCCTTAAGTATTTTCTCAGAAGTTGTTGAAGGCTCTTTGTATTAAGTGGTGTAAAGCAGCTGTTGAACTCTCTAGTTTACCCTTACTATGTGGCATTTAGAATCAATTTAGGTTGGAAGGTCATCTGGTCTGCAGGTCATTTGGACCTAGCTACCATGTAAGTAAGGTCCACCTAGATCTGGTTGCTCAGAGTCTTCCAGTCAAATTGAAGTATCTCAAGGATCAGAGATTTCACGGCTCCAGGCTAGATTTGCACTATCATTGCTTGATTTTTGCATGGTTTTCTTATTTCTTTTTTATACTTTCTGTTACCTAGAAGAAATTTTATGAAATTTTTTTGTGGTATCCAGAAAGGGTAAATAGTTGGATTTTGCACAGAAGGAATGATCTTGCTTTGGACTACCTTGGGCAGATGCTGCCACAGGACCCTCATGTTCTGGACAGAACACTTGTGACATTTCCAAGAAGTCTGGTTTAGAAGGATTTGAAAGAGTAAGGGGTAAAATTAAACATGAAATGGTCATTCATAGCACTGAATTTGATGGAGCAGAAACCAAAGATGCCACCTGAAAATCTCAGACAATCTGACTAGAGTTGTTTCAGTGCATGAATATTTTAAGGACTGTTCTTTAATGCACCAGATGAGATTTCTCCAACTTGAGCTCTATAAATTATCAACTTCTCTATCAAAACACCAGTCTGAAGACTTTTTGACCTCTCATGAAGGGCTGTTGTGACTTTTTGGTGACAATGTTGTTGCAGATATCTTCTGGCAGCAGTTAACAATGGTTTCCAGGCTCAGTGGTCTTACCAGAGCTGCTAATGACGTGTCAATTGTCAGTCAGCAGGTGAAAGGGAGAGGCCAAGTGTCTTCATTCAAAGGTGATTAGTTGAGGGATGGAGTTCTGTGCTCCACATTTTCACTTCTCTGATACACTCTGCTATTAATAAGTTATTTCCAGAGCTGCCCCACTAACCTCATGCAGTTAGACACTTGACTTTATAAACGTTCCAAATTTAAATTGGAATTTCTGGTAGCTTTTTGGTATTGGGAATGGTGTTGATGAATATGACAAATTCCTATTAAAAAAAAAAAAGGAAATTATAAAGGCCGAGTGCTGTTGCAGGAGGAGAAAGCAAGTCCTCCAAAAAGATCTCTTATCATCTGTCTGTTGAGAAATACAGCATTCCTTCCTGTTCCTAAGACTCCTGAGGCCTGCAGATTAGAAATGGTGAAATTCACAAGAAAAGTCACAATTCCCAAGAAGATACTTTCTACAGAAGGGAAGATGTAACTACCTTAACATTGCAGGATTTGTACTATCCAATCTATATAAAAACATGGTGGATTGTTAGCTATTTCTGCCATGCTCCTTTCACCCATTTTAGCTATGTATGAAGTCCTATTTTTAATTTTCTCTGGGAGAGATAACATTTATGTCATAGTCCCACTGCTTCTCATAGCAAAGTACTACTCTGCTGCCTACTCAGTCTACATACATGCAATGTTATATTCTCTCTCCAAAACTATTATAAAAGCTGTACTTCTGTGGGTTCTAGGGGATGTGCTATTCATGGGGGATACCTTAAAACTTTTTCTAAATTAATACTACACTTTTAAGTACTGTAAATGCCTTTAACTCTGTTTCACTTGCCTCACAAATTTGACATTAACAGTACTATTTTCTGTAGCCTGTTGCCTATCTAGGAGATTTTTAAGTTGTGTCTTTTTCTTGACTTGTATTGCATCTGCATCCCAAAGAAATTGTTATTTTTTAATTCCCCAGAAAAGGACTTTTTTTCTTTCAGTCATCTCTTCTACAAATGCAGAGGTATATTGTTTCTGCTTTGCTTTCAAAAGAGGAGACTGATTTTCCTTCAGAAACATAAGATTAAATTTAGTTTTAACAACACTACTTAAAGCATTCATCTTGATGTCTAATACAAATCATCATAGCAGTTGATACACTGTCTAAATGCATCTTATCCAAGAGGGAAAGAAAGATCACCCTGGACTTCACTCAGTTGATTTATTTTGTTTGTTCTCATTATGTCAATGAAATTGGTACCAGCTTATTTGAAGTTTGAGTCAGGAGGGATCGTGTGAAGAATGTTGTACAAATATATTCTGTTACTGCTTGGGTAGTTGTGCAGTGACTGATGTTATCTTTTTGTTAGGAATCAATTTGTTTCTCAGGTCATCAACAAATCTTCATTGATGGTCATGTTCTGTCCAATCCTCTCTTCTTACAGCATATGATAAAGTTTATTGCATTGGTCTACATAAGTATTTATCATTTTAGTAAAAAATAGGTTTAAGTAATTCCATTGTTTTGACTGAAAATTAGGCAAACCAAGATAAATTGTGTTGACCAGAATTCCCTGTATGGAAGACCTAGAGTTTAGATCCTTCCTTCAGTACATGTAATTAGCCAGGTGTATTTCTCATTCAAGGTAAAATTATTCTGGAATCAAGCCGGTAACACAGAAGTTGTCAATGTTGGGAACAGGATGAAAAAAACGCACACAAAGGAGACCCAAATACTGCTATTTGTCATATTTGCATTATCTTCACAAAGTTCTGAGCTATTCAGCTTTTAACATCAGTCAGGCATTAGCCCTGCTGTTGCAGAGTTTTCTTTATTGAGGGATACATAACTCAGGGTATCATCTGCGTAAAAATGACACACTGCAACATTATGGCAAAAAATACAAACTAGGGGAAGCGTATAGATGTTGAAAGTGTGAATCCAATATAGAGCCGAGGGAAACTCAATAACTCTCAGTAGTTTGAAAGAGCATTTATTTATGGTTACAAGATCTCACCACTGTGACGTGTAGAAATGAAAACCTGTCAAATTCCACCTTTAATACAAGGTCGCTACAAAAAACTTGCCACCTCTGTTGTAGTAGCATGGCATGATCTGAAGCCTGATTGAAATTTTTCAGATATTCTAGTGCTATTGAAATAAAGGAGCTCTTTGTAAAATCTTCTCCTGATTTTTTTATTCAAAATACAGTTTCACCTTCTAAAGGCAGAATTTTCATATGTCACTTTAAGGCAGTAAAAGTACCTTTGGTATTTAAAAAAGTTTGTACTTTTGAGGGGGCACAACAAAACTAATGAAGCCTTAATAACCATCCCTTTACTGTCTCTTCAGTATTCTCTCCCCTGTAGTTTAGTCACTGCTTCCAGGACATAACCTCTGAGGTCCAGTGCTTTTCTCTGCTGATTAAATAGTGTCCAATGGATAACCTATGAGTTTGAAAGGTCTGTATTTCTAGATCTGCCATGGTTTTCTTCTGTGATTTCTCCAGGCACTTAAGGGCAGAGTTTTCTCATATGCAGCAGTTCTGATGCGAAGGAAAGTGGTGATGAAGAACAAAATTTGATGATTTTCTGTGAAGAGAATGCACAGAAAAGGAAAAAAAAAGGTTTGAAAATTGCCATCTTAGTGCAGAAGGCCTATGAAGACATAAATGAAACACATTGTTCCTTCTTCCACGCTTTTGCTGTTCCACACTTAGAGAGGAACAGGTATTTCATAAATTAATTTATACAGGCAATCATTACTGTGTTTCTCCAGTGCTTGTTCTATTTTTCTGGAAAGAATATGGACTTTTCAATCTGATGCTTAGTCTCTAAATATAAAACTGTATTTTTGGGGTTTTTTTTTGGGGGGGGGGTTGTTTTTTTTTGTTTTTTTTTTTTAAATCCTCCTAAATCATAGAATCATAGAATGGTTTTGGTTGGAAAGGACCTTAAGATCATCAAGTTCCAACCCCCCTGCCATGGGCAAGGACACCCTCTACTAGACCAGGTTGCTCAAAGCCTCATCCAGCCTGGCCTTGAACACTTCCAGGGATGGGGCATCCACAACCTCCCTGGGCAACCTTTTCCAGTGTCTCGCCACTCTCATAGTGAAAAATTTCTTCCTAATGTCTAGTCTAAATTTACCCTCTTTTAGCTTATACCCATTACCCCTTGTTCTCCCACTGCGCTCCCTGATAAAGAGTGCCTCCCCATCTCTCCTGTAGCCCCCTTCAGGTACTGGAAGGCTGCTATTAAGTCTCCTTGGAGCCTTCTCTTTTCCAGGCTGAACAGCCCCAACTCTTTCAGCCTGTCCTCATAGAGGAGGTGCTCTAGCCCTCTGATTAATTTTGTGGTTCTCCTCTGAACTCTCTCCAGCAGGTCCATGTCTTTTTTATGTTGGGGGCCCCACATCTGAACACAGTACTCAAGGTGGGATCTCACGAGAGCAGAGTAGAGGGGGAGAATCACCTCCCTTGACGTGCTGCTAATGCTTCTCATTAATGCAGCCCAGGACACGGTTTGCTTTCTGTGCTGCAAGCGCACACTGCCAGCTCATGTTGAGCTCCTCATCCACCAATAGCCCCAAGTCCTTCTCCTCAGAGCTGCTCTCTATCCATTCTCTGCCCAGCCTGTATTTGTGCTTGGGATTGCCTCGACCCACGTGCAGGACCTTGCACTTGGCCTTGTTAAATTTCATGAGCTTTGCATGGGCCTACCTCTCCAGCCTGTCAAGGTCCCTCTGGATGGCATCCCTTCCCTCCAGCGTGTCCACCACACCACACAGCTTGGTGTCATCGGCAAACTTGCTGAGGGTGCACTCCATCCTACTGTCCATGTCTCTAACAAAGATGTTAAACAAGACTGGTCCCAGTACTGACCCCTGTGGAACACCACTTGTCACTGGTCTCAACTTGGACATTGAGCCATTGACCACCGCTCTTTGAGTGCGGCCATCTAGCCAGTTCCTTATCCAGCGAGTGGTCCTTCCGTCAAATCCATGTCCCTGCAACTTAAAG
>WKFP01014296.1:496418-509116 GCA_011057875.1 Pterocles orientalis
CTTTCCTAACCTGATCTCTGGCTTTGCGGACAGTGTCTCTGTACTGTCCCCAGGCTACCTGTCCTTGCTTCCACCCTCTGTAGGCTTCCTTTTTTTGTTTGAGTTTGCTCAGGACTTCCTTGTTCATCCATGCAGGCCTCCTGGCATTTTTGCCTGCCTTCCTCTTTGTTGGGATGCATCGCCCCTGAGCCTGAAGGAAGTGATCCTTGAATATTACCATTACCCTCCTTCTTTTCTTTGCTGAGGCAGTCGCAATGCGTGGGGCTGACTATCTCAGCTTAGGCGACCCCCTGGATGGACCTTCGTCTTTGTCCTTATTTTCCTGGCCGTTTAGTTCCAGTGCTTCATATCTATTGTGTAAAGGCAATTGGGAGGGTGAGGAAGGTTGGGAAGGGATTCACCTGCCCCCCCGGGCTGGGACGTGTTTCAATTCTCCCCTTCTCTTAGGTCCCTTCCTTCGCCCTGCTGGCAAGAGGGGAGGGGATCCTCTGCTTCTTGTGGAGCCTCTGTCTCCTGCCTTTGCCTCAGGGATGGTAGGGTGCGGCTCCACCAATCTATCTCCTGCTCACACTCCCTGATACTCCTCAGTCTTGGCCCTTCTTCCTGCAATTTGGCCACCTGTTCTAGGAGCTTGTCCACCTGGGCACACCTGTTGCAGGCTGGTTTGTCTCCCATCCCCACCCCAGGAGAGTGGTTTGGGCACCTCCCACACACAAAGGTCTGTACAGATGCCTCTGCTGTCTGTAGTTCTGTTTGCACGGAGGCATCAAGCACCGCAGGGGAAGATGGTGCAGACCCCTTGGCCAGAGCAGCAGCCTTAGCTCTGTGACGAGTGCCCACCATTGTGTTTGAAGAGTCAGGGAGGATGTTCGTGCTTCTCCTGGTCTCTAGTACTTCCCTTGGAGGAACCCTGACTGCTCACTCTGCTCCTACAGCTGCCGTGTGAGGCTCCTGGACCCAGGAGAACTTCTGCGTCCCACTACATGAGCCGCCTCCTCTGCTGCTGTAGGTGTTTCTCTCTGTGGGAGCAGAGCTAGCTCTCCGCCCTCCCGGTGAGAATTTAAGGACTGGGGGAGGGGTGGTGGCTGCGGTCACCCTGGCAACGGCTGTGCGACATCAGCCTCTCGCGACAGAGCTGTTGGCGGGAGTCGTAAAGCGCCGCTTGCCACAGTGTTTTCCTAGCAAGCAATCTCCCGAAAACCCCTCTTTGCTCACGATCAGTCGGTCTGTCGGGAGCTGGGTCGGCTCCGAGCAGCTGATCTCGCGACTGACTGAAATGCAAAAGTTCATTTTAGATCAAGATAATAAGTTATTTGACATTTTCAGTTTTCCATCAGGTAACATAAAACACTGTAATTACATTAGACTCTCAAAAATCATGTATATCTATGTCAGTGTAATATATATGCTATTTGTCGAAAGAGATTTGGAAGAGAAACCAGTTACCTGAGTTCTGAGGGCTTTTTTAGAAGATTTATGAAATATGTTGCTGTATTTTTTTTCCTTACAAACTCAAGCTGATCCTCGGAGGGAGAAAGCTGGAATCATAATGATGATAATAGTTCTTAACAAAGTTGCTGACTCCTCTTTACCCTTTGCAATTATGTTTGGGAAATGTTTGGCCCTAGCATCTGTAAGATCTTTCAAATTTTGAGACAGCTGAGATTTCCACATAATGTTGTGTGTACACAGTCCAAATGCTCACCATTGTAGTTCCAGCCAGAATCCTTCTGCCATTCAAGGTCCCTAGTTCTGCTACATACTAAGGAGATTGCAAAAACTTGAATCAGTTTTTCCTTTCTTAGATTGAGGGACTATGTTAGCAGCACTGGAAACAGCAGTTATACAAACCTGTATGTCCTCTTTACTGTTTTTAATTGATTTTATTTTGGTATGTTTTCCAGAATAGGTGTAAACAAAACAACCTTTAATAGTTTTTGGTAATGTGACATGCTCACTAAAATTGCAGGTCACCATGAAATAAAGCAGCTCTAGCATCACAGAAATAGCAAAGGGAAGTACAAAGCCTTACAGAAAAGAGATAGGCAGGGGCGGGCTATTACTGTTGACATGCACTTTTCATTTGAGAGACCTTTACATGGAGACAGTAATTTATTGACTGAATAGTTTAGTAGCCAATGTTGAAGAGTTTGGGATGGAGTAAGAATTTTTTCTTCATTCTTGTGAAGTTCAAAACAGTTATAGGCAAGGGGCACTGGGGAGGATGTTAATTTTTCAGGTGGACCCAGTTATCATTGACTAAAGCATTTTGTTAGTTCTTATTCCCCAACTTTCAGATAGGTGACTCTTCTCTCCACAGTGGTTAGTATGAATTCTTATTGGGTTTGTTTTTTTAGTTTGTCAGCCCTCATTTGATTCTTAAGTATTTGAGACCAGACTACCAAAAACAGTGTATTGGGAGAGTTTGCCTTACTTGAATAGAACTCTGTTGGAAATTTAGTTGCTGTATTTGCTAGTTGAATGGATGCACTGTTGTAAATCTGGTCGTGGTATTGAGCATTGAGCCCTTATGGCTATCTGCAAAGATTTTTCGTAGACAGCGTGTTGCATTTCAGATATGAAAGTTATTGTGAACGCAGACACATATTGCTGTGTGCTGGCCCAGTGAAGTCAGTTTTCAGATTCCAGCCAGACCAAACACTTTGCTTCAGTGTCTAGACTTTTAATTTTGGCACAATCAAAAGGATATAACGAGCAGCCAAGATGTGTTCAACATATTTTATATGTGCTGTGGAATTGCTGGTCATGATTTCCTAATATCTGGCAGTTGGATGGAGCTGCTGCTCTGAGGGAGATTTCTGACTTCTCTTTGTCCCAGGTGTCTAAATTCCTCACCTTCTATTGAGACAAAACTTCTGATGGAGGAAAGGAATTTGATAACTATACCTAAAGACTGAGAAGAGATACAGTTGGTGTATGGGTTACAGCAAACCCATGATCACTGACTTTTGCTTCTCTGTTGATAGTTACAGATGCTTTTTAAAGCATGGGCTTTTTTTTTCAGGCTTGGCTTTGTTCCAGTATGCTTTTACAACCAAAGGAAGTGAAGAGAGTGCTTTTAAATAAAAGAAAATATTTTTTTTTCTCAAATACTCTTTTGAAAAACATAGGACTTCCACTGGTTCTCCACATTGGCTCATTTCTCAAGATTTGCTTCTTAAATCTCTGTGTGAGATTATTTCTTCAGATAATTTGTTTTACTTTAGTGGACAGTGGTCAATGAAACACATAGAAGAAAGAAAGCTAAGACTTTTCCGAGTATGCTACTATTGTTCTGTAGAGGATCTCTAGAAGTTTTTTGTAAGTAAGCATTATGGTCTACGTTACTCTGGCATTCTTTCAAGGGCTAATAACTTCAAGGTCTTCGTCGCATTTTAATTAGATTATGGACTGTATATAAGGGAAAGGTACTGGAGAACACTTGATCAGAGTACTATGTAGGGATTTTTGTTCCTGTGACATTCATACACAACTACCTCAAAAATCTGGTCTGATTAGAAACAATCATGGGTTCACTAATGTGTATCTATTCACCACAAGATACGGTGGATCACTAGAGATGGAGCACAGAAATATGCAGTGTTCATTTACTATGCGCCTTAGGTTGTTGATTCTGAATTGACATATTCATTCACTACTCACATGATTGCGTAACACCCAACTCCTTTTCCACTAAGCTGATAAAGTGTATGTTATCTCTTTACAAAATGAGCTAGCAGCATTGGATTGCTTTTATGTAGCTTCTCAGCTCAAGTAAAAGAACCAAAACTCTATTTAGCCTATTGCAAATAGCTGCAAATTTCAGTAGGAACCTATGTCATTTATGTTTCGGAAACTGTTGCTGGCTCTCAGAAAGCTAAACAGATGAGCAAGTGTGTTCCTGTTCTTCAGAGATTGACATAGCTGGAAGTATGTCAGTAGCAGTACCCCAGGAAAAAGAAAAATCTTAGGATTTCCTTTTTAGGAGACTGATTGTATGATAATAAATAATTTTTTTAAAAATTTTTTTTTGTGGTGAACACTTATAATATCTCTGAAACGGAAAAAAAAATCATAGAATCATAGAATGGTTAGGGCTGGAAAGGACCTTAGAGATCATCTAGTTCCAATATTTAGTAATAAGGAAAAAACACTTTTAAAACACTTCAAATGCTGGATATTTCATTTGTTATATCAGCATTCTGATTCCCATGGGTTCCCTGAAGAGTGAATAACAAACTAAAAGTCACGACTCCAACCTAACAACCTTCTACATTTATTATGTGGTTTATAAAATATGTTAAAAATCTTTAAAATGCTGTAACTTAACAAAAATCCTTCAAAGGGAAATGAGCAAGATAATTGAGGAGCTTAAAATAAATTTAATTGAAGCTGTCAGAAGGGAGGGAAACACTGGAAAGAGAGCAATGGAAAGGAATCATGCATGATGGATACAGATGCAGTGGGCCTTTGCAGCAGCTAGCAGTAGAGGTTCTACCCAGACTTTGCAGGTCCCCATGTCTTACAGCTGCTATTAGAAGTCACAGTCAGTTTGCCAAGTTATGGCTTTCCTAACTGGTTTAGATTGTGCACGTTGTGATAAGACCATAGACTCCTGATTTATATCAGTACCTGTGCACGATGCAATACATCCAACTGGTCTCCCCCAGGCTCGCTTTTCATTTGTTAACTGTTGCTGAGGGTACTGCAACCCTTTTTCATTTGTGAGGGGCGGCTTTTCTATTTGTATAGCTTTTCTAATAATTATTGTTGTTTCTGTAGATATATATAATACAAGTTACATGTGGTGTATCAGGAGGAGTACTTAAGTGATTTACTGTAGTTGCATTTAGAAGCAATTGTACGGAACCATCTAAAGGCAGAAATTTCTGCTTTTCATGCAATAGTAGATTCAAAGTGTCTGTCATCTGCAATTGCTTTGTTTCTTTTCTTAGTTTCCTTCAGAAGTATTTGTTTTAATTTGTTTTGGGGAACAGTACTTATTGTATTTATTTGTCACTGCTTTCTGGAAATGTAAAGTGTGTCAGCTAATGCTTCCCAAGTAGCAGCTAAGAAATGAAGGGAGAATATCAGTCCCTGCATTGATGTCCATTTACATTTTAGGAATTTACAAGTGTAATAAAACTAACGAGCTAATAATTCAACATTCTTTTTAGATAATGTTATGTACAGAAATGAATAGCATGAATAGGCTTTTCTCCCATGGTTGGGCTTCTCTTACAGAATTTAATTTTTGTAATGATTATCGTAATGGACTGCCCATCCCACTCCAACAATAAATGTTCCCCAGGAGGCAAACTAATAAAATAAATGCTTCTTCAGAGCAAACATAATAAAATTCCTCTGATCTTTAGGTTTTTCTCTCTCCAGAAGCTCAGGAGAAAAAGTGGGCCTTGTAGCACTGTTGAGAGGTTACAAATTTCTGGATTCTGGGACAGCAGCTAGGAAGCCAGTTCCAACAGCAGGGGAACACACTCAAAATGTGCTCTGCCAACATTTCAATTTTTTTCTTTTTTCTTTCTGATATGTCCCAGTAACACAGAAGGCAGTTTTGTAATCTTCCGTAATTCCTTCTCCTATATTCAGCTACCATCTTGATTTGATCAAAATATCTGTCAAAATATATTCAGTCATTTGTGTAGGTTAGTGACGACTATTTTAATAACTTTACCTTTTTAAAAATAAATTTTACTTTCTTTGGTGCTTCTGTGAAGAGCAAAACATTATTTCCCATGACAATTCCTTAAAATAAGATGTCATATCAGAGATTTTGGCTGTAAAGTTGTCAGTCTTACCTGAAGAATGTTACATCTTTTCCTAAGGACATTAATTTAATTTACTCTTTAAGGTAGTGTATTCTAGCTCTTTGACTGCTTTTTAAAATAAAATGGTGCTTGGTATTCAGGAATTTGGACAGCTATAAGAGACATTATTGATCATGAAGTTCAGTCTCTTTTTATAGGCATCACATATTACCTCGTCCATATATACATCCTTCTGAAAAGCTGGTTTCTTGATTGGTTGGTTTGTTTTTTCTGGTTGTTTGGTTGGTTTTGGTTTGTTTTCCTCCTCAGCTAGTTTTCTGACTAGGGAAATTATGAGCCCTTCTCTTGCAATCGTTAGACACACTCCTCTAATTTCTAGAAGCAGCATATTCACGTAACTTTTTCTTACGTCAAGATTATCTTTAATTGTAAACTGATGATCTTCTTTCTCTTGTTTTTTTTATCCCTGTGAGTAGTACACAGAAAACTATCATGTCTTCTCTCAGTCTTCTTTGTGGTGGACAGCCAGATATTTTTCAGTCTGTTTTCTTTCCAGGATGGCCTGGGCTACATTAGACTTTCCTAGTGTGTCACAGTGTGACCTGGCTGCTGTTGAATGAAGCAAGCAGAATAGTCTGCAGGGTTTTACCTGGGGTTCACCCTGTCTTTTCTATCAAGCCTTCTTACATCTGCCAGAAATATTTCAACTGGCTTTTCTTGTGAATGCTTTCTTTTAAGCTGCTTCATATTGACCATTCATAGTAATCCAGTGATAAATTAGAAACTGTGTCTTCTTCCTACTCAGTTGTTCTCAGCTGATGAGATTCTAGTGTATAGCTGAAGTCTCAATTATTAATCCCCAAGTACAAAGTTTTTTCTCTCCTTTCTATTACTGCAGTCCTAAAGCTTGTCCAGTACTTTCTGTGAGAAGTAGCAGTCCTCTTCTGTATAAATGATACTTTTAAAGATTTTGTCATTAACTTGCTCATATTGTCTGTTAATAAAATTATTATTAATATAAAAAATGAAGAGGAGTCCTTGAAAAAAGCCCAGACATTAATGACTTCCCTCAAGTCTCTCCTTCAGCTCCAGGCTGACATCATCTCCCATAAGCAAGTTCTTCACGTTTCCCACATTTCCTGTGCTGGTAAATTCTGCCTAATTTACAGGCTGTGTTTATGTATTCTCATTCTAACACATTTCAGTAAAGATTAAGTAACTAAATTTCTCTTGTTTGCCAGTAATCAGATTAGACTCAACTGATCTATGTTTCTTAACTTTGCATTACTTTGCTGGTCTCAGCTGACTATGCCAGAGTTTCTGATCCCTTCTTTCACCTCTTCCTGGTCATTTCCAGGAAACAAATTCACTTACCCTTCCCAATCTCCACAAGGTGACTTAATGGTGGATTTATTAGCTAGGGATTTTTAGTCAAGACAACTGATATTTAGCAAGTGTAATGTTGTTTAGTGGTGATAAAACAGCAAGCAGCGGGATTACAAAAAATAAAAATTATGTCTAATCTAATCTACATTACAGCTGTATTTAATATACAATAATTTCCTGATAGGTGGGGGTTTTACAGCTTTCTTAATATAATTTTCTGCTGGCTATTTTTTCATTCACTTTGTAACTGGCTTCTTATTTTATCTGTATACTAAGTATGTATAGCAATTCTTGTGTTATGTATCCAGCAGTATTGTATTTGGACAAGCTCTGTATCTTTAAAGGACTTTATTGGACATTTCCTGGGTTTTGCACCTTTTTGCATATAATTCCACAAGTTTCTTATATGTGTCTTCCATAGTTGTCCGACCTGCTACTTATATGGTAAATCTTATTGCATAATTTGTTAACCATATGCTTGTTAGTCACCCACAAGTCTAGTTCGTCAGTGGATCAGTGATGGCCTTTAATTTTATTTCTCCCTCCCCACACAAACACACATTTCTAGCATTATTTTATGTTATAAAGCTGTCCCTTTGGAATTCTTAGGATTCAGGCATGATCCTTATTGCAGAGTTTTCAGTGACTCATGACAGCCAGGGAGTGATTTTTCGTCTTTGAAAATGTGCAGTATCACTCACAAACAGACTTGCTGCTCCTATAGAGGCACAACTTGTTACCCTGTCAATATCTTGGTGTAGTGTCAGAGGAGCTCAACACCTATTGCAGTGCTCCAGCAACCAGGAGAGATTAATGTCTTGTTTGTCAGACCATTTACTTAGTTTATCAGAATGCAAGATTATGGGTAAAAGGTTATATTCACTTAAAAACATAGTTTTTTTGCATTTACAGAACAAAGTTGTGAAAGGACAAAACAATATAGTATTGAGATAAATTACACATAACAAAGAGAGAGAGAGACAGTAGCTGTTTCAGCTAGCTTCTGTGTCTTCCTCTCTCATAGTCAGCTGTTATGATCTTGACATAAGGTTTCTTCTGCTTAAACTGTCTTTAAGATGATTTCCCCATGCAGAAAACGGCAGAAAAGATGCCAGGAGCAAAAGCTATTGGCACATCCTATGGGTGATTCCAAGCTAGAATGTCAGAGTCTTATGTATTTCCTTCTAATAAAAAATATTTCCTTAGATTTGTTACTGGCACAGTATTTAGCACTGATGAGGGTACCAGGAGTACCCTTCCCCCCATAGCTGAAAGTGAAGAACAAAACAAACAAACAAGCAAAAATCCCAAACATAAAACCAAAAAACCTTATATAACATCATGAGAAATGTTATATGCAATTTCTGGCTAGATTCATTAGTGCTTCTTTCCCTGTCTTTTTTATGTTGAATACAGTATCTACAGAGTGAAACTACCAACAAAAAGCCTTGCTTTAGGAACATCCTGCTCAATACCACTATTGGTTTTAGGGGGTCTCCTGGGCAGCCTGTCACTAAGAGGTCTTGCCGTTGTTAGCACCCTGTTGTGCTTTCTGAGAATTATCCCATTGCAGCAAAATTTGTCAGATTTGTTTCTTTAGCGTTATCAAAAAGGTCTGTCTACTACACTACCAGATCTAGTTCTAAGGAGCTAGAATAATTCCCATTAAAATCCCATTTATGAGCTTCTTCAAAATAAATTTCCCCAAACACAAATCCTTTATACCATCTTTTTTTTTTTCATGCAGTTGCTGTTAGAACCCAGCTAACTTCACCTGTATTCTTGTCTTTCATGAAAACCTCATGCTCTTGTGGTATTCTGACTATAATTGCTATTCTATCTTCTCTTCATCCTGTAACAGAAGGCACTTGTCTACAGTTTCTGCATTTTGCTGTCCATATTCCTCACATTAACATGCAAATATGTTTCATGTTTCTTATCTGTTCGTTAATTGAATTAGGCACATCTTTTAACCAGAATGTCTCATGCATGCGAATGCTCTTCGTATCCAGCTTTAGGCTTGTTATTCTCATCTTTATAGACTGCTAAATTTGATAAATTTGAATCTGCAGTGGTGTTCTTACTGCCCTCCTTCTATGTTCTAAACCAACAGTTGACAAAATCTCCCAATCTTCTCTCTTCATTTCTTAGGCTGAGATGCTTCCTGTTGAGCAGTTCAGCCTAAATAATAAAAAAACCTGTTTTGAGGTACCCTGTCCTTTGAGAAATAGTTGTGTTTCTAATGAAAGCATTCAAAATTTTATTTTAATTTGTCTAGTCCTGGAGGCATTTACTGCTGTTGGTCTTTTTTATATTCCTTGCTTCTCCCCTGTATTTCCTTTACAAAGAACAGGAAGAGTTATGACCTATAATTTTTAATCTTTCCATGTCTCTTTTTTTTGGTTTTTTTGTTGTGATTGTTTGTTATTGTTAACATTGTGTTAATTTCTACCAACAGTATGTAAATATAAAAGTTCTCAAAGACTAAGCACAGAAAAAACAAGAAAACAGTCTGTTGATTATATAGGGATTACTGGTTCCTTCTCAAGTAATGCAAGAATACTGTCCTATTAGAAACAAGAGCATTGAAGCATAGAGCTCGTGCTTTTGATATAATTCTCCAGATTTTACAAGCTATTTTATTGACAAGAAATGTATAGGTATTTCTCTGTAAGTGTATGCATTTGTGAGTTATCAGTACTTTCCTTTCCCCATGAACAGGATTTAATCTCTAAGGTGAAATGGGAATTAAATAGAGGATGAATCTATCCAAAAAGAGATAATACTATTGCCAATCTTCACTGTCTGTAAGGTCTCAAAATCTTTTGATATATTAGTCATTTTTTTTTAAGTTGAGTTATACATGTTTCTTGTTTTATGTAAATTTCTAAATGGAAAATAGCTTTGTGGATAAATGGGTATCCAAACAGCAGTTTGAGCTATAGGAAACTTCCTAGTACCCTGGATGACGTTCAGTGATCTCTGCACCCTTGTGGCTTCTCTCATTTTGTCCAATATTAACATGAGGCAAAGCCACATGGTCTGAAGCAGGGAGGAGAGCATTAAGAGACACAGTTAGAAGGAAGTAGCCTGTGGCGGTGATGGGCAAATACCTTCTAGGGAGAGCTTGTTGAGTCCTGTCTTCAGCACAGCATAATACTCTATTCTGCCTCAGGGTCCTGGTGCCAGGCATATCTAACCAGCAGATCATGCCTAATATGACACATGGACACTGAAGTCCACAAAAAGGTCCTTGCTCTAAGCCTTTACAGGAAGCTGCAAAAGCTAGGAGGCAAGGCATATAGATGTACAGCAGGTTCTGGGTGTGAAGGCTGTGGATTCCAAGGCAGATCTGGACTACAGAGCCAGGTTATGGTTGCATGGTAGTGATGCAGGAATAGGGCTGACTTAGAAAGTAGGCATGGGTCACTGTGAGACATGACAGATTAGATTAGTCGCAGCTTGAGGGTTGAGTTGGTTGGTTTGGGTAGGGTGGTGGAGATGAAGGCAGCAGTATTGTAAGAGATTTGTTAGGGAACTAGCAGGTAGCAGAGAAAGATTTAGGATTTGGGCTTTTGGGAGACTTGAGGTTTCATGGGGAGCGGTGCAGAGAGGTGTGGTTGTTAGTTATAAGTAAAGTTTTGAAAAGTCATTTTTGTAGTGTGGAATGTTGACTGTTACATGTTAAAATATATTTGGTAAACTTAGGAGAGCTATATCTTTTTCCCCATTGTTTAATACTGTCAGGAGGGAAATTGAATAATTTTTCAAATACTTTGTTATTACTCAGTAGAAACTGTTATAAATTGGAAAAGTTGTTTATCTCTGCTGTAAGTATTATTACATTACAACAAAATAAAACAAGTTTTCATATGGAAAGAGAAGAGTTTGGTTTCAACTATGACAGACTGCATTTAATATGAGTTTGTCAGTGTTTATGTCAAAGTTATTACACAGCTTCAGACTTCTTCACCTACAGAAAAACTCTAATTCCTTTTGTAAGGCACTGCAGTTGTCTACGCTGTGCAGAGCATTTGAAGGAGGTTTTACAGCTTTCCCATGTAAAGAAGTGAAGCACCAACAGAGGCTCAAAAAGTAGTCTAAGTGCCTTCAAATTGGCATCAGAATTCACACAGGATTATTTGAACTTACTTGGTATTTGGTATAAAGAAGCCTTGTGGTCAAAAGATGTGCTTTCTAAATAGCCGTGCAATGGGAGAGTTTATTGCAGTTAGTTTAAGGTGTTTAGTTTCTTTGGGTTTTGTTTTTTGGCTTGATTGTTTTTCTTAGCTCACTAAAGAAAATCAGCTCATACATTTGGGTGTATCTCAGTACTCGATCAGACAGCAGTAGCAGAATTCATCAGTCTTTTCCTCCCTCCAATGACCTTCAAATGTTTTCCCTTGTTAGGCCAAGGTTGCAACATCTATTTATTGCAACAAACACTTGTGCCTCATAAAATTATGTATTACTGCAGTTTCTTGTCAAAATTGGCATTGTTACTGACAATTGTAATCCCTGTCACCTACTAGGCAGCTTTATAGCCTGGTTGTAAGATAAGCACAGTATGCTCTTCCTGAGAAATCTGCACTTGAGTTAAGCACTCAAAACATGCCTCTAAACTGTACTCTGTTTTGTCACTTTCTTTTCTCTGTTGGTCTGTCTTATGCTAAATGAATTTATGGACATATCTCAAGACTTTTCCTGGTTTTGTCCTGCCATTTTTTGTCACAGTGGGAGGCTTCTTGTCCAATTTAATAGCTAACTGTTTTAACAGATTTTCTGTTAATGTCTTAGAATTTCTCTAGTTTGATGTTTCTTTTCTAATTCCTCATTCCTCAATTCCTAGGAACACAGACTCTATATCCTCCTGTCTCCTATGGGACATATAAAATTTTGGTATAATTTCTCTTTTTCTCTCTTTTTTTTGTGTCTTTTGAGAATAATCAGATTTGTCCCATCTATTTTCTTAAAAATTGTGTATCCTTAAATGTTTTAAAAATTTTATTCTCTGTTGAGATATTTTTGTGTGCTTGAATCTCATTTCTCTCTTTTGTTACTGTAGTAGAAAAAAAATAGAGACAAGGGCAAAAAAAAATAGGAAAATACAAATTATTACAAAACAAAAAAAAAATTACTGTAAGTATGAAAGTAGATGCAGCCAGATTATCTTGAAGAATGTTTCCACAAGTGAAATTTCAGGAATGTGCAGGTGTCTGAGAAGAATGTAAAACAAAAGAAGAGAGGAGGAATGGGAGGGGGAACCTTCAGATTTCAGCCTGTCACCTGATCTGGGAGATTTTTATTACTATTTGTTTAATGTGTTTTACTAGTTTCTTTCTTTTAGTACATGTGGGCATTAATGTAACATGAAAGGTGAATGCAAATCACATGATGTGTCTTGGAATAAAATATACAGATGCCTTACGAGCTGTTTTATCTTTAATTTTTAACCTAACATGGGCAGGTAAATGTCTGTCTTGGGTCAGGACCACCACCACGTGGTCGCGACCCCCCCCCCCCCCC
>WKFP01014296.1:513367-523595 GCA_011057875.1 Pterocles orientalis
AGAAAAGAAAAAAAAAATGGAACCTCGTGAGTTGAGATAACGACAGACTTTTAATAACACCACACAAGGAAAACAAAAGGTAAGAGAATATAACAATAAGACAAGGTATAAAATACAATGGAAACATTGATACAATGAATATCTCACCAGCGGAGTTTCACAAAACCAACCGCTCCGTCCCCAGAAGACCCGGGGCATGACGTCAGCATGGTATCGAATATCCCTTTGGCTACCCACCTCCCAGCTTCTGTGAGGAATTAACTCTATCCCAGCTGGACCCAGGACAATGTCCAATCAGTCACTAGATCTGAAGAAAGATTATTTTACAAGCATTTATGTTTTTATTTAAAGATATTTAAGAAGATACTGGAGAAAAAATAATGTGGTATGCATCATGGAAGCGGGCACATGAATAACTAGGTCTTACGGGTGCTGGAGTCAAGACTTCAGATACCTTATTCCTTTCCATGTGATCGCCACTACATTGCAATCGGAGTTGAAGGTAAAATGCAGAAAGAAATATGTTGCTTGTATTGCAGAAGACATTTGCAACAAAATTAAGTAAGCCAAGGAAAGTGAGGCCCTACATTCACCTTGATATCACTTTTCACCCTGTATAAATAAAATTAAATCAGGTACAAACCGTTAAAAAATATGCTACACATTGACAGAATGAACTTATTATTTTGAAGAGACCAGTTATTGTGTGAAGTCCAGAGAGAAAAATAAAAGCTCTAAATACACAGATTTCCCAAAACCTATTCACCACACTAAAGTTCCAGTGTTTGAAACCCCACAGATGCGTCAATGGAAGGCTGCTCACAAGCCGCGCCAGTTGAAACCCTTGAGCTGCTCGGCCAAGGTAGTAATGAAGCCCCAAAGAGCCTCATGCTGCTTTGAAGTGCTTTTTTCTTGAATCTTATTTCAGTCTTCTTGAAAGGCGAAATAAGAGCTGGGCTTGCTGCAATCAAATCTTGGAAGAGGTTTTGTTTATAGCAAAGCAGAGCACTTTACTTCCACTGTTCCAGTGCGATCTTTGCATCTGCTGGGCTACCAGCTTAATTTCTTTAGCTTCTTGGGTTGAGGTGAAGGTAATTGTTCCTAGAACGTTAGTAACTCAGCACTGGAACATTAAGAGAGAACTTATAAGAGGAGGCATTTTAAGGACTTCCTTGCATTTTCGTTAGCAGGATCCTAGTTACACAAAACAGTGCGTGTGATTGTGTGGGTCTTCATTTGTTTGTAAGTACTCCATTCTGTGCTACTGAAAGTAAAGAGGAGGTTGTCTGAGCCCCTTACCTGGTTTCTGGTCGAAGCCTGTGTGCCAGCGTTTCATTTCTCTACGCTACAGTTGGGGGTTGAAAGCTGTTAGAGGAAGCAAGGCAAACCAACAAGAGTTTGATATACTCAGGGCCTGTGTGAAGGGTGATGGGAAGAAGGAACTCAAGATACCCCTGAAATAATCAGGAGATTATTTTTAATTAAATGCTAACACAGATTTTATGTATTGATGAAACTAAACTCTATTTCTGGTGCTCACATCTTCCAGCTTCCATACTGATTTGAATTTCAGACCTTTTCTTGGTAGGCCATCCCCTGGCTTCCCACCGCACCCTAGGAGGTTTTTGTTTTCCATTTTCAGTTATTCTATCACTTCTGTCATTCAAGTATTAAGGCCTTGCAGCTATAGAGGTCTCTGTAATGGTACTTGCTGGGCTGTTCATGGCACATTATTTTACAACACATTGTTTCCGTGTTTCTCTCTGCTTTGTTCCCTTGAGTGTGTGATGTGAGCTTCTATTAGACATAAATTGTGTATCCTGGGGGACCATAATAGAAAAACACAAAACACCAGTCAATCTGTAGAATTTAAAAGCATGCTTAAAATGTGTGGGGGAGAGGTGGGGATTCTTAGAAGAGGAATGCTGTGCTGGAGGAGTGAGAGATCTGGGCTGGTGTCAGGAGGATGCCAATGAAAGGATAGACAAGGCTTTCACAACTAGTGTCACTTATGATTGGAATAAGCCATTTAATCTTAAAACCCGTTGAGCTTTGTGTTTCACCCATTGCTATTCACTTATCTACAGTATGGTAATGTATTCATTATGTTTTGTATTGCTGTTGAATGCATTACAATATGATGTCAGATTGTAGCATGAAAGTTCACTAAAATGCTAGGTTTGCTTTTTCTCTTTCTCTAAAACAGTATGAAATGAAGCGGATTTTTTCCAAACCTGAACTCTGAGAGCTGGCCTCCAAAATGCAAGAACACACTGCCTTGTATACCTCCAGATTCATTCTTGGTTGGAAAAAGAGACTGCCCAGCTGAGAGAGGCTTGGGCAGCTCAGGAAGCCTAGAAAATTGATCTGAAACAGAAGCTGTAAAGAAGCAGCACCTCAAAATTATTTTATTTCCCATTACTTTAAATTTTCTATCAAAAGGTAATCATCAGAGTGTTTTCTAGTGGGGATTGACACCTGTTTTTCTAAGAATAAAGGGCAAAAATGTCATTTGGCTTCCAGAAGAGATGTCATTTAGCTGTGTCAATGAAAATAGCAGGGACTCTAATGACCTAGTTTCCTGTTAAATCTCTAGGCCTTTGCTGAAGTTAGGAGCATAGGGAAAATACGTTTCATTTTTAAAGACTTCAAGATGAGGTTTATAACTTTCTTAAAGAGGAAAAAATGAATCCTTTCTGCTGAAATGAGTCAGATAAAGTTTCAGCCCAAGATGGATATTTTTCCCTGAAAATCTGAAAATTAAACCACTGTCTTTAAATGAGAAGCTTGAAGAAATGCAGTGTGCTAAACCACCATCTTCAATTTGAAAAGAGAGGAAGAAAATTATATATTTTTTACTTCTGCATAGGTCTAAATAAATAAAAAACACTTTAGATTCTGCAAATAGCACAAGGACTAAAAAGTACTTTCCTATTTAAGTTGGAGTCAGAACCACTTTAAGTATTTTGGGGGAAAATTGCCTTGTTTAGTTGTACTTTGTGTTTCCCTGCCGTACTATAATAGGACAAGTTGCATAGAAGTATATTTCACTGTATTTTTGGTTTAATCTGATAGCTTGCCTGCAGATTTTTATCATTCAATTTTGGGAAATGATAAACTGCTCACAGCCACGTGTGGCCTATCCAGACATGTATCAGGTAACCAAGCAGGCTCATAATGACTATATGGGTTGGCATTTTACGCTGATCTTTTGTTCCCAGTCTTCTAGAAGAAGCCTGATGACTACTTCTTTGTCCTTCACATATCTCTCCACAGCGGACTGCTGTCTCCTGTTGTGCTCCAGATTTGGATGGGGAAATCTGCACTTGTTCCTTTGCTTTGGTTTTGATTCTCTCTACTAAAAATCCCTGCACACACATAAACTCATGGAGTTCAGTGAGGCTACCAGAAAGAAATACTGACTTAGGTCTCGAATCAGAAATAGTTCAGCTAGGGCATAACTATGCATCAAAGCAATCTAGGCACATTGATAGAAGCGTAACAGATGGCTTCTAGATGTCACTGCCTCAGAGCAGGGAAGAGGTGATGTGTTGTCCCTCATTGGGACATATAGACATTGGCCACACTTCACTAGAACTTTAAATTCTTCAAAGTCTTCAATATAAATGAAGCTGTTCTGAAACGGTCCTTGTTTTGGAAGAAGAAAAAGCTTTTTTGAAAATTAGCTGTTCATGACAGAGAAAATGCTCAAATTGACATGCTGGTTTTTATCTTCTCAAATGCCATTTCTGCTCATGGAATTTGGTGCATCACTCCAGTCAGCACTTCAAAGTTTTATGCAGCTGCATCACTTGAAGAAGGGAGATGTGGGGGAGGAGGGAGGACAGAAGAAAAGAGGGGAGGAAAAAAAAAAAGGGAGGGAGGTGGAGAAGACAATAATTTTATCTGACATTTTTCAATATATCCATTTTTGTGTTAGAGGCAATTACTCTTCACAAAATGTTAGACCTGAGAAAAAGGAAAAAGGTAATACTTTTGTCTCCTCCTTATTGAATGACTCACAAACACTCATGTACATGAACTCCAGCACCTTAGCGTAGTTGTGGTGTTGGAGCTTTCTGCATAATTCATCATAAAAGAACATGAGGCATTCAGCAGTCAGTGCTCATTCAGAGATGTTCTGCGTTACTAGCAGCACTAGTAAATGTGCCTGCTCCATACATAATTTATGGTTTTCTGCAGAGGTAGTTTTATGCTTCATAATAGGCTAGCTTTGATGCCTTAAAATTTGTTTGTTAAACTTAGAGATTGGATACAAAACAAGGACTTTAAAATCTCTTTCCTGCATTGGTTGTTTCAACAGTCTTCATTTTCACATCCTGTTAACAAGGTTGAAATTGATTCTGACCCACTTTTGGGGAAATGAGCCTTCCTATAATGGATTTTGTGTGCAGGACTTTTTATTAGCCAATTCCCTCCACACCCAACTTCAAGTAGAATGAAAATTGGTTTAGAAACCTTAGTATAGTCTATTCTATATTTCTACTTAAAGAAGTTGTTGTTGTATCTTGTGACCTGTAGGAGGAAAATGTAGATAGACTGTGTTCTGTAAATCCCTCTTTTAATGCTGTGATGCAGCTAGAGACCATGAATGTCTTGAAACTCATTGAAATGTGCTGGTTTTGTTTTGTAGGAAAGTTTCACAGTAAAATAATCCATATTAGACAAAAATGCATACTGTCTTTCAAATTCGCTAAGGTATCAGGATAAAAAGAATGCCAGTTTAAAATGTTTCAGTTTGCTAAAACTTAAATGTTTTCTTTACCTTGTCTAGTTTGTTTAACATTCTTTTATAGAATATGTGAATTTAAACATTATTAAATATAAAAGGTTATATTTTAAATCAAAATAAAAATCTAAAATGCATGTCTAAATGAAAATTCACTATATTCCTATCTGGTGTTTCAAAGACTGTAAAGTTATTTTTTTTTCTAAACAGAATGTCATCAAAATTGATGTATTTATGTGAAATGTTTCAGTGCTGACATACCAGCACTTTCAGATGAAGTTCGTTCTTTCACCTTTCTCTCTGTTTATCCAATTTTCTCTGCACTCTTTTTTTTTTTGTCATTTCCAGTTATAACTATACTTCAACCTATTATCATTCTTTCTTTTTAGAGGCTTACTCACAACCAAGCTATTTCAGCAAGAAATTTTAGAACTGACTAGTGGTTTTCAGTTTTTCAGCAAATAGTAAGATCTACCCTTTGGAAACAAGGTCTCTTTTATACATTCCAAGTATTTGATTTAATCCAAGATTGATTAAAAATTGCTTGTTGCTGTTCAGGCATCTTGTTGTAATCTTTTTCTCTCTGGCTTCTCAGTGCTTCAGTTATCTGCAGGTGGTCTTCCCAAAGCAATGATTTAAATATTCTCTCTATCTGCAGTCCAATTCGGTTGCTCCTTTTTTCTGCCCACTATAGCAGCCTTCTGACTCTGGCAGCATCGGATTCAATTTTTGTAGTGTTGTCTGCAAGACATCATATCATTTTAGTCCCTTCTTCATTTCTGCTGTTTTAATGTTGGAGGTTTTCAGGTACTTTGGTCTTCTGTCTATTTTTTTAATGATCATAACTGAAGCCTAAAAATATAAACCATAAATGCAAGGCAGAGAATGGGTTAGAACTATCTCTTTTGCCATCTCTTTGACTTACCTTCTGTGGTCATTAATCTGTGGACGATCAAACACCAGCAAAGCTTTTCCTGGCTTATTAGGAGTGTGCTTGCTTAGAGGATAGATACAGCTTTTCTATCTTGTCTATAATAGCACAACCATGCTGTGCACCTGTATGAATACTAGAAAAATTGCCTTCTATGTTTTACCTCCATTTGGTATTTTAATACTTTTGGTACTGTTGAGTCATCTGTTAGCATATGAGGGAGAAAAAATAAAAAGTTTGCTTTCCTGGCTCACTTTCTTAGCTGACAGAGCTAGCAAATGCTGCTTGCAGTAGTGAGGGAAGGGGAAGAGTCTTAGCTTCTCATTGTAACCATTTCACCATAGCTCTTAAGATGTTTTTGTATCTTTCATTAGATGTCTATTTTTTCTGTAATGTAGGAGCAAAAATTTGATTTAATATCTCTTTTTCAATAATAAGTGTATTGGCATTTATTGGACAATTTGACATTTGAGAATTGGACATCTTGGACAATTTTTCCTACTGTGTTCTTGGCGGCAAAAAAGAAATATGCTACCCCCACACTCTTCCACCTAAGCTTCATGTAAGACAGTGAAGCTCAATGTTTCTTGAAGGCCAGGACACACATTTCACTTCAGAGCCAGAAGGAGGTCGCAACAGTCCTGCCATTCACGTGCAGTAAGCATGTGCAGGACCTGTTCATGGGAAGCATGTTAAGCATTTTCCAGAAGCCCTCCATCAGCTGTAGGTGAACAGGGTGGCTGCATTGCACAGGCTCAGAGGGCTTTCTGCAAGCACTGGCTTTGCTGTGCATTTTTTTCCCAGTCTTTTGGAACAGAACTTCCGTATACAAAAAAAAGTGATATTGCTTCGGAGGGCGAGATGGGTTGCTGGTTTTGTTGATTTTTTCCCTTTTTTCCTTTCTTTCTTCCCTGGGATGTTGTCCTTCTGTATATGAAGCCTGAAGCAACAGTATCTGTAACAGTAGTTAGAGCAGTCAACAGCAAGTGAGTTTTTTGTATCACGGTACCAGTTCTCAAATATAGACTGGTGTAGACCTTTTGTTCTTTTCCTCTTCTTGTAGCAGCAGCTTAATGGATTCGGTGTGGTTTTTGGAACAAATGAATCAGAGTGCAGCAGTGGTGCAACATACAATTGTTTCTTTGACATTTTCATTTGTGTATGAAGAAGAGAGTTGTTATCTCCTGCTGTCCTGTGACAAGTCTCATGTTGTTTGGTGGTGTGTTTGTTTTCTTTTTTATTGAAGCTCCAGCTCATTGAATTACTGGATTATATAAATTTTTCCATATGGCATTGCAGAAAAAAATGGAAATATTTATGCAAATCTCAAATAATAATTTCAATTGTTTGTTTTGTCTTCTTATTTTCATCCTTTCTTGGAGCAGGTTTATTTAATTTAAACAATTTTTTTCTTGATGCTATATTTGGATGCAGCTGTTCTGCCTGTTGTAAAGATTAGGCAAAAAAAAAAAAAAAGTTATCTTTATGGGCCAGTGCAGGTCTACCATAGATGTATAAGAGTGGTTCTTGTTGGAAATATAAGCAGCACCTGGTTTGGCTAGGGTTTGGGTTTTTTTGTTTGGTTGGTTGTTTTTTTGCTCCCTGCTGCCCCAAAACAAAGCCATTAAAAGTTGTTTTTACAGAAGACATCTTCTGAGGACCTGCATATACTCCTAGAAGGGAAAGTGTCCATGCATGGGGAATGAGATGCATTAGCTACAGCAGATTTATTATTTCAAAATAATTGCCCAAAAGCAGTATAAATAACATTAGAGTCTTTCAATGGAAAAGACACTGTAACAGCAGCTTGTTTGGAGACCATAACAGTTGCCTTGTTTTGTTCTACTCAAAACATGGGGCAGAATTATTTTTAAGTAAAAACCAACCAATTATTCTTGGTCTTTTAAAGCTGTAAACTTCCTTTGTGAAACGATATTGTAGTTTGTTTCTGTAAGTTAACTCAGTGTGATGTTAAGTAAGAGAACTCTCTGGTTGGGTTTTTAGTCATCTTTTATAATCACATTGCATTGTTATTCAGCACATGTTTCCTGTGTGTATCTGTTTGCATATAAGTTTCTCTTGCATACAGGAAGTCACAGGAATGTGATTTGATACCATTTTTCTCTCTTACAAGTTGATATCAGAGAAGCTCTTCCCAGTCCTCATGAACTTCATTTGCACCAATTCAACTGTTTGCCAGCCAGCCCGGGGCAGAATAATTTCATAGATTCAGTTCAAGGTCTGGCCAGCCTGACAGTTGAAGCAGTACAGCAGCACACAGGGCAAAGTAAGCAGAAGTTGGCGAGGGAAATAAGCGTCTAGAGAAAAGCAGCAAAGATCTTCTAGAGGCTGCTGCTAATGAGGGAGTAAGGTAGACTTGCTGATCCAATTCTGTCGTACATGCGAAGCATGCTTGACAAAAGGTTTCGAGGTAACTGCTTTTGATGGCAGAAAGTACAAATTGTAAATGGAAGAATATTTAAATTAGACATGATTTAATTATAGATCAAATTCATTGAGAAGATCAAATCCTCTTTTATGCCCCCGATTTTTTCTAGAAGTGGATTATTTTACAGCGGGCTACATTTCTCCTGACTTTTGACTCATATTGGCATTACTGTGTTGACAAATCTGTTTTCGTGAGTTGTTATTATTCTGAGAGGACTGAAGAATGGAAATTCCAGCAAATTCTATAAGAAAAAAATTACAAGTGCATGTACTAGACTGTATTTCTGTGATGCTCAGGAGAACTCACTCAGGCTTTTTATACCATGCATGGTGCTAAAAGGTCTATTCTTTACTAACATTCTTACTGTTCCTTTGATTCTCAGAGTCGAGCAGAAGGGCATCATCCAAAAGTGAGTAAACCAGCACTTATAATATCAAGAGGTACAAGCCTATAGAAGAGCTAGTTTTTCACTAAGGGTTTAGAAAGATATTGTTATGGATTTTTTTCTGTATCTTATTGAAATGGGGATGCATAACTATTGTACTTAAGAAAAACTTTTAAAAAGTACTATAATGGTGTTGAAAAGGACAGCGCTCTCTACCCAACAACTGTCTGTCCCAAAGGGCAGACATGGAAGATACACACTGGTGATAGTTTACCTGAATCATTTAGTTGATAAGATTTTGGGTTTGTAGTTCTGTGAAAGAAGCTTAGGAAGATCAGTAAAACTGACGGTTGCACTGTAAATTGGGGTGTAGTGTGGAGATAGCTGTGTTTGCTCTAGGTCAGAAACAGAGAAACAGCATAAATGAGCTGCTGTAGGACTTGGTACTGTAGCAATTAGCTGCTTTTCTCAGTCTGTTCTGAAGAGAAAGCACTGATCCCTGGACTATAGACTTTGGGGAACAAAAAAAACTCTGAGTGTGGCAGATGCTTTGAGGCTGAGTATGGACTGAGAAAATATTTGAATCACAGACAAAGTCACCTTTTTTTTTTTTTTGCCATTGCATGTGGCCTGTGCTCAGAGACATTGAACTTTGTGTACTTTTTTTAAACTGGTCTAACTTCATTACAGAAAATCCCCACTACATCATCAGGTTCCCTTCCAAATGAAATTATTTTCAGATCTTTATATTCTTAAATAACTACTTCAGGACAAAACCAGCTACTCTGTAATGGCTGCAGTCAAAGGAGTCTGCGCTTGCTTGTTTACTTTGTCAGTGTACATGAACAAGTGCATGGTCTTGAGAATACAGAAATCTCAAAACAAAAGGCACTTGGTGAGGGAGGTCAGTTCTCCTCTTACCTTTCTCTCATATATAGTCTTTCAGGCAGAAATTCCGATTGCCTAAAATGCCAAGAAAGAGGTGCTTTGTGCAAAAAGAAAGAAAAAAAATTAGATGAATGTAAGCAGACAACAAGATTTAGAAAGAAAATGTGGCATCTTCTACTGTTTAGGTTTTTTTTAAAAAGTAGCAAAGAGCAGGTAGAAAAAAATGACTATTTTCTTCAGCTATAGAACATACTGTGAACGTCACTAAAACGATAACACTTGTTCCGAAGTCTTAAACCCAAGAGTCAGTTGTATGCAATGTATTTTTAAAACTTACTTTAATAATCAAAAGTTCAAAGCCTCACGTTTAACTTACATTACTCCGCCTTGAAACACATTAATTAAGTTTATTGCTCTTTCGTTTCCTTACCTGAGACTCTTACTGAGTCCAGAAAAAGGCTGGCTGTCTCAATCTCCGCAACAGCTGTTAGTCATTGTGTCTCCTCCTCCCCTCTCCTGCCCTCCCCTGAAATGCAAATGTGGTCTTTGGCATTTATATTTCCCTAATGGAGAAATGTACTTCCCTGTTGTGATGGGTTGGCCCTTGGCTGGGGGCCAAACCACACACACCTGCTCACACAGTCCCTGCCCCCACCCAATGATAGGGGAGAGAATTCAAGAGGTAAATGGCAAAGAGGACTCGTGGGTTGAGATAAGGACAATTTAATTACTAAACTACAATAATATTAGAAATAATACTATATACAAAGATGCAATGTGATACACAGTGATAATGCCCCTCCCCACCTGATGCCCAAAGGCCCA
>WKFP01014297.1:30351-59180 GCA_011057875.1 Pterocles orientalis
AGGATTGGCCTGGAAGGGCCAAGATAGTTTCTTCTGGAGAGTAGTGTAGACGTTTCAGCAAGAGCTGAAGACATTAAAGCAACCATTTATGTACGAACTTCCTGCTACTTCACCTCTAAAATATATCTTCATGTGCCTAGAACACTTTTCTAGAGGCAAGAGGTACTCCGCCTCTCATTTCCTCTGAAGCAGAAGTCAAGGAGAGGTCTTCCATATCACCTGCTGGAACACAGATAGCTTAAACGTGTCCTCTGACATGTCACTGGCAGTACTGGAGCGCCTCCTGCAGTTTTTTTTGGAGGGGATGCACCAACACAGAGAAAACAAAAGGAGAACTCTGCTTTTAAACTAAAGAAATGCAGGCTTGTGGCTTGTGGGAGGCTGTGAAGACAGGTGTGTTTTGGTGGCCACTCAAGTTGACAAAGGCTGTTTAACTGCATCTATCTGATTGTAAAGCAGGGTCCAGTCTCACTGCTCTGGGAAGATTTGGCAGCAAGTGAAGGGTGTGGGAGAGGCACCTGTATGTACCCAGGCCTGCAGCAGGAGGTATTTAAAGCTTGTTCTCTTTGTCCTGCCAACAGTTCAAGAGACTGAAAGTATCACATCAGTCAAGTTGACAACTTTCCTGGAAGACTGAGGCAATGAGGAGGAAGCAATTTGACACAATAAAGGGAACAGCAGATGTACACGCCCATGTTAACAACAGAAAATATAGCAGCACTGGTGTTAAAAACAGTCACTAAAAATGAGCAATACACCTTTGTACTTGGCAATACATGCAAACACTTGGTAAAAATAATGCAAATAAACGTATTCAATAATACAGTATAGAACCAGACAGATTTGTGAATAGGATTAAATAATGCTGTTTCCTTTTGCATCTTAGAAATGGATTTGAAGGTTTCAGAAACTGCTCCACAACTCCAGGTAACCATTAATCAAAATCATTAAAGTAAGATAAAAATCAAATTAAAAGCCAGCTTTAGACAACCATAAGCAGGTATTCCTCACCTTCAAACTCAGCTAAAAGCACATATAAATAAATCAGAAGACCAAAACATAGTCAACTCACTGGTCAAATGCTCTAGTTCATGAGATAAAAGAACTTGAGAAAAAAAAGGAAAAACTCCTAAGACCCTTATAAAAATGAAACAAGAAACATTAAAAATCAAATACCTGAGTAAATAAGCAAGTTTAGCACATCAAAACCAGAGTCTGTCAAACCATCATCAGCTAACAAAAATAATGTTTGTTTGAACAATTCATAAACATGGACTCATTTTTTTATTTAGCGTGAAAATAGGCTTTGGGAACATAGATACTTGAAGGTCCAGAAAGAGTCAGAAAATGTAGAATAAAACTACATTGAAAGTTAGTAAGACTGGGGCAGGTGGTCCCCAGATATTCTTTAAAATATTTCACCCTAACTCTCTTGATGTTTGTTAAAAGACAAATCAGTAATCAGGTCCTTGAAGTGAGAGCAGCTCTAACAACTCAAAAGGAACAATATTCCTGTTTGACAAGTACCGGCAATATTTTAGTGGGAGATTAATATTACCCTATCTGACAAAAAAAATGCTGCTAATGTTATTTTTAGTGTATAGCAGCCTCTCTGGAACAGTATTAGATTGTTCAGAAGTAGAAGAGTGTAGAGGAAGAGGAAAATAAAATCCGTCTCTTCAAAGGACAGGAAAGAGGAGACATCACCTGGCACTGAAAAAAAATCAAATGTTTTTGTAGAACTGTCTACCACTGTGAGGAATACGTACCACAGTGATTGAAAGAGACTGAAACATTGCATACAAATTGTCTCACTGACTTCTCTTGAAGGTGGAAACATGGTGCCCTACATAGTATCTTTTTCCTCAGACAATGGTATGCACATACACAAATTTGATTCCCAGAATGACTTTCTATGCAAGACCAGTTTCCCCAATATTCAACATCAGATCTTGGATCTTGCAAGCACATCATTTTAGACATCTGATCATCAGCTCAAGTTGAGCAAGTGGGGATTAGCCTACTGTATTTAGATGTTTCCATTTAAGCTTAGCATTCTGTTCTTCTCTTTGTCTCAGAGCACAGAGAAGGTAAGATTTGTTCACACTTATTTTGTTAAGAACAAAGATCCTTTTAACTTCGTATCCAACAGTGGCCAGAAACAGATGCATGAAGAACAAGAACAGGAAGCTAGAAAGGATACTAGTTATCCACCAACCACTGGACATCAGAACACGGACTTTAAATCACATATGGCTTCTTTGTATTTACCATTTATGAGTTTATTCAGCAGCCCCTTGTTCATCATTTTGGCCTTTTGCCACCTTTGCTTGATTTACTGCTTTCTCGAGATGAACCATTCTTGAGCTTGAAGGAGCTAATCTCTTGAAAGCAAGGAGCTCTCCTAGACTCTGCCTCTGTCCAGGACCATAACCTGTGCGATTCTCCCAAGCAGATCCCTGAAGAGCCCAAATTGTGTTCTCCTGAAATCTTTCTTTTTGCATTGCTCTCTGGATCCTGAGCTCAAACAGTGCATGATCACCGCAGCCAAGGCTGGCCCTGACCTTCACATTCACCATCAATTTGTCCTCGTTTGCAAGTAGGAGGTCCAGCTCATCAGTCACTTGTGTCAGGAAGTCCCCCATGAGTACCAGGGCCAGTGAACGTGAGGCTTCTTCCAATTGTCTGAAGCAGACCTTGTCTTCTTCGTCTTCCTGATCAGGTGATCTGTAGTGGTCACCCACCACAGTGTCACCCATGCTGATCTGCCCTCTAATGCTGACCCATACGCTGACTCAACATACATCCCAAAGCATGCATTCCAGCTGCTCCCTCACAGAAAGGTCCATCTCCCCTCCTTGTTTTCCCAGCCTGCCGTTCCTAATCAGCCTGGCTTCATCCACTGCAGTACTTCTGTAAGTTAACCCACTGCACCTCCATGATCCCATAGCTCTGCAACCAGGTTGCAGTTAAAAATGGGCCATATTGGAGAGGAACCCAGGGAATGTGCACAAACTGGCACTTCACCATGCATTTCAGTTCTTGGGTCCTGTGAGCTATCTCACCACATCTTTATGTTGTCAATGAGATCAGGGCCCTGCAACTACTAGCAGAGCTCTAATTTCTCTTGTTTATTCCCTATACTGTGTATGTTTGTGCACAGGCACTTTAAAGAGGCACCCAACTATGATAATTTCCCAGAAACTGTATGTTGGCTTTCTTTTACCCCATAGATGATTTCCTAATTTATGTACACACACTTGAAGTGCACTCTTCTCAGCCTTTTTTTTTTATTATGAAGTCTGACCTGTTCATATCACTCCACATATGTTTTGCACCAACCTTTCCCACCCCTTTCTCACTTGATTATTGATCATGCACTTCCTCTACTGTTGTTCCTAGTGTAAAGTTCTTCTTATCAGGTTGGCCAGCCTGTTGGCAAAGTTATTTTTGTCTCATTTAGTCAGGTGGATCCCATCTCTTCCAAATAGTCCACAATCCTCAAAAAGGGTCTCATGGTCATAGAAATCGAGTCCCTTTTGCCAGTGCCAGCTGTGCAGCCAACTGTTGACCAGCAGGGTCCATCCTTCTCCTCCCTCCCTCACCAGCAGGATCAAAGAGGAACCCACCTGGTCCCACATGCTTTCGATCATCACCCCCAGATCCTGCTTGCTGCTTTCCAGGACTTCCCTGACGTTACTATTAATACCCAGATCGAAGAGCAGCAGGGGGTAAATAGTCTGTAGGTGCAATAAATTTTGCGAGTCTTTTAAAACTGTATCCCCAATCCAAGACCATGGCAAGGAGTAAACCTCCCTAGATGACAGGTCCAGCTGTTGGAGAGGGCTTCTGTTCCTTGCAGAAGGGAGCCCTCATTACTAACATTCACTACTTTTTCTGGTGCTCTTGTGTGGCTTGTGGTCAATGGGCTTAGACACCTCATTTGACAGAGCTCATTTGCTATGAGAGCACTAAATGTGTTCTTTAGTTACAAATCTTCAGGTGAAGCAAGAGCCTTCCTCTTGGTGTCAGAAGTCACAAGCTTGTGGTATTTGTCATCATGGGAACATCAATTTCCATGCTTATAGGCACAGACTCAAGCTGCCTCTCCTTTGGTAGGAAAGGGAGAAGTGGGCTCTTGAAGCTGCAGAGTCACAGAGACTGAGTTCATATCCTGCCATCAAGGTCCAGACAGTGCTAATGATGCAGAAATTGGTCATCATGAATGATTTGATCAATCTGCAACAACTCCTTTATTCTTTAACAGCCAGTTCCATGGGTACAGTGCATCCACCTAACACAGAGCGATCATTTTGCCTACTTTCTCATCCTGCTTAAAACAGCATAAAGACTTTCTAAGGCACCAAATGACCTCCAGACACCAACTCTAAGAGCCCAGATGAGGCACATTCCTCATGCTTCTGAACACTGAAACCAAATTCAAGGTGAAAAAGTAAACATCTTCCTGTAGCCCAGAAGACTTTCTGTAAGTGCTTTGAGACAGTACTAAAAGTGGTTGTATTTTTTTTCCCTGCTTTCTACCCAGCTTAATTCTGTGAGACTTCTCAGAGGTGTCATGTAGTCCCCAATTTTCACTTACAATTCAACCTTTTTGATATTATTTTAGACCCTTATTTGAAAGCCATATCACGTTTCTTCATGTAGTATGTTGGGTCAGAAACCACTCGAGACATCACGTGACTGCCTGCATAATAAAAAGTTCTGCATAGTGCAAAAGAAGGAAGAGGGTTTTTGTAATGAAGTGTATCACTGTGTTTGGGGGCTGGAGTAGCACAATGATACAAACGACACAGAGACCTGTACAAAAACCCAAAGAAGGAAAGAAGGCAATATATTTTGGGAAAGAAAGGAGATGGGTGACTAAAATGACAAAGGAGACAAATACAACATTCTTTTTGTATTTTTATGTATCCTGGAAATACAGAGCTCACAGGGCTTCTAAAAGATGGAAGAAAGGGAAAACGTGGAAATTCTGTACTCAGTGAAGCTGTTTGAAATCATTGAACTATTCAAATATTGGTTTTGCCTTTCCAGTTTGGGAAGAAAATGTGGCTCTGGATACCCTCATGGGGTTGCACACATGGATAATTAGGACAAATATCTGTCTTATCTTCCACTGTTTTTACAACACTTTTGAATACCATGAGGAAAGGGTTATTTATTGCAGTAAGTATTAGCAGCGTGAGAACCGATCAGCTTATATTTGGAAGTGGAACCACTCTCACAGTTGAACCAAGTAAGTACCATTATTTTCTTTCTAAAAATTGTGTTAAAATTAAGGAAGGGAAGGACAAAGGAATCTTATGGTTTGGGTTCACTGTAAGACTTTTCTGCTGCAATAATCCCTAGAGTGTACTCTCTCCGGCCAGGGTTTCAAGCTGAATCCTCAGTTTGTGTCTGCTTAGGAAGGCTTCACAGGAACAACTCAGCTGCTTCTATATATCACCATTTCTCTATGATTCCCAAACCCCTGGTGTGCACCACTTAAGTTTAACGTGTTATAATTTCTTCCCAGTCTGAACAGCACTCTGGCCCAAGTTTGCTGTGAAGTGTCCTATCTTCCAGTGGATTTTCACTGCCTGGTTTTGAGCAGGAATGTACAGCTGAGTGAAGAGCTGACAGTAGGGAGATAAAACATTTTGAGGCAGATCTTTAGCTCTCTGGTATGAGAAGTTAGTTTTTGACACTGGCACCACACTTGTAGTGTCACCAGGCAAGTAATTTCACTGGCATGGGGACAGAGGAGGAAGGAGGTTAAGTATCCTTGGGTTTAAATTTTCACAACTGCCTCGTATCCAAGACCACTTAGAATGAATGAAATTTTGCTACCAAGTTGCCTAGGCTTTGAAAACACAGGTGTGGTGAGTAGGGGTTATAACAAACCTTAGTTCTTCCTATGTTTATGTGGAATTTCATAATGTACAAAAAAGGTGGCTATCACCACAAGCTTTTCTGTGGAAGTGTGAATGTTGGGGCAGCGGGGGAGTTTGTTAGGTTGATCTTTGTTATCCTATACATCCAGGTGCATACCTTAAGACTTGTTGTGATGCTTTCAGAGGTCTGAATGTCTTTAAAGTGCTGCTTGTCTTTAAAAGTGCTGCAAAAATGTCCCATGTAATTGTACCTACCTAAAACATCCTGCTTTCATTCCAGAAGGGCATGGGGCTCCCTTAGGTTCTGCCCTATATCTGTCCAGGTCTGTAGGATATCTCGCATGAGAATAAATGTCTATTTTGTAACAATTTAAGTCCACTTTCAATTCCAAGGGGACAAAGGAATACAAAGTTATAATTCTGAAGTGAAAGTTATATTTCCAATTAGTGAATCTTCAGTTGTAAATGTAGGACCAGAAGAAACTGCCAGATCCCATTATTGTAACATTAGTCTACATTGGTTTAAAGATTGTATCTGTTAAAAAAAAAAAGAGGTAAAATATCTCATAGAGAATAGTAGAATTTACCAAGAAAAAAACACAACATTTAGATTAGATATTAGGAAGAAGTTTTTACTATAAGGGTGATGAGGCAGTGGCCCAGGTTGCCCAGAGAAGCTGTGGATGCCCCATCCCTGGAGAGGTTCAAAGCCAGGCTGGACGAGGCTTTGAGAAATCGGGTCTACTAGGAGGTGTCCCTGCCATGGGCAGGCACATTTGTTGGGTGATCTTTAAGGACCCTTCCAACCCGAACCATTCTATGATTCTATGATATTAATATGCATTTTAAAATGCTAAGAAAATGTATAGTTTTTCACCTGAGTCTTTTGACAATCCCTAAAACCAAAATGTCATAGAAAAAACATGCATTATCAATCACTATAGGATATTCAAGGTATATTCTCTTGAGGGCTCAGTTAAGGACAGATAAGGCTTTTGGTTTGGTGGGGTTTTTTTTTTCTTTATTCTAGATAAATCTTTCATTAAGAATACTAAGGCCCATAACATTATAGAATATATAGCTCTTCCATGACTTTGTAAGATTAAACATAAAAAGAAGTACAACTATTTGTGCTAACAAAATGCCACTACCAGAATGTAATACACAAATCCCTCCCAAAAGCAAGCAGTGGTAGGAATTTGTGGCTTTATTTTCAGACAATGCAAAATGGTGGGAGTCAGTTTAGGCTTCTGGAGTCCGATAAAGAAATAATTCAGTTTTATTAGCTACAATTGCACTGTGTACATTTGTTCTTGCTGAAGATCTTGCCTAGTGAGTTATGCCAGAGAAGCAGCTTTCTGGTATACTGACTGTTTGGAAACACTGGCGATCAGAAAACATGAAAAACCTTTAAAGATCTTCTCAGATAGCAAAGAAACCACCACATTACAGCACCTGGAAAGGAAATGTATGTAGGAGGAATAGCAAAATGAGCCTTTTTTGATTTACGCGTTTTAACCGTGAGTTGCTGCTGCTCTTGTCTTTGGGACAGGGACTCAGCTGACCGTGGAGCCAGGTAGGTATTCTTTATGTATTAACCTTTTCTGAGTTGTCACTGTTTGGATTTTTACTTTTTTTCCTTTTCTTCCTGCAAAAATTCAGGCAGCCACTCCCCCATGCCTAAAAGGCACTAACTAGACTTCAGGCTTTCTATGGATAACATTTTCATATGCAGTTAGACAATTTAAGTATAAGAAATGTGCTGATCCCACTTTTCAGGAATTGTCAGAGAATTTGGGCTCCACAAGAGCAAGGCCTGACTGCTATCATGCTGAATTTCTTGGGGACCTAACATCTCTCCACTTACTCAGGTGTCTTAATAAGCTTTTCATAGTACTTGTTAGGTTGTTAGGTTGTGCTTGGACAGTCTAAAGGGAAGTTTCTGTGGAGACTGACATTTAAGTTCCTAAAACTTTCTATTCTGTCAGAGTTAGACAGAACAGCCCTGAGAGGAGAGGAGGATAATGTACAAAACCATTAAAATGAATCTTAAGCAACATTTCTTTGCAAGTTTAATCGTACTGAATTGTTCAGAGTTTGGGTTAAACTGAAAAGGTCAAATGCAGTCAATGAATGTTTGATTCCTGTTTGGTATCTCTTTGCTGTAGATGTTGACAAGCATGGAGTTGTGCCTGTTTTATCAGTAGAGCCAACCCATGTTGGGTCTACTGATGTCTACTATGTCAGGGTACTACTTGGCTTTTACCTCAATTACTCCGTAAAGGGAAATGGGTGGTGGGGAAAGACAGTAAAATCAGAGCCCCTTGATCAAACCTTGAAATAATACCCTGTGATGAACAAAATGCTAGACCTGAGGTATCTCTTGACCAGACTGCAAGGCAGATGCCATGTAAATTCAAAGCCTAATGCACCTCTCTAGCAAACAGACCCATCAGAACACTGCTGTCAAATTGGACATGTACATCTTTTTTGGTATGTCTCATAGCCTTTCATAAATTGAACCCTTTTTGGCAAGAAAGCATGCTAGACGATTCTGTTCAGTTTCATGTTTTATTATAACTTGTGTTACTAATCTTGTCTTGACGTTGCTATGTGGAATCACCCTAGTTTCTCCACCTATGACCTGAGGGCAAAGATATATTTTTTTTTAATTATATCATAATGATTTGTTGGCTAGTAAATTAATTTGAGACCAACTGTTTCCTTACAAAGACATCCTCTTGAAGGTTAAACAATATTATTCCATTACTTGTATGTCTTATAAGAAATTACCGGAGAAGGCTGGTACTGTGTAGCTGAAATTCAGGCTTTTGCAGTTGTCAAGCCTTTGTCATTCATGCACGTTGCTTCAAGTTGTGAATTCAACTCTAAAATTCTTTCAAAACTGAAAAAAATACATCTAAAAGTTTCAGAATAACTCTTCTGAAAGATGTATGAGAGAGTAAGGATCCCAAATCCTGTGAAAACTTGTGAGCATCTTTTAGGTTCTTTCAAAACTCCAGTTCTAGGGCACAGTTTCATGCCTTGTTGGTATCTGAATGCTAAAGGACTACCACTGAAGATGATCTAAGGAGGACTGTAAGAAAGCTTGTCCATGGACATCAAGTTCATAGGCCTCGTGGTATTCTTCCCTTCAAATCAGTTTATTATGCAAATTCTGTACTATGCTTCTAACTGCCTCTGGAGCTTTGGGATTAACAATATGGCACAGCACATGGATGAGAAAGGTCACATTTTTTGGAACAACCACAAGAATTTTTGTTGAACCAAGTACCAATCCTGTTCTCTTCTCATTGTCCTCAGACTGGGTTGGAATGTCTTATACTACATGCAGTGTCTAGTGGGGAAAACGTTCCCCACAACTGAAAGTTCTTGACCTTATCAGAAACTCCTGGAGAAGTGGAGATACGCAATTCACAGACTTCTGGTTGCTTCTCTCCTACTTTCCCATCTTAGAGACAAAAATCCTTCTTACATCTGAGCATTTGTTGTTGAAAAGATCAACCTTCTGCAAGTGATGTCATTCACTGGAGTAACCTTGCACAACAGTGAAGCAACAAACTTCTTGTTGCCCTACTGCTCTTGTTGTGGTTTGACCTTTTAGCCACATCAGAAGAAGATTTGGGGGAGGGGAGGGATGGTAAAGGAAAGCCAGTTATTCCTTCATGTCTCATGAATATGCAAGACAGTCCTTGATAGAAGTGTTATTTTTAGGAATTAGATCGTTGAGAAAGCAGAATAATTTGACTTTTGGAGCGACATGCATAAAAGTTCTCTTCTCATTTGCAGGTCCCTTACTTATAAAATAAATCATTCACATATAGGCATGAGTTTTGGCAAAAGGAAGCTTAGAATCCTGTGGAATTAAAGCGCCTATAAAAAGCCTAGTCTCGTACACCCTTTCTGGCTTTGATCTACTCTTTTGGAAGCAGCAGCAAAAAATAATGACAAAAAAGACAGTTAGTCATTGACAATGCTAGGAACTAGTCACAGCTGGACTATATATGAACTTTAGGTGACTTAGCACTCAAGCAAGGTTGCAATAAAATAAAATCATGACCAAACAATGTGTGGTTTTTTTTGTTGTTGTTGTTTTGTTTTGTTTTTTTACAGACAATCAAACAAGTTCTATCCCAGAAGTCATTGTGATGAAATCAAAGAAACTGCAACAAGACGGCAGCATTGGGAAAGCAGCTTGTTTAGCAAGGAATTCCAGTACAAAGAACATCAGCTTGGAGATGTCCCCTAATGAGGTCATATATGAACAGAGTACATCCATTTTGACATCAGAGGGGTTGTACAATAATATTAAGGTAGTCAATGTGACAAAAGGCACAGAGGTGACCTGCATGGCCAAATTCAACGGCAGAACTGCTACAGCCAACACAACATTGCCAGGTACAATTCTGTGCTACAGCTGCAACTTATTTCTGGAGGCAGTGTCTTCTAGCACTTGCTATTTCTCCTGCTAGTACGCATTGCCTGGGGTAACCAGCAGAAATGGGAAAGACATCTAGTACTTAAGCAGGTAAAGCTGAAAGATATTTAAAAGCATCTAAAATAAACGGTCTTAACTGTTTAACAACTCAGAGTTGCTTTTCTGAGGGGAAAAAAAAAGACACAATCTTTTAAAATGTACATTTGCTCCTCTGTAACTAAATACTTCACCACAACAAAACGTTAAAGCAATGGTGTGGGGTTTTTTTTTTTTTTCCTAAATCACTTTTTATATTTTGGGGGACTGTTTTTCTCATAATGAAGCTCATTCGAATAGTAAACCTGAAACAACTCAGGAAATCTTTTGTTTCCTGCAATTGCATGGAGAAATTTTCTGCTGAAATTAATGGTGGAATTAGTGACTGGTCATCTGAACCTCAGACTGTATTGCCCACATGTTCCTATGGGAAGGGTCATATGAACATTTTGTTTAATCCTTTTTAAAATTTGGATGTAATTTACAATGCCTTTTCTTTATCAAGCTATAGAAAAGGAGGCTGAAGAACCAGTAACAGGGAAGGTTTGCAACACCACAGACACCTCTGCACAAGGTTAGTTACCTAAATAGGTTGTGAAGTTACATTACTATGCTGGGGATAAATGCATGGAAATTGTTGGGATAGAAGAATCAGAACACAACATGTTCATCAAGCATAACCTTTTTCATGGTAGCTGGTTCGGTAACAGACAAGCAACAGGAAGCAAAGTCCAATCTAGACAGACATGCTTCTCCCCTTTGTTGCCATGTTTCTTGATCATCTTTTCCTTTGCTGCCGTTTCTTTCCCTGAAACTATTACCTGTGTTTTTTTCCACTTTCTGCCAATATGACAATATCCAAATCTAGACCATGATCTTTCCCATTTTTTCTATATCACTAAGCAGAGACCAAAGTGGAGAAAGCGAACATGCTGTCTGTGGCTGTGTTGGGTTTGAGAGTCCTGCTGGCAAAAAGTATTGCCTTCAATACACTCATGAGTATCAAGTTGTTTCTTTTCTGAGGTAAGGAAGCACTTATCTTGATCTGTAGAAATGCTGCAAGTGCATGCCAGGAATGACCACTTGTCTTTGTTTACTTCTCTAACCCCACAAGCAATGATACCTGTTCATCTGCTCCTGTTTCCTTTAAATAATTCTTGTAGGTTTCTGGGGAAAAAAATTACAACCTCCCCCAAACAACTCAGAAAAACAACAAAAAACCCCCACCCTCCCTCCCAAACTACAAAGAAAACAGCCTCTTTCTGTATCCAAAGCTCAGTTCTTGGTTGCTGGTCCCCAAATTTTCTTTGCACCAAACTTGCTTTGCAAGAGCAACTCCCATATTGCCAGAAGTGTCTAGGAGGTATCTCAGTGACTATTTCAAGTGGAAGAGCACTTCCAGGAAAAGCCTGGAGAAAAATCAAGACAAATAAGGAGTCGAAAGCAAGGCTTCCAAAGCACAAACATGTGAAGTGAATTAAGGTGGGTAAATTAAGTGGGTAAATTAAGGTAACCAAAGAGGCACAAAAGATAGTCTAACCAAAGTGTTGGCTGTCTTGATCTGACAGCTATCAAACAGTGGCACATAAACCCAATTGCATTAAATGTAGTTTAAAACGCACTTTGCTTTTCCAGACAGAGGGGAAGGAAGGCAACAGCAATCTGAAGAATTGCAGGATGGAGCATGGACCAGCAGCACAACGGGCTGAACAGCCAGTGTCAAACCTGCTGAAAATAACCGTCCAGAAGACAATGCGGAACCTTCCCTTTAAGACATTTTATACTGTTGAATCCTGCCTAGCTAGTTTATTTAGTCTTAAGAATTGTAAATGCTTTTGCTATTTCTTTTTCTCTGTGAACTGAGGAAAGGGTATTTTTCCTCATCCCTGTGCTAATTAGAAATTGATTTCCCCACTCTTGTAGCCTTTGCATAGAAACATCCAACCTGCTTCAATAGTTTTGAAAAATCTAATCCTCACTATAGAACCATTCTATGATTCCATGATTCTATATATAGCCCTTTAAAAACACCTTTAATAAGCATGTTGCGTTACTGTTCATAGAACAGTATTACTGCTAAGATACTTCAGGCACAGTAGATGCTATTTCTGGCTTCCGTGTTTTTTAGATAGCTTTAATAATAATTTTCTAGTGTAGATGAGAAGACCTGTGTTGGATCTAAAGTGATTCAATTAAAACAGATAGTGTTCAACCATAGAAGCATTTCTTTATTAAGCCTGTATTTCTGCAAAGTGTATGGCACATGCATTTTAGGGTACTGTAGTACTGACCAAAATAAAGTTTTACTAAGCCAAAATTCTGTGGTTTGTTCTGAATTTGGGATGGAGATTGCTGAAATCCAACTGTCCTAATGACCAGCTTTGATAACCTATCTATCCTGCTGGCTGAATTTGTATTTTCTAGACTTTGTACAGAGAAGTGGAGATTCCTTTTGACATATTAAAAAGCTTCAGTAGGGCCATGAATTCTAGACTTAGGGGGTTCAGATTCAAATCAAGTCTGCTCTTTCAGATCGCTTTGATGAGACCCCAGCAAGATATTTTGCACCATAGCAAAAAGAAACTCAAGCCTAAAGAGAAAGCAGTTAAGAGACAGCTTGATATGAGCATGAGGAGGGAAAATACACATATCAGAAGAGTACTTGCTAGTTTTTTCCACTCACTGATACCAGGAAGAGGCCAACAGGAAATAATGTATGGTAGTTTGATGGAATGATAGTTTCTATAGCAACCTGGTTATTAGTCAAAAAGACCCACACACTTTCTCCAACTCATCTTTCTCTCACAAACAACGGGCAGGATGTTGTGGTGAACATTTATGACTAAGTTGCACCATGCAGGATTAACTCCCCCTTGTTTTGAAAAACAAGTTAACCACATCCTGAAGAGGAAATCAGGTTTTTCAGATGCTGACTGAGTTACTACTGGCTTCAAGACAGCCTCTACAGAGTGCACAGTAAGGTCTGTTTAATCAAACTTTGTCAGGTTAGTCCCCCAGACTCTGCAGACACCCGGAGGAAGACCCTCACCCTATGCAGAAGATAAGCAAAATTTGCATGGAAAACCCTAAACTAGTAAAATGCTTATTTGGTGCATTCTACCACCATAATGTATATCAGTGGGAGCCATTCAGTAGTATTTTTATCCTGATATTCTAGTGACACCCTGAACATTTTTGTCTTGCACTCCACACCTTTTCCCAATTTCTCAGGCAAGACTCAGACTGGGACTACCATTTCTGTGTCTCTGTGCAAATCAAGGAATTACATTTTCCTAAGTAGTCCTTGCTTGTGCCTGAGAGCTTTGGCAGAATTAAAATCCTGCAACACTGCATAAGCAAAAAGAGGGATCTACAAATGTGTGACTACTGAGGGACAGCATTGACTCATACAGAAATATATCAGCCAGATAAAGACATCAGTCTCTATTGTTTCAAACACCCATCCACACTGGTGTAGGACACCAGAGCCCTCATTTCCATCACAAAGAGTGACGACCTGAGTGATAGCTCCATGGTCAGGTTTTTCAGATCTCCCTGTGCACCACTGGAAAAACAGTGTGGGAAAATCTGTGCCCTCAGTAACCCCTTAAACTGTCAGTTGCCCAAGTCTCGGTTATCTAGCTCTTAATCAAAAAAAAAGAGAAACTGATGTCTTTGAGAAGATGATTCAAAGTCTTCAGGTCTGTGGAGAGAAGGAGGCAATACCCATCCATCAGTCTCTTACCACAGTCTGTCACTCATCCACAGTGAGCAGAATTAGTCCCATTGGAGTGGGCTAGTCTGGTGGCCAGGCCTGTGGCTTCCCTGAAACTTTATTTCAGGTTAGACCATGTGAAATACCAGGGCTGTGTCACAGCTGGCAATAATAATGTTTCTGAGGCATGATGCCAAGGATGGATACTGAAGAGAGCCCAGGCATCCTCATACTGTGGGCAAAGCAGGTGCGATCTGTTCTTCTCATTTTATTTGGAGAAAATTATTTGGTTGGCTGTGTCTGGCCTTCTTCTGGAAGGAAAGGATTAGCTTCCTGTGGCAAGAAGCAACCTGTGCTGGCTTAGACTAACTGGGGATAAGAGAGGAAGAGGGAACAAACTGCATAAATACAGCCCTGGGAAGAAGAGATGTATCTGTACCCAGTGAGGAATTTTGTCACCTAGGCACCTGATGTCTAGGGAAGGGAGGTTAGTGGGAAATGCCATTCATTATTAGACCATCAGATCCAGCTGGAAGAAGCAGTTACATGTGTGGACACACAACCCCTTTCCAGCTCTTCAGCTTCTAGGCAGATTGTGCTAGATTTTTCATTTGAACCATTTCCCTTTTCAGGAGCTGTCTAGGTCTAATTATTTTAGTTTGAGTTAGGAAAGAGCCTGTAGCCCCTGTGTCCTGTTTTCTGTGATTGTGACTTCCTGCTTGCCTCCCACTAGAGCAGTGGCTTTTTGCTTTACAGTTGCAAATCTATAATTTTTGAGCCAATGCAGAACATGCCGCTTAAGAAAACAGGCGAATATAGTTGTTTGCAGAAGACAATCTGTAACAGGGAGCTTTTGTACAGCCCAATAGTAAGATTGTGCTGGTGTAGCTAATTCCACAGAAGAGGGCAGAATCTGCAGCTCTCCCAGCTGATATGAGGTCAGGGAAATTTTTTTGTAGAGAAATTGTTCTCCACAGTAAAATATCCTCTGCTAAAATCAGCACCTTGGTATTTAGAATTATCCCTCAACAGGAAAAAACACATTGTCCTGTAAGAGATCCGATGATGCCAGAATAATTGAGGATGATGATAAGCAGAATTCTTTAGAATATAACATTTTAATAGTGTTACCCATATTCTCCTGCAGATTTAATTGCGTCCATATTTGGTTGTGTTCAGATGGCCTTTGACTGTCTCCAGGGGTGGAGTCACTATCTCTGGAGATATTCAGAAGCCATTCAGACATGGTCCTCAGCAAACAGCTCTAGACAGTCCTATCTGAACAGGGGAGACCTGATGACTTCCAGAGACCTCTTCCAACTTCAATCATTCTCTGTTTCTGTGGTAGCTGCAATTTCTGCAAAATTTCTGCAAATACACAGAGCACTTGCCCAGAAATTTCAAAGAAGAAAGCCCAGGTTAGGAGAATAATTATTTGGATAGGAGAAATACATTGTACATTAACAGTGCACTAACACAGTCAAATAAAGCACAAGAAGATAAGTAAGTCACTAAATACTTAACAAAAGACAAAAATGCAGTATGGGACTTGAGAAGGCAGTGACAGCAGTAACACATAGCACAAGGGCTTGAATACTTCTCTTTGCCATTTCTCACAATGAGAGATGAAGGGGAACAGAACCTCAAACAATTTCAGTATTGCTGGTGTGAGGCAGACTGTAAGGAGTTGAAGCCCACAGCTCACAAGTGAAGTCCATTCTGAGCAAGCCCAGGGGAGGTGTTGCAGAAAGCCAAGAAGAAGCTCAGCTTACAGAGCCTGAGCAAAACCTGAAATTTCTTGAAGACAATGTCAGGCAAGCAATGTCTTATTAGACAGACAAATAGGTGGGATACCTTTGAAGCATACAAAAATATTCAGGCTTTGATGTCTCGACTTGATTACAAAAAGCAGTACTGCTACTACTACATCAAGGGCACAGTACTACATTGCATCACCTCTGTTATCCATCAACTTCATTTTCTTATGGATGTGCATATAGGAAAATAAGATCTGCCGAGTTTAGGGCTAGTAGTTATTCAAAGGTATAAATGAGCATTTTTATAGCACAGAAAATTATTCTGAAATCACTAGCAGTGGCTGTGGTTTGACCTTTCCCTCCTGTCCATCTGTCTACAGCATTTTTGTGTAAGGGAGTGTTCTACAAACTTAAGTCTGGCCTAGAGTTAAGAAAGTGCTCCCAACACTGTTGTTTTCAGAACAAGAACTCTGAGAAGTGGCTCTTAAGCCCCTTTAGACAGTATTCTTTCTCCACCCAGTGTCAGAGCCTGGAAACAGCTGATGTGAACATCATATGTGTCCATATGCAAATGTGTACATCCAAGCTGCAGGAGTCTGTGGACTTCTGTCTTTCTTTCCCTGACACTAATGCTCATGGCTCTTTATAATGATGCATTTGTCTCCATTCTGACCTCTGGTCCTAAGGATCTGTCAAGCAGGTCGGGGTCATGCTAAGTCACACAATAAATGTACCTGCCTCAGGGGTCTAGGAAATTTTCATCTTTGTAGGTAAAGGTCATGTGTGTATTAGACTAGGGTCTGAATGCCTTTAAGTTGTTCATTGTGAGTATCTCCTCCCCTATTCTGTGCAATTCCTGCTGTGTTGTGTGGTTTTTGTTTGTTTATTTGTTTGTTTGGAGTTCCTGATCCACAGTCTTTCTCCTTTTAATGCAGACCTAAGAAACTCAAGTCATAAGAGATGTTCATCTGGTACATAGCAGCCAACAGCATGCCCATAACCCCATAAGCTATAATTGAAGTCTGTTAGACGTTATAGACATTTATTGCAGTGAAAATGAGAAAGTGCATGGCTTCCTAGATAAGTTCAAAAGTGCTTGGGAAGGATCCCATTAATACATGATAAAAAATTGTCACCTTGCTGAGAATCAACAAGGCAAGTCCTTTGCTGGTGAAATTCTGCATGATTTGCTCAGAATGACTGCTCAAAGATGTCTTCCCTCCTTCTCTATTGGGGATCTGCTGCTTGTCATTTTAATAGCTTCTCCTCCAAGTTGCAAATGCTTCTAAGAAGCCAGTTATTTTTAACTGCATGTTACGAGCAGGATGGGAATTCAGAGTTCACAGAGCCCTGTATGGTTCAGAAGGTGCAACATCTGCACTGACTAGTGATACCTGCAATCATTTGAATACACGAGCTTCACTCATCACTCTGATAATCAGACAGGAAGCAGATCTCTGCCCCATAAAAGGAAGGCATTGCATGCCGTTCATTTTTGCAGACTGTTCTGGTTTTACAGAGGGTGAAACTGCTGCAGCAACCAGGAACTTTGAGACCTGTCAAAAGATCCCACCTCCGACCAGCAGGTCACAGCACAGTATGTTTTGTGGCTTCTCATTATAAAAGGACATATGCCACCCACAATGTGAACTTCAATAAAACCTTTTAAGCACTTTCAGGTAAATGCTCACCTCCAGCATGTGAAGTTTAACCTTATTTCCCCTTGGTGAGCCTCACAGATAGAGGATGCTGTCTGACATCTGTGTGTTGCTTCTGGCTGAGCAAGTCAAAGTGGTGAATGCTCGCTCCTGTAGCAGAGAACATTAAAAGCACCCTAAGTGAATAAAAATCTTTCATAAACGTTAAATGGAAAAGCATCATGAAGAACAAGGAAAACTGAATAGCAGGGAGGGTATTTTGCATTTTCTCTCCTATTTTTATTTATGTATGGGGAGAGGAGTGTTTATGCTTCCAGCCTATATGTTTCTTGCTTCTGCAGCAATGTATGGGAATGCCCCAAGCAAGATTAAATATCTCTAAGGTTTCAGTGCCCAGCCTCCCACAAGACACAAAGGGTGGTAAAGGTTCATAGCCAGCAAGGATCTGGCAGCACAAAGCAGGACTCCAGTCTCATCACTTTAGCATCTGGGCTTTCTGGGATCCAATAAGAATGTCACAGGAAGGGAGAAGTTCAGGGACATCAACATCTCTGTATGCAGACTGCCAGAGAAAAGTGCTCAGACCAGCCTGGAATGGCACACAGGATTTTGTATCCTCTGGCAGACTGGTACAACACAAACACTTCAAACATATGTAAAAAGAATAAAAAAGGAACACCTATCTAAGGAACTGAAGCACCTTCCAGCTCAGCCCCACGAGCACACACATAGCAAAGCCTCAGTCTTAACCTTTGCAGAGGGCTAGAATAACTCCTCACCCTCAAGTCTTTAAGTTTCTCATGTGCACAGCACGTCAGCCTGACCGGGAGTTTTCCAGCGCTTTCTTGCCAAAGGAGAGGAGGGAAGTTTGCTGTAAGTTGCTCTTAAAATGGGTCTAGATGTAATGTGGCTGATGATGCTTATTTCTCACTGCTGTAAAACCCATCTGAGTGTAAAAGCTATGTCTGTAATTATTATTGCATGTGCTTGTATCTGCCTGTGCAAGGGTTGCCTTTGGAACGAAGAGCATACATATACTTACAAGGATTCTCAAAGCAAACCCCAAAGTTTCTAAGAGTTTTAACTCAGTAAAAGTAATTAAAATACATGAAATGAGGTGGGAAAAAAAAAAACTTTTTTTTTTGATAAAATTTCATGAGTATTTTCTTTTCAATTTAAACTTTCTAACTGACATGGTAAACCAGGTTTTATTTCACTTTCTGGTCATATAACCTTTTGTAGGTATTTTTAAGAAGATAAATCGACTGTTTTCTTGTTATTACTGTAAACAATACCAAACAGCATGAAAATGGTAAATATGAAATAGCTTTTTGTACAACTAAATCCTTCTGCTGTCTTATACAGCATTAAAAATACAATATAAGAAGATATTCCTGCATTCTTCTGGGCATGGTCTGACCTGCCTGTTCTGTTTCCCCAAAATACTAAACAGCTCCTGATAAAACTAGATACAGCGATGTAAACAGAATTTCTTTCCTTGATCTCTCCTGCTACCTGCTGGTCAAAGTATTTCTTGTTCTCACAGCATCTTCAATTTGATGAGATCCAGTAAATTGGTCAAATGGAAAAAAACCGAAACACCCAAATCCCGTAATAAGTGTTGTCACTGCACATGCCACAAATTAAACTTCTTTGCTCTTCATCTGCATTCTTGCCTTGCCTGCAGGTGCAGATGAGAGCCCTTGCTCTGTTGTATAGAGGTTTTAGAAAGTCCTGTGCCAGGAATGCATAAGTGAAAGAAGATTAATAGTTGAACTACAATTCAAAGAAGGTTTTTTTGAAGATACACCTAAAATAATTGTAGAGTTGTGAGTGATTTGTAACAGAAGAAATGGAGCAGAATATGGGAAACGCAGCACTGCTTTTTTCATTAGTATTTCTAAGGGAGTTTCTGACTGTAAACTACTCAAGAAACTTGGTGGTCAGAATGTCCTAAACTGGAGGAAAGATGTTTTGGTGGGATTAAGGGATGCATTTGTGCCCTGGAAAACAGTTGCATCTGTGGTATATTAGGTTATGATTTGTGTTAAAAGAAATGGAGAAGAGCTGTTCTCATGCTGGAGAAAACTACGGCAGCTATGGCCCAGAAATCTCCCTTCTCAAGGACCCTTCTTGCAGTTTAGGAATGAAAGAAATGGGACAGTGATGGGACTGTGTGAAAGAATTCACCCTCAAGACAGAAAGGTATTTGACTTGGTTGTAAAAGTCAGAGCAAAGATAAGGGCACTTGAACTGAGCAGTCTCATTAACACTACTGACTGAATTGTAATCCCTGTTGAAGTCTGAAAGTATGTAATGACATCACTTCCAAGAAAGATGTGATAACACAAAACAACCTCTCTCCAGCAAACGCAGTTGAAATGCAAAGTAGGAAAGAAAGGGCATGACGATGTTCCTGTGCTGAGCTAGTGCCTTCCTTGCGCACAGGGCAGTGCCTCCTCAGGCAGCATGGCACTTCTGTATAACTGTACAGCGTTGTACAACATCGCAACTGAATCATACACCGAGTCCCATTTTAGCATTGTGAAGCACACATATTGGGAGCTTCCCGTTAGTATTTACAATCCTCGTGTGGTTGAGGACGTTGTGAGTGAAAAGCTGCTTAAAACAAAGGATTGCTCTCACAAAGACAGAGATGCCATGGGCCTGCCTTGGGTTGAGGACATGTTTAGATGCTGATCTGTGGAGTATTACCTGGGTGTATTCTCCCTTACTTCTCCCTTTACAGTTCATTTAGTAGAGGTGCTTGAGGTAAGGAGCTGAGTGTTTCAGCTGAGAGACTGTGAAACTGAATTTCCCCTTCAGGCTATAGGACAGGGCTCCTCTGTCTAAAGAAGTTTTTGAATGAAGTGATCGTACATTGTTTAACTGTGGATTTAGTCTTATGCTAAACAAATGACATGAAAATACTAATGTAGTTGTTTTCGTAGGTGCATTCTCCTTATTTCTCTATGAACTTCGATGTATGTACATTAACACAAATGGGTTTTGAGACAGCTTTGCTTCCCCCACCCCCCCTAGAGGGTATGAATTCATGTGCCAAACAGTGATGGAGAAGTAAATTGCTACTGGAATTTCTCAAGCATACCCTCTTCTCCCCGTGATTCCAGTTCTAAATAACTACAGTTTGCCAGCAGAAATCGGATGGAAGAAACAGAAAAGACAGGATGAGAGGATCAAAGCTGTGATGATAGGGGAAGGAACTGCTAATCAAAACGAGATGAGAGAATGCAACAACCGCAAGGCCACGAGATAAAGGAGGTTCCTCGCACCCCTAAAACTGTCTGAAAACCCTCCTGGCCCTTTGGACTACGGCAAGGTGAAAAAAGTTCAACTCCGAGGAAGACTCCTTTAACTTCATCCCGTCGACCACCGTACGAACACCAGAGAGCACTGCGCAGGCACAGAAGGACTCTTTAGCTAATTGTAATATGAAGCAGGGCTAGGTAATGAATATGAATGAATGTATTATGAACCTTAATGGATATGCAACATTTTGGGGAATAAAAAGAGGGATACATTTTGTGGAAAAGCATGCCTATTGGTAGAGCAGATACTCCCCTCGTGCCCAGAGCTACTTGCTTATTCTCCACCAACGAATGAAATAAAATTTTAACTTTTTTTAAAGTTGCGAAAGTGCCTTCGTTGATAACACATCTAAAGCAGGTGAGGGTCTTCCAAAGGTCTGGATGTCTTGCTAAACAAGGAGGAGGTCTGAAAGAGCAAGGCATGCAGTACAAACTTTCTGGCTTCAGGCAATGGAGAGGCTGCTAAGAAGATGGATGGATACAAATGCCAGTGTCTGGTGCCCTGTGATAAAGAAATTGTAGGACAACTGGTTGCATCTTGGAAGGCTACAGATGAGATGCACTCAGGAGCTGTGTTTTTCTGGTGAAGCTCTCTGCATCTTTGAACTGTGAGATGTTCTGCAGAAGGGTTTCTCACTGTGGAAGGACCAAGCCATGCCAGTTCCATCAGGTTGTGCCTGTGGACCTGTCTGTTTCTGGAAACAGGTAAGTGTGTTTACCATTGGCCAGGAGTTTTGCGTGCCTCAAACCTGTGTGTAATGCTTCTTAAATTTCATCAAACTGGGAATTCAGGGATCCTTCTCTTACTTAGCTATACTGTAGTCACAATAACAACTATACTGGGGATTGTGCTCTTGAACAGACGTAATTGGGTTCAGTGGTACAGTCAATCAAGGGGAGGGCGGATGTCAGAGGATGGCATTAGAGATGATCACTTGCTATAGGACGCTGGTAAGATGGCGTATGTTTGGTGTCCACTATGTGTAAAATAGGAGAGAGACATTTAATTCCTTAAAACTTCTTACGCACCCAAATGCTGCAGGGACTCAGGGGAGGATGGAATGACTTAAACAGAAAGAGAGAATAGGTCTGTTCTTCCTTTAATTATGTTACATTTCTGTATTTTATAGTAACATCAAGTTGGTGTAACTGGAACTCTGGGTGAGATGTTTAAAACTGTCAAGTGATTTGATCTTTTCATCCTGTAATGAACTGGGCAGTTTTTCTTCCCCACATCTCAGACAGCTTTTACTTGAAAATCTTTGACTTTAGTAGGGATTACAAATACAGAGCAGCTTGGAAAGCTAACAATTTTGTATATAAATAATTTTTGCATGAGCAGACACAAAGGTTTCCCACCACTAAACTTATAGTTTGAACAACAGTGATTCCTTTCTCCCTCCCTCCTTCTCTCTCTCCCTTTTTCTCTTCTATATTTTCTTCCCTCCTTCCCTTTCCTCCCTCCTCACTGTGTTGCACAGTACTTCTGAAACCCGGGAACGGCACTCAAAAGAAAAATTCCAAATGCAAATTGTGCTATGGCTGACTTACAGATAAAAATTGAGCTGGATGTGGTAAGATGGGATTTTTTTTTGCGAAATGGTGTTGCCCTGTGATGCTAGGAGTTGGAAGGGAACTTATGTCTACAGATCATGGAAGGAGGGGCTGGCCACTTGGGAGGAACACAAGAATGTTGTCAGAGAGTGCAGGGAGGCAACTAGGAGAGCTAAGGCTTCCTTAGAATTAAACCTTGCTAGAGGGGTCAAGGACAATAGAAAGGGCTTCTTCAAATACATTGCAGATAAAACTAACACCAGAGGCAATGTAGGCCCATTGATGAATGAGGTGGGTGCTCTGGTGACAAGCATACAGGAAGAGACGCACAGATTTTTTTTCAGTGATGCTGAATATCCATTCAAAATGGTTTTTTTTTAATCTATGGAGTGTGACACAAAAAGCATGATTACATTTAGGAGAAAAGCAAAAAATTTCAGAATAAATGTGCTTTTTCCTCTAAATAAAATCTGCACATGGAGTTATTTTAGAAGAGTTACTGCAGAATTATTATTTAATCTCAATTATGTCAGTTACTTTTTCTCAGCAGGCAAAGGTATGACTGGTTTTGGAGATGCTGCTCATTTTAATGGTTTTTTCATGGCTTTGAATATTTAATCCCTGCTTATAATTGTCAAGTTGTTTTAAAATAAAAATTGCAAATACTTCTATGTGATAAGGAGTAGTTAAAATTCATAATGTGCAATGAAAACATCTTAAATTTGAGGAGAGATTGCAGGTCATGTTTTTTGTAAAGGGCTGAGCTGCTGTGGGCGCAATCACTGCGAAGTTCATATTTGTGTGTGGAATATGTCTAGCAGCAGGTAAGTTGCTCAGTTTTAGCTAGAGAAATATGAGGATGGTATTTCCAAGGGCCTTGCTCCCATTTAAAATTCCCCCAAAAACTGAAAAAATTGACTGGAGCACATATCATTTCCTTGCCAACTACAGCAGCCAGTTTTGTGAATTGAAAGGAAGAGGATCAGTAAAACCCTGCTGACAGTAGGTTCTTTCAAAGCTATTGTCTAATATAGTGAGGAGGCAACTTCCCAGGGGTGACACTCGGAACAGAAAGTACAGACAGGGAAGAAAGATTGGAAAAAACACACTGCAAATGGATGGATACGTGCAAAATAGATCATGCTATTCCTTGCGCATTTCAATGAATTTGAAACAAAATAAAATTAAATTTGTTTGTATTATTATTCAAGGACAGTATCAGCTGAGACCTTTGCTGCTAAGTGACGTATTATCACTTTGATGTCGTTCTGTAAATTCAGGACTGCTTTCTGACTGGACAAACTGATTGTGATTGCCAGCCCCCTCTTACATGAGGAAGAGTTTGAAAGCTACAGCTTGCTTATAGAAGAAACACAGTGTAGGATGGTTTGTCCTCTTGGGAAGGATTTGAAGTTATATTTGAGAAAGGAAAAATTGTGATTAGAATCCTACAATGCTTCTTTTCTGTACATCAGCAATCTGAGGAAAAAATACAACTAGCACATAAGATCAAAAAATAATTAGATGCTTCAGTATTTTCTGTTTTTTGTTGTTGTTTTTTTGGGTTTTTGGTTTGTTTTTTTTTAACTCACATGAGATTTTGCAAAGCTTTCTATAGGGGTGAAAGCACTTGTGGCAAATACCAACTTAATTTTTGTTGAGGCAGTATATCTGACACTAAATCCCACTCAGTGTAAGAATTTCTGACCTTTTTTTCTGATTTTTTTTTTTTGTGTAAAGATAGGTTTTTTCCTCTCAAGTATGAGAAATACGCATAACTATAGGCTCAATTACGTAAATCCATCTTTTCTAGCATACTCAAACTGCGACTTGAAGAAAACTACACAGATATCTATATATCGTATTCTAGAAACACTAATAGAGTTCTTATGTACTTCAGGGTTTTTTAATCCTTATTTATGATATCTGACATTTTTGTTTGCTTCTTGGGTATCTTACAAAATTAGTTCCTGCAAAATCCCTGCAAACTGTTCCCTAAAAATATGGGTTTTTATTTGTTGCTGAGAGTCATAAATTCTAGGCCACTGCTTTTGACAGCCCTGTTTGTAAAATATCTTGGGTCTTAATGATGCAAACATTATTTAGAAAGAAATGAGGCTGTGAGTACTCAAACCCCAATGAAGTAAATGCTACACTAATGCTTGAAGAGAAGTGACTGACTTTTGTGAGGAAATAAAAGGAGCCCACAGGGGAGATCCCAATGTTTGCTTTTCTTTAGTGGCACAAAGAGGTTGTTCCTGATATGTTTCAGCAGAAAATCCCAATGAATAAGAAAGATCATTGAGTGCTAGGAAATGGCCTTTGCCTGCAATTTACAACCTTAGCTGCCTGAAAGCTTTGCACTTAATTGAGCAAAGTCAAAGAACAGAAATTTGCCCTCAGGAGTCTATGATGTGATGAGTCTGCCTACCTACATTGAGTATTCATGAGTTAAGCAGAATTAGACTGAGAGATGAATCTTGAGAGAAGTTTATCCAGTCAAGGAGGAGGAGTCCAGTGAAGCCAAATGAGGCTTGTCATTCATCCTAGCTGAAAAGAGCACTCAGCAGTTTTGTGATGGGACATAGTGCCAGTAATGTAATGCAAAGTTCTCAGCTACTGCACAGTGCTGGTGCAGCCACCTCAAAGCGAGTCTTTCAGAAGGGGATGTGTCTGAAAGTCAGTGAAAGTAGGCCTGAAAGCAGATATGCTTATTTGCATAAATGTCTGCAATAGCTCAAACTAGATAATTTTTGAAATCTCTGCACTATAATACTAGCCTCTGAGCAATTTGGAGGATGCTGTTAGAAACTACAAAATGCAAGCCAAGAATGACAGGATGCGAAGCAATGGGCACAAAACTGAAACACAGGAGGCTCCATCGGGAAACACTTTGTCACTGTGAGGGTGACCAAGCACTGGCACAGGTTGCCCAGAGAGGTTGTGGAGTCTTCCTTACTGGGGATGTTAAAAAGCTGTCTGAAAATGTGCCTGGGCAACTGGCTCTAGGTCGCCCTGCTTGAGCAGGGGGGTTGGACCAGATGGATTCCAGAGGTCCCTTCCAACCTCAACTATTCTGTAATTATGTAGCTATACGTGGTGTTGACTTCTTTCTAAAAGAGTTGGTAATATAACCTGAATTTTTTAACCTTGGTCTGTAAGTTGAAACAGACTTTCCATTAGAAAGCCTTTATTCAGGTGCTGTAGCTCTGGGTTCAAAAAGATTAAAAAGGAATTGCATTGTAATATTAATTAGAAAAATTAGCCTAACAAATAGGGTATGTTATTTTGTATGGACATGACACATTTTACAGTTGGCAAAAGGAAGGTGCAAAGAGGAGGACTAAAAGGAAAAACAAACAGATTCTTGGTAATGGGCTGAAAGATGGTGAAGGAAAAAGGAGTTCACCTCTGGGGCTGGAACAACGCTGAAAGTGGCACTAAGTGGTTCATTTTCAACCACAAAAGATGGTAAAAAAAAAGACAACTACAGTAGGGGCAGGCACTGCCCTTGTAGGGTGTTGTAGGTTCTCATAAAGCTGTTAGCTAGAGTGTGAATGAGGATAGCTGGGTAACAACATTGGGACTGGAACCAGACTGAAAGTAAATCCTGGTAAGAACAGAAGATAGAGGAGTAGAGAGGGATGTGAAAGGCCATTAAAAGGTCAGGTCTTGAAAAGAACGAGACTGAGGGTGCAAGGTCAGTTTCCCTCAGGAAAAAACTACCTATTTTAGAATAGATCAAGCTCCTTGGGTCAACACCTAATAGAGATGATGTGTTACAACACTATGAAGACCATGCACTTTCTTTCACACAATGCCTGGCTTTAAGAGCATGCTCAATTACTCTAATTAAACCCTGTAAGGGCATGATTCTATAGAATCAGTGCAGATTTGCTTCAGCTTCTCTGTTCTACAGATGAAGAGAAAAACTGTAGAAAGGAACCATAACAAGATTTTGTAACAGTTTCCTTTCACTGACATAACCTTGTCCAGTGTGTAGGAGAACTGAATTCCCTGTTGAGGGGTGGGACAGGTTTGAATAAATCCTGCTGTTTACCTAGGGTCAAGTGTTCTGAATTCTGGTGCAGAAAGGAAAGCCCATCACAGCTGGGATCACAGAACTGTCCATTAGCTGGCCACACTATTTCTGATGCAGGCCAGGATGTCATTGGCCTTCTTGGCCACCTGGGCACACTGCTGGCTTATGTTCAACTGGTTGTCAACCAACACCCCTAGGTCCCTCTCTGCTGGGCAGCTTTCCAGCCGCTCTCCCCCGAGCCGGGAGCGTTGCAGGGGGTTGTTGTGACAAAAGTGCAGGACCCGGCACTTGGCTTTATTGAACTTCATACAAATCTCCTTTGAGTCAAAAGCTACAGCAAGTATTTTTGCTAAAGCTCTTTGTCACAGTGAAACTGTCAGTGTCAATGAAAAGCTGACTTTTGGAAAGGGGACAAGGCTGTCTGTTCATCCAGGTAAGTACCAGAAATAAAAATCTCAAAAACTGAGCTTGATGATTCTGTGATGAGCTTTGGCATTTAGGGATTTAAAGATTTCTTCGCTTAATGAGAAACTTTCCAACTATCTGTGTTCCCACAGTTGGTGGATGTGTCATGTTTCAGATAAGAAATAAGTAAATGTTCATTTCAAAATTGTAAGACTTGTCAGTCCAGGTTTACTCCCTTTAATATAAGGCATTCAAGGTCAAATCTACTAGCCCAGGGTGATTTTGCTTCTGTTTTCATCAGTGGGTTTTGTAGAGTTAATACATTTGAGATGAGAACTGTGCTTGAAAAATGCCTGTGCATTTCTACTGATTATAGAGGGACACTAGCACATCTGTACTAAGTTTGGATAACTCACGTGTGTAGGGTATGTTTTGGGTCTGTCTCAAGACATCTGATTTCCTTGAGCATGTAGTTTAGAGTGTCAATTTCTTTGCACCATGCCAAGGTTAAAATATGAAAGACTTTTCAAATGAAGGTTTTTACTAGTTTCACTGTTAGAAATTGACAGACTGTTTACTGAGTAGGAGAAAGTCTGTCATGGATCAAAACTTTCCAGGGCCAGGATTTTGTAAAGCTCTGCTGTGGTTTAACTTTGGAGGTGGCAGTCGAGTTTAAATCTGGAAGAGGAATGCACATAACAGTAAAGCCATGTAAGCTTAAAAAGAAGTGTGAAAGACTTTAGAAAGCAAGCACCTGTGCTTCTGAGGGTTGCATGCATACAGATGTAGGTCACAGATGTCCAATACTAATTTTCCCATAAACTAGTATTGACGGAGGATTTGGGTCATTGTTTTATTCTGAGTTTCCAGAACGGAAATCAGGAACGACATGTGAGTACTTTATCTCAATATTCTGAGAAATGCGCCTGTTAATTTACATATAACCTGGGTCTTAAAAGCACTGGAGTATCAAAGGTTGTTAAGAATTTATGAATGTACTTGCCTGGGGCACCTGATCACTGAAATGTATTGGTGAAAAAAATATTTTGTAGTGTCTTTAGCTTCCAACAATTATTTACCTTAGTATTCTGGTAACCAGATTTTTTAGTGTTAGAAAATATCAATATGCATGGGTTTTTGTCCCAAGGAAGACAATCAGCTCTTCAATATCAGCAGGTAAGAACTTAGTGGTTTCTAGAAGTGCCTACTTTCATTTATTTCCAGATGACTTACAAAAGTCAGACAAAAACAGGTTTCCTCTCACCTGTAGTAGCTCAATACTGTGGAGAGACTGTTCCTGCCTGTGTGATTGGATATGACACAGTTCTTACACAGAAGGAGAAGCAATTTGCTGCAGTATGTTTAGGGAGCATTACCTCTGAATTTTAAGCCAGAGCTGATCGTTTGCCAGCAAATGAGTTCATTAAAGCTTTTGTTACTGCATATACCATTGTTCTGAGTTCTCCCTGCAACTGGTAATTCACCTTCAGGAATGGAAATAAACTGATGGTAAAACCAGGTATTTTCTTCCTAGTCAAGAATTGCTTTGTAAATGTTTTTATGTTTGAAAGTAGATCTATAGATAAAGTGGAGTGATAATCACTCCTCGATGAAAGAAGTCAGTCTTCATTTTAAAGTGGAGTGAAAAGACAGGGACACATACAATTCTATGTAACAGGCTGAGGGTAATGTTTTTAGTTAAGCCATGAGTATCATTCAGTAATAAACTAGGGGTATCATAATTTAATACTCCTGTGATATATTAGGTTATGATTCGTGTTAAAAGAAATGGATGTGGTATATTAGGTTATGAATCGTGTTAAAAGAAATGGGGAAGAATCGCTCTCATGCTGTTGTGCTGGAGAAAACTACAGCAGCCATGGCCCAGAAATATCCCTCTTGCAGTTTAGGAATTGAAGGAATGGGACAGTAATGGGGATTAGATGAAAGAATTCATTCTCAAGACAGAAGGGCATTGGA
>WKFP01014297.1:89383-102761 GCA_011057875.1 Pterocles orientalis
TCCTCACAAACATGGTTTGTCCCTGTAGGTCCAACAGTGCTGTTGATCCCACCAACAGATTGGGGGGTCTTCAGGATGTAACTGACTCCAAGTGACAATCAGCACTGTCTATATGAGGAGCGGGTGCTCAGATTTGCAGAGTAGTGGGGAAGGTTTTTGTTGAGAGGGGAAATGCTGTGTGACCTTGGGATCTGGTGTGAATGCACCTGCCTTTGGCTCGGGAACAAGACTCACTGTCAGGCCACGTAAGTCCAACACTGCTCCTTTGCTTTCTGTTTTCTGGGAGGCCTTTCTTGGGTTACAGAAGAGCAGCAGCATGGCTGGGGTTTTGGTCATTTATGTGTGACCATATCTAGTGATGGACTTTGCTTTAATGGAATGTGCGAGCTTGGTCCAAAATGACCCTTCTTGCTCTTAGTTTGTCTGGGATGGACAAAGTGGCCACACGACTGCTCCCATATGTCCCATGGGAACGATGTCCTACGCTACAGCATCCCGGTGGGGTTTCTGTTGCAGTGGGAAGCACTATCGTTATTCTGCTGCTCTTCCTCACCTTGGCATGGCTGGGCAAAGGCTTGGGGAGTGGTGCTGCTTCTGAAGTGGCTTGCTGGGCTTTTTGTTATGGAAGGAAGTACTGTGTGATTATACCTTTGGCAACACCAAGCTGACGTTTGGCTCAGGGACCAGACTGTCCATCCAACCCAGTGAGTGTGCAGCTTTCCTGTGTCTCCTTTGTCCAAAGTCCTTCAGTGTCCACTATAGTGCTTTGCAGATGTAGTTGTTGTATTTGGGTCACATTACAGATGGGAAGGAGAACATTGGCGCTGTTTCAAGATACTCTCATGCCTAGAAGTGTTTCCAGGAGGAGAAATTTTGCTATTTAGAAAAATGTGCTATGGACACGTTAGTGATAAATACTCCACCTGTGTTTTAGATGCTGTCTCTGCTTTCTCAGAAATCCAATCCCTTTTTCTCCGTGCGATGGTGAGTAAACTGAACTGTGATCTAGGTTTTGCAGGAAAAATGAGAGACAGGTGTTGCTGGTGCTTGGATTTTGATCACTCGTTAACTAATGAATTAACTATGATCTCATCCTCCATTCAATTTACAACCTCTTCAGGGACAGGGGTCTTTTCTGGGTCGAATTATGAGGAAGGACTCTGGGCTTGGCAGTAACCCGTGAGGGAGGTTTTGATCCACTGTGCCTCGAGCTCCGTTTTTGTGTGAATGCATTTTTCCAGTTCCGTAGGACTTGGGTTACAGGGCTTCCAGAAAGCTAAGCCAGTTTTTATCATGCAAAACCAGCTAGATGTGCAAACTGGGAGGATGCGTTTGGGCACTCTTGGCTAAATTATCCAAGTTTGGCTCCAACTCTTGGTTTGGTTGGGGATAGGTATTTCGGTGGTGTTGTTGTAGTTTTTCCACCTGCTAGCTCTGATGGAAACTTCTGTGAATGCACAGTCTGAATGCAATATTGGGTATTTGATGGGGTTTGTTAATTATGTCTTTTGGACAAGAAATGAAGACCAAGCCATCTTGGCAGTCTCTCCTCAAAAGCTGCAGAGACAGTGACTGACTGGTATTCTCCAAGCACCCTGGGAAAGTCATCCCCAGGTTTTTATCTTTCCCTCCTCTCTCTGTTGCACTTTCCAAGGCAAATGCCATCTCCTGTCCCAGGGGTCATCCTTCTGCTCCCTAGCCTTGGGTTCTTGTCAGGGTGTGTAGCATTGTGTGAACATCAACACAGCTAATCTCCAGTTTGGGCCAGGGACGAAGCTGCAGGTTCTTCCAGGTATGTTTTCTTCTCCTGCTTCTCCACTTTATGCTGTCTCCTCTTGCTGCGTTCCCACTTTCAGGCAGCTGAAGACCAAGAAGAGAACTCAGATGTGCAGGAGACAGACAAGAAGGATTTGTTTTTCCGTAGCTCTGGAATGGCTGGACAAAGTTTGGTGGAGAGGTGCTGGTACTAAAGCGGCTTGCTGTGCTTTTGGTTATGGAGGGAAATGCTGTGTGATTATAACTCTGGCTATAAGATGAAGTTTGGCTCAGGGACCAGACTGTCCGTCCAACCCCGTGAGTGTGCAGTTTGTATATCTTTTGTCAAAATTCCTTGAGTGTCCACTGGAGTGCCTTGTAGACATACTTGTGTCTATGTTGCCATTCATGAGGAAAGGAGAAGACACTGTTTCATTTATGGCAGAAGATGAAGTGGAATCTCTGAGATGGTGAACCTGCATGACATCCCCACTCGTGTGGCCCGGGGCACAAGCAGCAGTCCTCACAAACAGGGTTTGTTCTTTTAGGTCCAACAGTGCCATTGATACCATGAACAGATCAAGGGGGTCTTCAGATAATCAAAACTATTCCGTGAAGCTGTAGGTGCCCAGCTTTTCTAAGTGGTAGGGAAGGTTTTTGTTGAGAGGGGAAATGCTGTGTGACCTTGGGATCTGGTGTGAATGCACCTGCCTTTGGCTCGGGAACAAGACTCGCTGTTATGCCACGTAAGTCTAACACTGCTCCTTTGCTTTCTGTTTTCTGTGAGGCCTTTCTTGGGGTGGTGGAGAAGAGCAGCAGCATGGCTGGGGTTTTGGTCATTTATGTGTGACCATATCTAGTGATGGACTTCGCTTTAATGGAATGTGCGAGCTTGGTCCAAAATGACCCTTCTTGCTCTTAGTTTGTCTGGGATGGACAAAGTGGCCACACGCCTGCTCCCATATGTCCCATGGGGACGATGTCCTATGCCACAGCATCCCGATGGGGTTTCTGTTGCAGTGGGAAGCACTTTCGTTATTCTGCTGCTCTTCCTCACCTTGGCATGGCTGGGCAAAGGCTTGGGGAGTGGTGCTGCTTCTGAAGTGGCTTGCTGGGCTTTTTGTTATGGAAGGAAATGCTGTGAGATTATGGCTTTGGATTCAAGAAGCTGACGTTTGGCTCAGGGACCAGACTGTCCATCCAGCCCAGTGAGTGTGCAGCTTTCCTGTGTCTAGATGTTCTTGTTGTGTCAGGGTCACATTACAGTTGTGAAGGAGAACATTGGCACTATTTCAACATACTCTCATGCCAAGAAGTATTTCCAGGTGGTGGACTTCTGCTGTTTAGAAAAATCTGTTATGGACATGGTGCTTCAGGATGCTGATAATCTGTCAGCCAACAGGAATAGAGGCGTGGTTTAGGACAGTCAGACAGGTTGACCAACTTGTGCTCAGTACCTGTGTAGGGCTGTGGAAAGCTGTGGGGGATACGTAAAGGGGCTTCAGTTCTGTTCCTTACCTCAGGACTTTCAGGTGACTTGAGGAAGCCTCAGGTTGCGCTTGGTCCAAATGTTTCCTGGGAGTCATGTGAAACAGGCCTATAGATAGATTGTTTTTCTGGGCACAACCCAAAAGAGAAGAGTTGCAGATCGTTATGGTGATTGCTTTCAGCCTCACTATGGTGTGGACAGCGCAGGAACGAATCTAATGCGGATGAGCAGACAGCCAGGAGTGGAAGGACCGTTAAAAAAAGCCAAGCAAGGGAAATTGCCCTCCACAGACCCACTGGGCAGAAATGCAGCAGGTTTCCACTTTAGAGTGAGCATCCCGCTTGCCCAGGGTGCAGGTGAAGAGGCTACCAGCACAGCCCGACTGGTGGAGGTGTCTCCAGCTGGGAGCTGACCCTCTGGCTTTCTGTCAAGTGTTCTGTTGTTGTCATAACCACCTCAGATTGACCTTTGGCTCAGGGACTAAAGTCACCATCTGGCCAAGTAAGTGGGTGAATGCCTGTCTGTAGCAATCTCACCTGACAATTATGTCCTAAGGCTCTGCTGTGACTTGGCAAGAAACAAGATTTTCACTGAAATGCACAGTAGTGATTAAATTTCTCTAAGTGTTCTTGCACTGTGAAAAAACCCAGCTGTAGATGGAAATCTGGACGGACAGGAAGGTGGATTTGTTCAGTTCCTCTGGCCTTAGACTGTGTTCATGCTGCTGTTCCCATCCCTATTTGCCATTCCAGCAAACAAGGCTTTGGGGCAGGGATCATAAAGTGTTCCCTGCTAGCTAAGGAGGAGGTTCTTCCCATCTGTGGTACCTGAGGTGAATCTCATCTCATCTCATCTCATCTCATCTCATCTCATCTCATCTAGTTATCCCCAGGCATTTGAACACCAAACAAGGTATTTGGCCAAGGGAGGTGAGGGCAGGTCTGTGGAAATCTGTAAGGGTATTGAGAGCTGCTCTCAGAGGCAGATCCATGACTGAATGTATCCAAGGGCTCCAACAGCCATGGAGGTGTTTGCATGAAGAGACCCATTTTGCAAAGACCTGTCCCACAGTGGAGGTGCTGGAGGATGGGGAAAAGTGACATGGGGGAGTGGAACCAAACTGCTCGTTGCCCCAGGTGAGCTGTCTCTTTTCAGCATCAAGGTGGACTCAGCAGAGATGACACTGTAGACTGGCTTCAAAAAACAGTGTAGAGGGTTTGTGGAGTGATTTGGGATGGGTCTGGTGTTCCCTGGAAAGAAGTGGCAGACTGCCTGTTTAACCAGTGTGCACCAGGAAATTGTCCATGCCGGGGAAAGGAAGGAAGTGGAAAGTGAAATACAAGAAGAGATGTGGGAAAAAAAAAGGTGAAATGGTGAGTGGTACAGGTTTGGATTTCTCAGGGATGGAGGCAGAATGGGAGTTGCCTTGTGGCTCTTCCTTGTGGTATGAATGAGACCGTAGTGCGGGGAGGAGGAAGAAGAATCAGCAATGGCTTTGGAGATAAGACATAATGCATTGCAAGCATGTGTGTGCAGAACTGAAGAATTTCCTTGAGGAATGTTATTGTGGTGGATTGGGGTGGATAGAAGTGTTCAAAGGTTTTTGTTATGGCAAACAGCACAGTGTTTATGAGTTCCTACCAACTTACATTTGGACATGGAACCAGGCTCATGGTAAAACCAAGTAAGATTTCTGAGATTTGGTACATCGAGTTGTTCAGTGGAAAAATTGAGTCCATCCACAACCAGGATAAATGTTTTCTATGAGAGTAACAAAATGCCGTTTAGAAGCAGGCTGTTTCCAAGAAGCAGTAACAGTGGTCTCTTGGTTACTATGGTATCTGCTGGGTATCATTGAACAGGAGAGGTGGTCAGCAGAGCAATGATGTAAATTACACGAGCTGTGGAGCTTTGCTGTGAGAGAAAACTAAAAAACCGGCAACCTCTGTAGGCACATGCAACTTACTTTCATACTGTGGACAGTTCTACGCTTGCACAATTCTCTTTGTGTCATTAAACTCATGTTTGGAGTAGCATCAAACCTTCTTCTTTCTCCAGGTCTGTGACCTTGGCAAATTAGGTAAATGCCTGACTCTAGGTTAGGCACACTGAAGTTTGAAAAATATTCACAGAAAACTCTGTAGTCTTTCTTCCCTTCCTTTGCAATAAAATAATGTGTAAGAAAATTGATCCCTAACTATAAACAAGAAAGGATTTCCCAACAGCAGCTTGGATTTGGAGGTATACAATGCAACAACAGTGAAGTAAATGAAAAAAAACAAAACAAAACTTCTTTCCTCTGAACACTAAGTATATTCACACCTAAGAAACTTTCCTGAGCATTTGAATCAGAAACCTCAGGGAAACTTTTTGCTACTTCAGTAATTAAATTTCAAGTAAATTTTCACCCAGAATTGCAATTCTGCAGGAACTTTGACTTTCAAAAAAGAAAAAACAGTTAAGAGTGAAATGCTCTCAGAAGACTGACAAAACCATTTGTTTTCCCCATTGGAAGAGAGTGAAAGGAATTGTAAATATTTCACCCGTGGCTTAGATGCTCTCTCTGCTTTCTCAGAAATTCAATCCCTTTTTCTCTCTGGGATGGGGAGAAACTGAATTGTGATCTAGGTTTGGCAGGGGGAATGAGAGACAGGTGTTGCTGGTGCTTGGATTTTGATCACTCGTTAACTAATGAATTAACTATGATCTCATCCTCCATTCAATTTACAACCTCTTCAGGGACAGGGGTCTTTTCTGGGTCGAATTATGAGGAAGGACTCTGGGCTTGGCAGTAACCCGTGAAGGAGGTTTTGATGCACTGTGCCCCAATCTGGGTTTTTGTGTGAATGCATTTTTCCAGTTCTGTAGGACTTGGTTTACAGAGCTTCCAGCATGCTAAGCCAGTTATTATCATGCAAAACCAGCTAGATGTGCAAACTGGGAGGATGCATTTTGGCACTCTTGGCTATGTTATCCAAGTTTGGCTCTGACTGTTTTTTCTTTGTTGTTTGGTTGTGTGTCTTTTCAGGTTTCATTTTTGTAATTTTTTTCCCACTTTCTAGTTCAGACACAAACTTCTGTGAATTCAGGGCTTTAATTCAGGTTCTGATAGTTTATGTTTCTGCATTTTTCTTTTCAGCCCTTCTTCCAATAATTATACTATTCACGTTCTTCTGCTTTCTAGGGCAACTCATGTTCTCTGCAACTCTGAAGAACGGAAAATTGATCATGTCTCGTGTTTAGAATGCTTGCTTGTGTGTGGGTAGCTGTATGATGATCACTGATGAATTTGAGCTGTTGTGCAAGACCTAGTTCTGGAAAGGATGGATGAGTGAGGTCTGTCGTGTTCTGAGCCACTCTGCAGGCTTCAGGGCACGACACAAACTCATGTTTGGTAGAGTCGCCACCTCTCAGAGTGGAACCCAGCAAATATTGATTAATACAATGTGAAGTGCAGCCTGCAAAGGAGGGTGGACATTGCAAGAGAACACAGTAGAGAGATAACACAGACTGGTGAGACTCAGCAGCAGCTGTCAGAAGGCCTCTAAACAGTGTCTGGAAAGTTGTGTATGCACACACTGATTGTCAGTTGTTGCTCTTGTGCGGAGAGAGAGGAAAGAATAAACAGAAGGCTAGCTAGGTGGTGGATAATAGCTCAAATAGTGAATGTCAGGAATGATTAAGCAGGCAGAAAAATGTGTCTTACAAAAGTATTTATTCCACTATGTGTGCTGAGAAGGTGGCCAATAACAACAACATTGGTTATGTTATTTCAGTAAGAATCTTGCATTGCCCTGTTCTCAAGTCTTAATCCCGCGTATGTGCATACCAGTGCACCATTTTGCAAAGCATAGTGTTACAGTGTAATACTGGGTCTTATGGCAAACTTATATTTGGAACTGGAACCAAACTCACAGTTTCTCCAGGTATGTCTGAATTGTCAGGTGTGTTTCCTCTTGGAAGTACTTTTTTTTCACTTTGCAAGTTATTTTGCCTATTCTGTTGCTCTACAATATATTAGGAACTGGACTATACATTTTCAACTGGTATAAGAGAAAGTGATTTCCATGGCTGCTTACATATTTTCCCCTCTGTATTCCTGATGATGAACTGGTCAATGTAGAAGTTTTACATAGGCAAGAGGATTTTTCTTGGATATCCAACAGGAAGTGGGCTTCAACATCAAAAATCCTCATGTAGAGGAGAAGCAAAGGGAAATGGTGAAAGCCAGCAGGGGCCAGCAAAATTCAGAGTGGCTAGACTAGTCTCATAAAGCTGTAGCCTGTAAAAAGGACTTTTCTAGTATGTGGATGCTAATACTTTAAAATAACAAGACTCCGAATTGCATGTGGATGCAAGATATAAGGTCATATTGGGTCTTTGCTTTGCTGAGACCCTCAATAAAACTGTAATGATGGGGGTGGGTGTCTGTCATATTGTGAAGCATTATATAAATACTTGAAGCTTAGGAAGTATGATTATCCTTGAGAATGAGACCAAGTTGTAACCTAGCGTTGAGTACTATGAAAGTACCTTGGCCTTCAACATGCACGTGAAGCTTGGGGCACATTAGAAGTGAAGCTCTGAAACTGCTGGAGAACAGTGTGGCAAGTCTCAAAAGCCAGGGGTGAAAGAGATACCCAGACAGAGGGGAAAGAGGTCAGGAAGCAAAGTTCATTACTGAATGACTTCTGTGGAAAGATGGAAAGGTGACCCTGACCATGAAATGATTTTATCTGAACAAAAAAGCAGGAATAAACAGTGCTTTGGCAGTTGTTGCCATAAGGCAGTTGCCCAAAAATGTCTGAAAAAAAATCCCCCCAAAACGCCGCACCTCTTCTCATCTGAAACTCTTTGCAAAAGGGAAAGAGAGGCAGGCAGATCCTGAGACATCAATATTTTTTAATAAGTGTACCTTTTTTTTCAAATTTCTTAAGAATACTTTCAAGAGCATTTAGTATCTAAATGCTTTGGGTTTACTCTTGAAAAGTAATGTCTCCATTTCTTAAAATGGTGGTGATTGTTAAGAAAATACCAAAAGAATTTTATTCTGAAAGTTAAAAACACAGCAATATCAAGAAACTATTAATTCTGAAAAGCTCTGGAGAAATTCCTCATGTTTCAAATGAGACTTCTGACTCAATTCAGAAACAACTGAGAAAAATAAGAATCTCACGTTTATATGGAGCTATCAGCAAGCTAAAGGAGCTATAAATGAAAGCTCTGCCTGAGTTCCTTTATACGTCCTGTCTATGCAACTGCTCCAGATCTCACCCTGGTCACACTGTAGAACCTGAGAGCTCCCCAACTGCGTACTGAAATGGAAGAATAAGCAGTGGCCTCCCCACCACAAAGAACTTGCATACCAAATAGTGTGCTTTCTACTTAGAAGTTAATTAATTCCGGTGGTGAGAGATGGGAACAGGCTGCCCAGAGAAGGTGTGGATGCCCCATCCCTGGAGGGGTTCAAGGCCAGGCTGGATGAGGCTTTGGGCAACCTGGGCTAGTGGGAGGTGGGGTTGGAACTAGATGGTCTTTAAGGTCCCTTCCAACCATTCTATGATTCTATCATTCTAAATGGCAGACTTGCTCTAGAATCACTCTTGGCTAATTCAGATGGCAAATCCAAGAGAATGGAATGATGAAGTTTGTACTACGCAATCAATAACTATATGAGCTGTGAAGTAAGAGCAAATAAACTATTGTTTTGGAGAGAGGAACCTGACTGGCAGACTAAACAAATGAGGAATGAGATGAACTTCTAAATAAATGAGGAATGAGATGAAGAACAGAACTTCTGATGCAGGTGGCTTTCTGGAAGCCATGGGATAAATATGATGGAGGGGAATATTAAGGACCAGGTGTTTAGGATTTTGAAAGATGCAAAACACCACATTAAAAGAAAGTTAGATGGAAGAAAAGTCCTAAATAGATGGATCTGTCTAATCATAGAGATAAACATAATTTCTTTTGGTGGAGTACTTAATGAATTCAAAACCACTCTGGATATTGTAGATGTCTGTTCTATTGTGTGACTATGGAAGTAGTTACAAACTCACATTTGCATCTGGGACAAGACTTCTGGTTTCCCCAGGTACATTTATCCTGACTTGTCTGCTTAATTAGCAAGCTTTTTGTTGCATACACACCAAGATCTGGGAAAGAGCAGCTATCAAAGATACAGTAGCCTGAGGTCTCATCTTAACCAGGGGAATTTATTCCATGGCAGCTGTCCAAGAACTCTTCCTTAAGGCAGCTGCAGGCAGGCATGTGCTTTCAGTGCCTTTCCATTACTGTGATAAGCTGAGACAAAGCCTAGTTTTGCTCTTCTGTCAAGTAAATCATGTAGATTTGTTCTCTCCTAGGAGTAAATCTATGCCACTTCCATTGGCCTCAAGCATAGTCATGGATAATATTTAGATGAAAATATATTAATATACAAGAATGGCTATAATATCTTTTAAATATCCACTTATTTTGTCTATCACCATTTTATCTGGTCTTTGCTTGTAGCAAAATCCCCAAGCAACAGTATACTCTTAACATTTTGGATATTAGTGTTTGAATGGGAACTGGACTGCCTTTTAGCTGGTCTGTCTGATGTACAGATACTATATATCCACAAACATTGCAAGTGGATTCTGTTTGAGACTGGGACTTGAATCCAGATTTTCCAAGCTGTCACAGCTCCAAGGTCATACTTAATGCTTACTCCTGCTATCGTGTATCTAAGTAAGTGACGGTGTCTACAGTTTTGTAGAGGTTGACACCAGTGTGCCAGTCAGGGGTATGTGAAACTCACATTTGGAACTGGGACCCAACTTCTTGTTACCCCAAGTAAGTTTGAGCTTCCTGTTCCTTATTAACACCAGGACTGATTTGTTCATTGGGCGGATGGACTAGGGACTTTCACAGAAGCATGTTCCAACTTCTTTTCAGCTTCCCTTGACAAAAAAACTAGTTGGAACAGAGATGCTGTCTTGGAATACAGGGAGTGTTTGACTGTGGTGCAGCAGTGGCCCGCTGCAGAAAAGAACAGATAGAGAAGGTGGTAATGCTCACACAGGTTTAATGGTCATGACGTGGTGCTGTCACACAGTGCTGCAAGCAGTTCACACACGGCTGAATGTGACATAAAATATGTCGATAGAGTTTCTGGCTATTAAAGTTTTCAGACTTGATGTTTGCATCTTTAAAATAATTATACAATGTCTAGAGGTTATTCTGACTAATGGCTTAGAGATTGGATTTTCTCTTAGCCCAAGAGAATGTCACATTTTTTTTGTTTTAAAATCCTAAAGTAAAGACCCTTTCCATATTTGTAAAAAAAGGTGTTAGAGTGTGAGCAGTCAGAAACTAGAAAAATTGCATTTGGAAGGGGAACCAAACTTCTTGTGATGCACAGTAAGTCTCTTTCCTCAGTTATATGTTGAAATGCTTTAGAAACCTGAAAAGATGGAACGAAATTTCAAATATCTTTGTGTGTCATCCTCTGGTAGACAGCTTTCACACATATTTTGGATGAGGAGCCATTGGAATATGCAGATGGTAGGCAGGAATTTATTGCAAAGGCTTCTTGTTGAGTGGGAAACGGAAAGATACAGTCAATTTGTGTTTGGAAGAGGGACTAGATTTAAAGTCAACCCAGGTGAGTAAATTTTGGAGAAGGACACGTTATGAAGTTAATGAAGGCAGGAGCAGTGTCCGCTGGTTAGTGTTTCTGAATAGGTCTAACTTTAGGGAGAATGAACATGAACTCTAGATGAAGAGTGGAGGGAGGAGTGAAAGCTAAAAGAAAATGAATCCAGGATTATTTCTCAACATGGTGCTTGTGAAGATGGTGCAGGGAGACTGGGGATAGTGGGAAATGAGACAGCATCATAAATTTCTTAGGTTAATGACCTTGGCATTTCATTAACATTAACTTCTGGGTCCTGTCCGACAGTAACAGTGTTTGTGCGGGAATTGTAAATAGGAAAATATTAGCGTGGGCAGAGCTAACTTTATTTTACAGACAACAGAGTCTACATTTTTCACCTTAAATTGAGGAGGGGGGGGGGAATCAGAGATACCTCTGGGTTCATGTTTAAGTCATAGTTTCACGCTGCATTGGGAAGAAATTTCCCAGGTGACGTGGGCTGTGGTATTTGCAATGATTCAAACAGCGGTGTGTGGGATACTGGAGCTAGAAGGGTAATTTTTGGAAATGGCACAGGGCTGTCTATGATCTCAAATAAGTTGTCTAATTAAATGTACCCACTGAATAGACTGATCAGGAAAGGATATCATTTTGATGTGAAATAGACATCTACATATGAGGCAATTCCACAAACACAAGATTAAAAATTCTTCTGACTTTTTGATATCAACATAAAAACTATCTTCTTCCACCTGTTTTCAGGAAGGGATTTTATGTTGATTCTTTTGAATTTTCTTTCTTACTCCTTAAACAAATGGGATTTTTTTGGCTGGCTCTAAATGAATATTTAATCTCTAAAAAACTCAGTTTATTTTCTTGGAGTTGAAATTATTTGAATGAGGGTTGGACTAGATGACCTTTAAAGGTCCCTTCCAACCCAAACCATTCTATGATTCCACAAATTTTTTTTCTAAAAGCTCAGTCTCTGGCATATACAATTGAAAACTGGTTCTGACAACTAAAACCCACTCTGATTTTGTAAGAAAAAGCATGCTGTGAAAATGACAGAGGTTCATGAGCAGGCACTTAAAGTTTTTTTTTTGTTTTCAGACTATTGTTACACAGATGAGTTAAGCCATCTCATTCACCTGTGAGTTTTAAAGAATGGATTAGATAAGCAGAACAGCTCCTCCTGACCCCCACAAATCTTTCCTTAACATTGTTGAAAGGAGTAGCAGAGAACATCATAGTAAATCTCTCACGCAGTTTAAGTAGTGTATGAATAAATCTGTACATGAACACAAATAGGGTATTGCTTCCCAGTGTGAAATTTAAGAAAACTTCATCTCAACGTGAACACATGCTAAACACCCAGGATTTATCCTGTTTTGGTACTAGAGTTAGTCCATTAAACACTTGATTTCTCCTCCCATACTGTGTATTTTCCTCAATTAATAGTTTTGGTTCAGCAAGAAATCTTCCCCATTAAAGGTTTATGAGAAAGACCTTGGATGATTTGGTAGTTTGACTTCCCCAAGTGTAATTACAGACACAATTTTGGGATGGAGACCAGAATTATGCCTGAACCCTGTAAGTGAAGCTGCATTTGCAAATACTGAAACACTGCACAGAGCCCTTGTTCTCTGGATGACTGGGTTGATGCTGGACTAGAATCCGTCTTCTTTTGTCTGAGTGGCTCCAGACACAAGCACTGGAAGGCTAGAGTAGGCTTCAGGTACTAAATGTGGACATCCAGCCTTGCTGTAGAGATCCTAGTGTCCACGCAGGGCTGGCACATTTCACAAAGGACCTCCGGTAGACCTTTGGGAACCTCCATTGGAGGACAGCCAGCAAACATAACTGAAGTGTTTGAGTCACCAGAGTTGCTCCTCTGGGGTCAGGATTAGCCTGTGTGAGGGGGTACATATTTCCTCTTGAGTTGGGGGATAGCTCCAGGTTGACTCTAGCTGGAGAGTATCATGTCTCAGGCTGAGGAACGGTAAAGAGGATTGAAGACCTCTAACATACCAATTCCAGTCTGATCAGAGATTCAGGGAGTTCGCTTTGGAGGGAACTGAGAATGACATAAATCTCTGTACAATACAAGCTGTGTGTTAAACCAGTTCAGGTTTTCTACTGCAGCTTGTTTGGAAAGAACGGCATAAGTCTCCACCTGATGTTGGAAAAGGCTTCTGCTCTCTCCCTGAAATCAGCCCCAGAGTTGGCCTGGTCAGGAGCAGCCTTGTTCTTCTACCTGGAAGATATTCATAGAATCATAGAATTGTTTGGGTTGGAAGGGACCTTAAAGATCATCAAGTTCCAACCCCCCTGCCATGGGCAGGGACACCCTCCACTAGACCAGGTTGCTCAAAGCCTCATCCAGCCTGGCCTTGAACCCCTCCAGGGATGGGGCATCCACAACCTCCCTGGGCAACCTGGGCCAGTGTCTCACCACCCTCACAGTGAAAAATTTCTTCCTAATGTCTAGTCTAAAT
>WKFP01014297.1:113218-131914 GCA_011057875.1 Pterocles orientalis
ATCATCAAGTTCCAACCCCCCTGCCATGGGCAGGGACACCCTCCACTAGACCAGGTTGCTCAAAGCCTCATCCAGCCTGGCCTTGAACCCCTCCAGGGATGGGGCATCCACAACCTCCCTGGGCAACCTGGGCCAGTGTCTCACCACCCTCACAGTGAAAAATTTCTTCCTAATGTCTAGTCTAAATTTACCCTCTTTTAGCTTATACCCGTTACCCCTTGTTCTCTCACTGCACTCCCTGATGCAGAGTCCCTCCCCATCTCTCCCGTAGCCCCCTTCAGGTACTGGAAGGCTGCTATTAAGTCTCCTCGGAGCCTTCTCTTCTCCAGGCTGAACAACCCCAACTCTCTCAGCCTGTCCTCATAGGGGAGGTGCTCTAGCCCTCTGATTAATTTTGTGCCTCTCCTCTGGACTCTCTCCAACAGGTCCATGTCTTTTTTATGTTGGGGGCCCCACATCTGAACACAGTACTCCAGGTGGGGTCTCACAAGAGCAGAGTAGAGGGGGAGAATCACCTCCCTTGACCTGCTGCTAATACTTCTCTTGATGCAGCCCAGGACACGGTTGGCTTTCTGGGCTGCAAGCGCACACTGCCGGCTCATGTCGAGCTTCTCATCCACCAATACCCCCAAGTCCTTCTCCTCAGAGCTGCTCTCTATCCATTCTCTGCCCAGCCTGTATTTGTGCTTGGGATTGCCTCGACCCACGCGCAGGACCTTGCACTTGGCCTTGTTAAATTTCATGAGGTAAAGATTAAATTAGATTAAAGATTCCGAGCAGACAGCTCAGAGTATCATGATTTACTTCTCAATCTTTCCTGCAAATACAGATCAAATACAAATACCAATACAGCATCTCCAACGCATCCACAAACAGAATAACAGGAAACGGAGGTCACAGTGCTGTGGTTGTAATAGCTGATATTTACCAAGACTGCTATCTGCAAACTTTCATAACAATGTGCAAATATGCAAAGGAACTTATCGGAAAAATACTCTGGTGCTAGAACAAAGCCAGCAGCTGCTCTGAGCAAGAATGAGAAATGAGTATTTTTCAGAAAAGGTGCTGATGAAGCTTCCTGCAAAAAACAGACATTTTTTTTTTAATATGCTCAAGATAAAAGCATTGCACAGACTAAAAGGGAGAAAAACACCCTAATGTGGGGAAAGGTTGGAATGCAGCTCATCAGAAAGTATGGTACTCATTACAAGAGAGAAGCAGAACAGCTCAACCAACTCCTCCTCTTCTCTTTCGTACCCACGTACTCTGTGACAATGATGTACCCTGGGTCACCTGTATCTTACACAGGGATTTACCATCAAGCTTTTATCTGCTTCTGTCTTCCTCTCCCTAACAAATGATCACTGAAATCTATTTCCAAAAGAATAACTGGGAGTATGAGAGGTGGGGAGTGGGGCTGGGGGAGTCAGAACATAGATGGTATTCTGTGTAGTTGGGAAAGAGCCAGTCTCATCAGGGTTTTCAAAGCCAGGGCAAAGCTGGGACAGACGAACTGCAATTCAGGTGAAGGGCCAGAGAATTAACCATGAGGCTTTGTGGATCAGGCTTTTTCTGAGGTCGTGCTAGTAAAGAAGCATTTCTCTAAGGTGCTGACAACTGACCATTGAACAGGTGAAAAGTATCCATCTCAGTGATAGATCCGGGGCCTGCACTTGAATAAGATTTTGAGAAAGTTTCTAAAAGTCAAGAGTTAGTCCAAACTTCCCCCAAGGGAAGAAATTTAAAACTTCTTCATCTGGGAGCTAAGCTGTCTTTAGTATTTCTACAATATTCATCAGTGTGGTATGTGAACAGGGATGAAGCAAACATTAATGTAAACTCTCAACCCTGCATGATAACCGTTTGTCAGTTTATAAATGTGAACTGAAGCTCTGGGTCAAACCCATGATGGTGGAGTCCCATGGAAAATGCAGCCAAGAGGGCTGCTGAGAGCCCCAAATCTGCATCTTGGCTACAGTATGTTTTTAATTATCTTTCCTGTGTTCATCATCAGAGCACTCCACTGCCCATAGCATTTTAATATTAGTCATGAACAAAGATTTAGGAAAGTACCTTCTCAGAGAATCAGGCTTCAAGAGCTGGACAAGACAAAATGTATGCTTGGGCTACAAGTTTACAAAGCTAAATGTGCAAAAAAGAGTTTAACCACGGGTAGTGTTTTGATATGTGTGGAAAATCCTGGTCTAACTGACTTGCTATCAGAATTTGAAGCAAGAAAACAGAAATAAACCCCAGGTGTCTTATATCTGTAGCCTTTAGTTCCCCAAACCTCTCTTCTGCAGGGTAAAATTTACTACAAAAATCTTGCACTGCACTGTCAGGTGGTGGAACATAACAAACCATTAGTTTGTTTCATCTTTCTTTCCCTAAATGGAACCACGTGTTCCTACTTTGCAGCGGCTGTCCTAACCTTCTACAGGACACAATCAGCAAGACTGGTGGTAAATGTGAACACCATCAGGGCTTGGCTGTTTATCCACTGTCCCTCAGGACATTTTGAATGTCAGTGGTGGCTTTGACGACACACTTGCAGAAAAGGCAGATGCTGCTGGGCTGCAGTGAAGCAAGAAGAGAGTGCTCTCTGTGCCTGTTATGTGCATTCCTGAATGCATTCAAGCCAAGATCCAACATGAAGCCCAGGCTGCAGAGCAGAGTCGAATGAGTTGTTACAGAGAGGAATGAATGACCAGGTTAGATACAGACATCTCGGGTGTGGATGCCCACGTCGGCATCATTGGAGATGCTCTGGGGATCCTGCCTGACCACTGTCTGCGTCTCCCACACAACATAAGTCAACAGAAGTCTCATGTAGCTTCTGCATCATCTGCTCTGGATGCCTTGGTTCTCTAAAGGTGTCCTAGTGCAAGATCCCTGTGATCAGGCAACAGGAATAATGGAAAAACCTCCATACCCAAGTGTCTGTATGTTAAGATTGAAGGAACTATGACTGTGTACTCATCTAATGTCTCTTCTCTATTTTCAGATGTTACTCCATCTCCTTCAGTCTACAGGCTGACCACTAAAGATGATGAGGATTTGGAAATGTGCCTTATCACAGACTACTCTCCGGAAAAGCTTACTCTTAACTGGGCTAAGGGCCAGACAGATGCTGTTGTGGAGGTGGCAACATCTGACAACAAAGAGGAAGCAAGCTACCTGGCCACTTACTGGGCCAAGAAAGATGAAATGCAGTGCGGTGCAAATCACGAGGGCTTTGGAGAGCTGGAGGGCGAGGATCCTGAAAGTGGTAATGCAATTTTTGGATGTGTGTACAGGGCTAGAGGTACTCTAGCATGAGCAGGACTTGTTCACATCTCCCAACCATGCAAGCAATGCTGAATTACGCTCCCACACTCCAGACAAATGATGTGTTGTTTTCTTTTGCCTTCCTCATGGGTGGAAACAAGACTAAGGGTCAGTAGACTGGTACAGTCACAGTGGAGAGATCTTAAAATCACACAGTGGGGGATATAAAGCTTGAAATGCATTTGTCTGATGGGACCCTAAAGCTTAATTAGATCCTTGCCCTGAAAACAGCAGATATGAGTGTTTACGGGAGGGTTTACTGGCCAAAAGCTCTAATCCAGTCCTTCCAAGCAGAGACATCTTTATGAATTTCTGAAGAGGTGCATTTCTGTTATTAATTAGTTTTACTGTCACTATCTGCAGGTGCCAGCACTGTCTGTGTTACAGGGGTATCTCTACACTTCAGGACAGGTACGTACACAGCACTTTAGGAGCAAAGCTTGGCCTGATTACAGGAAATGGCTTCACAAGTTTTTTCTAATGTTCCTTGTTTGCATAATTTGTGTTGGAGCAAAAAGCTCAGACTGGAAATTTCCAAAAGGGCCCCAACAGGGTTTAAACATCCAGGCTGAAAGCCATTGGGTTAAGGTAGTTTTCCAGACCTGCACTGCTGGTTTAATGTTACCAGTGTAGCCAGCGCCTACATGCTCTTCCTAGGGCTGGCCAAGCAACCACTGCCCATCACATAACGAGTTCAGGTGCTGAGATGAGTCAGCCTGACTGGATATCTGTCTCCATTTCAGACTTCAAAAGAGTTGTTTTTATTTTGGGGTGCACAAACACCTCATGAAACAAAAGATAAGCAGGTGGTTTCTGCAGTGCGTGCTCAGAAGCGGGGTTGCCCTCTGTGCATCTGAGCAAGCTCAGCTTCAGCTCAGGGCTGCGGGAGCGAGCGTACCAGCCACCAGCCGCTGCTGGGGCCCAAGCAATTGCTGTTCCTGCAGGTTCAAAGGAGCTGAGCCTGCCTCTGCACTTGCCCTGTTTGCAGAAGAGCTGTACGTGTGCAAACAGGCAGCTTTGCTGAAAGGAAACCAGTTAGCTAAATGTTTCCAAAACACCACTTCAGACAAATACTCATCAGTGAACTTGGCTGATTTGATCAGTCGTTTCAGAGAGAGGTTTTCAAAAATAAACATAGAATGTTTTTTTGACGACAGCTCCCTGTTTCCCCAATATAGATCAATGTATTTTCAAATGAAAATGTTTTTGTAATTTAAGATTAATAGAAAATCCAATTAGACTTTGTGGTTTTTGAAAAAAAAAATTATTTTGCCCTTGCCCATCTTAAAAAAATTTAGGTTGAGGAAGGAGGGCTGCCTCCAGCATCCTGCATTCGTAATATAATGTATTTAAAACCAGCTGGGTGGTGGGCAGACTTGCATATTGGATAATTGGGTGGCTATTGAATAAAACCTGGCCCTTGAAACATCAACTGGAAGAAATGAAAGTCTCTCAGTGAGACTGTCCTGCTCACTGTCTTGTCAGCTCTCCTACGAGCTGACTCAATCCCACAAGGTGGAACAGCTTCATTAAGAAGAGCTTTTAATTCTGTCTGGATGTCAGGATGTCTCTGTTCTCTTGTGACTTTCATTCTTTGTTACTTTCACAGATGAAAACCTGAACATGCTGTCTTTATCACAGCTGGGCCTGAAAATGATTTTAATGAAAGGAATAATCTTTAATGTGCTGATGACAATGCTTATGTGGAAAAAAAAGTGAGTATGCATGGGAGGTGGTGAGATCTCTGGCAGAAAACATCCGAATCAGTTTGTTAGCTGTGAATGTTCCTTCTCGCTGTAATAACTGTTTCTGCAGTCTATCCACACACAGTAAAATCAACAGTAAAATCCCTCCACTCCTATGGCCATATCATTGTTTTTGTCCCACCCCTCAAGTCTATTGACTTTTCTTTTATACTTATAAAATTTAACATTTTTTTTCTTCTTTCTACACACACCTCCTTTCTATTTCTACACCCTGCATTCATCCATCCATCAGATTCATTCCCTGACCAGTCTCCAGCCAGGAAAGTTTGATGCTTGTTGACTTTAAGACCTCAGACCTAATAGATTAGTTTTGGCCCAGTGTCTCGGTCCTCTTTCAAAGCCAAGTGCCGGGTCCTGCACTTTGGTCACAACAACCCCCTGCAACGCTACAGGCTCGGGGCAGAGGGGCTGGAAAGCTGCCCAGCAGAGAGGGACCTAGGGATGTTGGTTGACAACCAGTTGAACAGGAGCCAGCAGTGTGCCCAGGTGGCCAAGAAGGCCAACGGTATCCTGGCCTGTATCAGCAAGAGTGTGGCCAGCAGGACTGGGGCAGGATTGTGCCCCTGGACTGGGCACTGGTGAGGCTGCACCTTGAATCCTAGGGTCAGTGTTGGGCCCCTCCCCACAAGAAGGACATTGAGGGGCTGGAGCAGGTCCAGAGAAGGGCGATGGAGCTGGGGAAGGGTCTGGAGCACAAGGCTGACGAGGAGCGGCTGAGGGAGCTGGGGGGGTCAGGCTGGAGAAGAGGAGGCTGAGAGGAGCCCTCATCACTCTCTACAGCTGCTGAAAGGAGGGGGCAGTGAGGGGGGGCTGGGCTCTGCTCTAAAGGAACAAGTGATCGGACAAGAGGAAATGGCCTCAAGTTGCGCCAGGGGAGGTTTAGGCTGGAGATTAGAAAAAAATTCTTCAGTGCAAGAGTGATGAGGCATTGGAACAGGCTGCCCAGGGCAGTGGTGGAGTCACCGTCCCTGGAGGGGGTCAAGAAACGTGTGGATGTGGTGCTTGGGGACATGGGTTAGTGGGTTGGGTGGTGTGGGTTGATGGTTGGCCTTGATCCTCGAGGTCTTTTCCAACCTTAATGATTCTATGATTCTATGATACAGTTGTGTAGCTGTGTCTGTATCTCAAATAATGGTTTAACATACCTTTATTTCTGTTATAGGAATGAAAGTAACCAGATAGTGCCATCCTGAAGTACCAAAAAAATCTGCTGAGGAATCTTTACCAGAGCATCGTGTCCAAGAGTGAACATTCCTGTTGCACAGGATTCCTGTTTCTGTATATCATGCCAGCCACATTACTTGAAATTGCTGTACTTGCATCGTTATAAAGCTACTCAAAAATAAGCTTAAAATTCTCAGCATTCTGCTCTCCTACATGCCTGATTCATTTAGCATGACAATGCCATTTTTGCATGAAGCATAGTTTGCTATAACTATAAATTGCCAAACATCAATATTACTTGTGTTACATTGACACACAATTGCTGCTTGAGGTAGCGTTGTTGAAAACTTCAAGCTAAATATCACTTGAATTTTAATTTTTTATATTTTGATAGCTTTCAGGTATGCACATCTTAGAGTGCAGCCTCACAGGCACCATTTCAATTACCAGTGAAACACTCTGAAAAGCCAACGGAGTCTTACAAGGTGCTGTGCACCATGTCCTGCTTTTGCCAGATCAGAGCAAGATTTTTTTTTTCCACCACCCCCCCAAAAAGTTATGCTGCTAGGTCTCCAGAAGTCCTGTATTCAGTTAAATTCCCACTTCATTATCACAGAAGAAAAAAATGGTTTTTACTATTTAAAAAAATGTTTTTACTAATTTTTAAATACTATCTGGCCTTAATATCTTCTGAATTTAAACCAGTTCAATATTTGACTTTTGCTCTTCTTGTTCAGTTCTAACAACCTTTAATTTCCCAATTCCTTTTTACAATCATTGCATAGAACTATACTGAAATATTTACCCGTCCATGTGTGCACTCCTTGCAACCAGTGCATGCATGTGAAACCTGCACGCTGTTAATTCTGGAATTGTACTGGCAACCACTCCCATGTCTTGGCATTTCTGTAGGCCTTTGGATGCTATTAAACAATTCTTACCAAAACTAAGAAACTTGTTTGTCTTTTGTATCTTTAGTTTGAGGAACTTGTTTGACCCTTCAGATGAGCTTTAGGAATGAGCCTGGCCTTTGGGGTAAAGGAGGGTGGGGGCGGCCGGCTCTCCTCTTCACCAGCCGCTGTTGGCAGTAACGGGCTGGATCCACCCTGAACAGCTACATGGTCCCTTTCCAGGACATACTCATTGTCTCTGGGAGAAAGCTGCGTGGCTGGAGGGAGGGGAAGGGAGGAGTGCACCTCTCCTCCAAGAGCAGCCTCTGTGCTATGTGAAGACAATGGTGAAATACGAGGACGAGGGAGCAGTCCAGGTCCTTGAAGGCAGATGTGTCCTGCTACGGGGAACATAGGATCCTGGCATCTCCTGCCTCCAAATGTCCCCCGCTCCCAAGCATCACTGGGGAAGAAGGTGCCTCCTTTGCATTAATGGCACCAGCCGCCTGGGCTGTGTTTCCAGATTCGGTCTGTCACTGGCAAGACAGGAAAGGAAATGTTCTCCTTTTGTGACACCGATTTCTTCGTCGTCTTCTGAAGCACTATAGATTCCTCTGGAGAGAGAAATGAGAAGGGTGCTCTGAAAGAAACACACCCTCCCTGCAGAGCTGGAGCCGGGCTTGTCCCTCACACCAGTGCCCAAGCTGAGGGCAGGGGCACCCCCAGATTGGTGGGGGTGATTCTGCCCCGTGGGGTATTTCTCACCCTGCTGCATTCACAGACATCCTAAAGAACTCCGATTTTGGACAGGCTGTTGCTTCAAATGCTTTTAGCCAAAGGCCTTGGTGCTTGGTGCAGGAGAGGGTCCCCATGTGCAGACCACACCAGCATCCCTGCCGCAAGATCTGACCCCACCGTGCTGATCTGCAACCCAGCAAAGTCACCCTAGTCTCCTGCCTTGGTGCTGCCACCTGACCATTTAGCAGGTGGCGGCCACAGGGTGACAAAGACCTGCCAAGGAACAACTTCAACCTTTCCAGGTCTATTACTGTGATTATTTTATAGAACAGAAGTTCAGGGACTTTCTCCTGTCTCTCCCTTGAGACAACAGTCCCTCTAACTTCTCTTCAGCTGTAGAAAGCCCACGGCTCTTTAAGTGCTGGATTCCAGGCAGCTCTCGAAGTGTACATTTCACTCACGATGAGGGAAACAGCTTCATCAGCTTGAATCCATATTGGACTTACAAAGCAAGACCACTCACTGCATTTTCAGATTTCCAGCTGAACGGCCTCATTCCAGAAACCTCCAGGGATTTGGAAGAAAAGATTCCACGCTCATTTAATTTCACCATCACTTTTAAAAATTAATATACAATTTAAATCTTTTGTGTTGCACTTCAAACATGCTCCTAGCCATATGGTCAAGGAGGACAGTGCCGTGCCTCTGTTCCCACATTTCAGTCTTTTCTCTCCCAGGTTAAATGACCCCACTCATAAGATTTGCCAAGTGAGGCGATGAGTGTACAGATAAATTTAAATGTTTTGACTAAAGGGACTCTTAGCAGGTGATCTGCAAAACACTGAATTTGTAGGTCTAGTTCAAAGATATTTTCAGATTTTAGGCTTTCAGTCACCCACCACCACCTTGTGCCCCCCTCCCCACCCCGTGTGTGCTTTCTTGTTTATTTCGAGAAAGACAAACCGCAGTGCAAAGCAAAGACAGGAAATAACAGAGCAGTACAGGACGTGGAGGGGGTCTCATGGTCCAGGTGGGGCCGGAAGAAGATGCACCACCAGTTCCATGACGCCACCATGGAGATTTGGGTCACCCTTTGATCCTCCTCTACACCCCACCACAGAAACCACTTCCTCTGGAAAGTGGAGCACAAAACAGCAGGCGGGGGGAGCGGGGCTGGTGTGGCATGTGGCAGGGAGGAGGAGAAGCGTGTGGAAACAAACAGCAGATGTTACACCACAAACCAAAGCAGAATGAGGTTACGGCACCCTCCCTTCCTGCCCCCTCGCCACAGCCTGCTCCAGGGTCTGGGGGAGTTGTTTTGGGTACAGCAGGAAAGCCTGAGCTATGTATAGCGTAGGCAGGGGAAAGATGGGGGGAAAATACACTATAAAGTGTGGTGGGTGGCAGGGAGAGATTTTAGACACGTGTAGGATTTCTGAATTTGCCGCTAGACCTCTGCACCCTGTTATAAAGGCAGTGAATCTGCGCAGAAAAATCCTTTCACTTCTGACCCAAAAGAGCAGGGAGGAAGATGGGGCAGGCCAGAGTCTGCTCACATTTTCAGGGAAGGCTCTGGTGCTATGGTCCATCTCCAGCATCCTCTCCCTTACACCAGCTCCTACCCCCCCCCCAATACCTACATACGGGTAAGAGATGAATTTGTATCTTTTCTAGGGGTTTTGCTGGAAAAAACGCCGTGCCCAGCATTTGTCATCTCTCATTAAACATGGCCCTGTACACGCAACAGCCTCTCGCCCTCTTCTAGACCCTGAACAGGGACCCAAGCACGGGCTGTATAAGGAGCAGAACTGTATCTACAGAATTGCTGCAGCTCATTCAGATGTGGGAGTAGCTCTAACAGGTTCTGAATTCCAGTGCTGAGTTTAGGGCAACTAGAGGCATTGCAAGCTGGTAAAAATTAGGGGAAAAAAAAAAAAGCCCACGGTTTTTCCTTTCCACAGGCTCCTGTGCAGTTCCTAGAAGTGGCCACAGGAGGGTCCCAGCCTGCAGCGCTCTCTAAAGCCAAACCATGGGGTGATGGAGTCACGCAGACCCACAGGGAGGCACTCGCAGCCTGCAAACTGCAGCTGCAAAGGGGAGACCCCGAGCGTGTGAACCCGCTGGCTCTGTCTGCACGGCCTGGCTCAGGATCACAGAACAGTTTGGGCTGGAAGGGACCCTAGAGATCATCAAGTTTCAACCCCCCTGCCATGGGCAGGGACCCCTCCCACCAGCCCAGGTTCCCCAAAGCCTCATCCAGCCTGGCCTTGAACCCCTCCAGGGATGGGGCATCCACAGCTTCTCTGGGCAACCTGGGCCACTGCCTCACCCCCCGCATTTCTTCCCAATATCTAGTCTAAATCTGTCCTCTTCCAATTTAACAAGGCCAAGTGCAAGGTCCTGCACGTGGGTCGAGGCAATCCCAAGCACAAACACAGGCTGGGCAGAGAATGGATAGAGAGCAGCTCTGAGGAGAAGGACTTGGGGGTATTGGTGGATGAGAAGCTCAACATGAGCCGGCAGTGTGCGCTTGCAGCCCAGAAACCAACCGTGTCCTGGGCTGCATCAAGAGAAGCATTAGCAGGAGGTCAAGGGAGGTGATCCTCCCCCTCTACTCTGCTCTCGTGAGACCCCACCTTGAGTACTGTGTTCAGATGTGGGGCCCCCACATAAAAAAGACCTGGACCTGTTGGAGAGAGTCACAAAATTAATCAGAGGCTGGAGCACCTCCCCTATGAGGACAGGCTGAGAGAGTTGGGGTTGTTCAGCCTGGAGAAGAGAAGGCTCCGAGGAGACTTGATAGCAGCCTTCCAGTACCTGAAGGGGCCTACAGGAGAGATGGGGAGGCACTCTGCATCAGGGAGTGTAGTGAGAGAACAAGGGGTAACGGGTATAAGCTAAAAGAGGGTAAATTTAGACTAGACATTAGGAAGAAATTTTTCACTGTGAGGGTGGTGAGGCAGTGGCCCAGGGTGCCCAGAGAAGCTGTGGATGCCCCATCCCTGGAGGGGTTCAAGGCCAGGCTGGATGAGGCTTTGGGCAACCTGGGCTAGTGGGGGGTGTCCCTGCCCATGGCAGGGGGGTTGGAACTTGATGATCTTTAAGGTCCCTTCCAACCCAAACCAGTCTGTGATTCTATCCAGTGCTTCAGCTGCAGAATAAAGTACACAAGTGTGCAACAGGATCAGTACACGGATGGAGCCTCATGCCTGAAGGTAATCCAGGTAAACTCTGCAGCCAAAGGTGTGGAGGGGCTAGTTGGGGCTAATATCACACCCTGCACCCACGACCTGACCACCACAGAGCTCTAATTTTCCATCAGGACAAAGAAGTATTTGACCTCAATGATGGAGCTAGCCTGGGCTTGAGGAGGCAAAGGCCAAGGGCCAAAGCCACTGAGGTCAGGCATTTCATAATGCTTTAGAGGGGGTAGGATTTTCAATGAGGTGAAGTCTGACGGGTGCCCTCCACAGACTCAGAACAGCTCAAGTGCAGCACTGCCAGAGGCACTAACACAGCCTGGCAGCCTGTCCCAGCATCCTTGGCTTTATCAACACATCAGACTGAAGAAAAGCAAACACCATGGCAGGGTAGCTGCATCACCACCAGTCTGTAAGTCCAGCTGGGCCGTCCAGCTGTGCTCCACCTGCCTTTGAGAGATATGGGAGGGCCTGTGAGCAGATGGGTACAGCTGGGGATGTGCTGGAGGACACGCTCCACTTCCTTCCATTCATGATCACTAACCACAGCCTAACCCAAAGTTTCCACAGCTTTGAAGTCTGGGGGCACATTGGCAATATAATTTCCATAAGATAAAAGGGCAGGAAACAGGGAGATGAACCGGGTGGATTACAACCGAATTGTTTCCACGACAACTTCTTTCCTGCTTCCCTCTAAAAGTTGGGCACAGAGAAAAAGCCTGCTGGGTAGAAAGGGAGAGAGAGGGGTAAAAACAGGGAGTCGTGCCTGAGAGGGAACTTGGGTGTCCAAAGTACCTCTGTATGTGTCACCAATAGGGAAGAGACTGCAATATTACAAAGGGTTTTATTGACAGAAAGGATTACAGTAACTCTCATGAGGCAGAAGACCCCTCCATAGGACAGTCTGTGGGGAGAAACCTTGAGCCCTGCTTCCCCTTTCTCCACCAAGGAAGCAGGTAAGAGTCTGCTGAGGAACAGCACTTCCCAATGCCAGGCTTCGGCATCAGAGCTCAAGAGCAACTCGGGACCTAGAAAGAGAGAAAGACAACATGAGCGATGTCTCTGCAAAGGGAGAGGAAATACCCCAGAAGCTGCAATGATCTTGTGGCCCCTTGCAACAGTAACAAGGTGTGTCCTCCACTTCCCAGCACCAAACTCTTCCTGTCCCAAACTCCCTCTTCTGACCTGCTGAGAAACTCCAGACTTGGACACTGGCCATACCATGGCCTCCAAACAGAGCCCAGGAGTTCCAGCTCCCAAAGCACCTCTTGCAAAACAAGAGAAATGTGGGTAGGCTTCTGTAACACTCCTAGTTAAACTGCCTTTTAAATTACAAAAGCCCCCAAATACATGCACAAAAACAGAGAGCCATGAATCCTAACCCTGCATCAAACCTAGAGGACAAGAGCTTAACTGTAGTTGGCCAAGATGAAGTGGGGAAGCTAGGACTCTTGGATTCATTATGTGTCTAGTTTTCTCCCAACTCTATGAAAGTACTGAAGCTGTGTGAGCTGTGGTTGCCCCTCTTGTGACCCCACGGACCAGTACCTCACAGTATCTTCCAGAGCTCAGCCAACAAAATTGATGACAACAAGATGGAGGATGGTGTTGGCAAAGAGGAAATCGGCAAATGCCCGCTCCGGTGAAATGCCTTGGAACTCGCTTTTGTTCTGGGGGTTGATCTGGATCCGGAGGCAAACTGCATGGCAGAGAAAAAAATGAGAGATTAGAGATCACAAAAGGAAGCAACGGTGGGAAGCACAGTCTTCCTGAGGCAGCCCACCCCACTCTGGGTTGCTGTTCCACCAGGGTACCACAAGGACAGGTAACTCTGTCTTTATTATAAGATGAACAGGACGCTAGCATGGGACTTGTACAGGGCAAAATCAGCTCTCCCACAGCCCTACGCTATCAGCGGTGGCCAAGTAGCTCCTGAGGGGAACAGGCTTATAACAGGATAGAAATTAGGATATTTCGGTGTTCTCCACTGGGCGTGTTGGGGAGGGCTGCACAGATGATCTTAAAGGTCTTTTCTAACCTAAAAGATTATACAATTCTAAGGCGGTTTTGGGGGTATTATAGAATCATAGAATGGTTTGGGTTGGAAAGGACCTTAAAGACCACCAAGTTTCAACCCCCCTGCCATGGGCAGGGACACCCTCCACTAGATAGATTATGGGATAGCAACACCGTGAAGCAGTCCTTGCCACAGTCTGGGTTTCACCGCGGGACAATTGCTAAAGAAAGACCAGCACCAGAGGGTGAAAGGGAGGACTGCTCGCCTGCCAGGGAGAGGCAAGGCCTCCCTGACCCTGTGGGCGCAGGCTGGGCCGGGGGCTCTGGGTGAGGAACTGGGTGTTACGGGGAAGGGGCGGGGGGGCTGGAGGGTCCCATGGGGACTCCCTGGCTGCCGGTGGAGGCCTGAGGGCTGCTGTGGGTGACTCCCTTGGGCTTTTGGGGAATGCCTGGGGCTGCTAAAGGAATCCCGCGGGTGCTACACGAGCTCTGGGTATTTCCAGGGCAACACTCCGATGGCCGGGGCCTCCGGGCATTGCTGAGGGAGGCTCAGGCCTCGGGGAGCACGGGTGGAGAAGGGGATTCCGGGGACAGCCCCGCGGGGCACTGACCGCCGAGGATGAAGCTGCCGACAGCGGAGATGAAGCCGCTGAGGAAGGAGTTGAAGGGGAAGGTGCCGACGCCGAGGCAGTAGCCGAACTGCAGCGCCCCGGTGAGCATCACGTAGAGAAGGTAGGCGTCCAGCACCTTCAGGCGGCTCGGCGTGCCGCTGCCGTACTCCGCCAGGAACCGCCGCACCACCGAGCCCACCGAGCCCGCGGCCCCTGCGCCCGCGCCCGCCGCGCCCGACATGGTCCCGCCGGCCGGGTTGAGGTGGCCGGAAGCAGCCCGAGGAAGCGCTTCCCGGGTACCGGGCGCGGCGCAGGCGCACTGACAGCCCGCCGCCTGGCCAGTAGGTGCTGCGCAGGCGCAGTTCTCTTGCCCGCGAAAGGGCGGCAATAGGAGGTGCCACTGGCTTCTGCACGCATGCGCGCATAATATATTGTGGGTGGGAGAGGCGGAGTTCTCAGCTAGCGCATGCGCTGAAGGCTTTATTGAGGCCGCGCCCCCGAAGCTGTCCATAATTGGCAATAAGAGCCAATCGGCGGCTGTTGCTAGGCAGATTAGAGAGCGGCTCTTTCCGAAAGCCAATGAGAGCCAATCGGCGGCTGATGCTAGGCTGATTAGAGAGCGGCTCTTTCCGAAAGCCAATGAGAGCTAAGCGGCGGCTGTTGCTAGGCAGATTAGAGAGCGGCTCTTTCCGAAAGCCAATGAGAGCTAAGCGGCGGCTGTTGCTAGGCAGATTAGAGAGCGGCTCTTTTCGAAAGCCAATGAGAATCAATCGGCGGCTGTTGCTAGGCAGATTAGAGAGCAGCTCTCCGAGGCTGCCCCTTGTTCCCTCCCCTGGTTCCGAGCTGTGCGCAGTGTTTCCCCGTTGGAGCCCGAGTCTGCCGGTGCTGGGCTGAGCTGGATATTTACGGGTGCCCCATCCTTTGATCATGAGGGAACGTCGCCCTGTAGGAGAGAGCTGCTACATTTCTGAGCTTCGTTTCCGTGGCTGGGAAATGGATTCACAGCGAGGTGCTGCCGGGACACAGGCTGAGGGGTTACCTGTCCTTCTGCAGCCTCTGGTGTCCTTAAGTGTTAAAGTCTCACCAATGGTGGAGGAAGCTGGGACCTGAGCGCGCATATTCCCCCAGAGTTTCTCTGCGGTGTCTATAGGGGGACCAGGACCTTTTTCCCGTGGTCAGTTGCACATTTTGGTGGCATCTCTGGACGTAATCGTTACCCGTGTCTCCTCTCTCATCCAGCACAGGGCAAAGGCATGCGTGCGAATGGGCTCCACAGCCGTGTCCCCTGCTTCCTGCCCCAAACACTAGCAACTGTTGCTCTTGGGGGTGTCCTGTGCCTATTCACATCCACAGAGAAGCATGAGTGACTGCAGGGTTTCCTCTTCACCCTCCCAAACACAGACAGCCCCATGACACCACATCCTGGCTGACGATGTTGCCCAAAAAATCGGCTTTGTCACCCAGCGTGCAATTAGCCGATCTCACATGCCAGGTCAAGACATGGATTTTATTTCAGAGTTGCGCAAGGCTGGGTGCGCGGTGGCTTTCCACAGATCAAGCACACTGACCAGAATCTCTGCGCTCAATTTATTACAAGAATTGCAAGTTGATTATATGCCGGGTACTTCCCCTGCATCATGTGATCTCTATACTGCACATATTCGGTGAGCAGGGGTCTGCTCCTGGAAGCGGGTATCCTTTTGCCGAGAGGTGTGTTTTGCTCTGTATATTAGTGTATAATTACATAATTCACCTAAGGATAGTTCGGCTTTAAGTTTTTTTGACCAGTTTGTCATCTAATGTATGTATGTCCAGGTTGTTCCTTAAAATAATGGTAGGTCCCTTTGTTCTTTTAATTACTACTAGCCTAGCTTTAGTTACCTAAGATCTACAAATATTCAGCCTGACTAGATGAGCATCTAGGTGCTAGGAACAACTCACAGCGTTTTACAACTAAGATGGTAATTTTGGGCCACTGCAGCAATTTTGCTGGTTGTCAGGATTGCTGGGACCTGTGGGAACTTGCCATGCTGATGAGAGAAGAAAGACAGGCTGGAAGACATCTCCTATAGTCAGAAAATGCCCGAGTTTGATGTTCTCACCATGGCCCTGAAGAACGATGTTTTGGGAGGGAAATAACAGTTGTTACCGCAGAGCTAAGCTGCACATAAAATACTGGTGAGCTGTGGAATGGAGAGGTGAATAACAGTGGTGGACCTCCAAGTTCAAAAGGTGATGATCAATACTGCAAAGTCCAACTGGTAGATGGTTGTGGCTGATACTGCTTTACACTTTCCTCCCCAATAACCGAGGAAAACACGCAGCTGATGTCATGTCCTATCAGATGCCTTTTCTCCTGTCAGTAGAAGAATTCTCACTGCAGGTCGTGAGTACCTCTGGGCTTTCAGCTGGGTTTTGGGGTCTGTGCTCAGTGTTGCCAGGGTGAGTGAACAGAGGGTGAAGTGGGGAAGGAGCATCATCTAGTGCGCGCTTGTGGTGAATACCCGTTACGAGCCTGAGTGTGGGCTCAGGGAAAGCCCATGCTTGAGAAACAGGACCCTCTGCCCACACTGCATCCCAGGGTTTTCCCAACATTGTGGATAAGCATAATGATGTCCCTGCTGATTTCCTTCCCGTGACTTTTGGGCCTTTACAGGGAGACAGGGGTGGTGAAGGAAAGCGTGTAGGAGGTCCACAGAAATCTTGGGTTAGATAGGCTGCTTATAAAGGTGATGCACCCAAACACACAGCTTTCTCCCAGGCCGGGATGAATTGTGTCTGGAAATGCTGATGAGAGGTGGAATTAGAAGAGATTCCCCCACTGAACACTGTAAATGGAGAGCTTCCAAATCTCCTGGACAAATGGATGATAGTTAAGTGTTAAAAAACCTGAAGGAGTGAGATGAAAAGCTGGGTTATGAAGAGAGAGGGAGTGTTTTATGGACAATCCAGTGTGAGAGGAAGGGAGAAGTGTTGGCCACCTTGACCAAGGCTCTTCCCAAGCTTCTCCAGCATCTCAGCTGAGGTGTATATGTGTCTCAGGGCTGGGTCCAACATTGCAAGATCACAGCTGGAACTCAACATCCATTGCCACGGTCTCTAGAATTTCAGAAGGCTTAAGCAGGAGAAAGACATCCAGAAAAGGCAAAACTAAACCACAGGTCTTTGCCTCTCATTTTCGCTGTGTAAAGACCCACTGGCTAGATCAGAACAACCCAGATGTGCCTCAGCAGACATGGCACTTTCCTCTAACCTTCAGCACAAGGTGATGACCTTTCCTGGGAGCAAAGACTCATGTCTGGGTGTCATCTGTTGTGCCCCGTATCGCTTCCTTCCCTATTCTCTCTGAAAACCCTTATCTCACACGAAGGCCAACAGAAAGTTCAGCTCTTTCACTCTTCCTTCCATAGGTGGAGCTCTGAGCCTGAAGCACCTGAATGCCATTTCCTGATGTTATGGAAATACTCACTGTCCTGGAGGGTGTCTGGCTTGGGATTTCAGGGAGGGAGGACTGCTTAGGTGTATCTCTGTGGAGGATAAAAGCTCTGAGCTGGTGCAAATGATTTCAACACCTCAGGCAATGGCTGTCTCTCCCCAGACCTCCAAAGCATTTCAGCCTGCTCTGAGAAAGAGGGAAACTGAGGTGGGGCAGCAAGCACAGGCTTTTCCAAACTGATGTAGCAGAGCCCAGTGAGGCTTCTGCTCCTCCAGAAGATTATAATGGGATGGACTTCCTCAGAATTCGGCAGCTGTGGGTGACTGAGGTTGCCTCCTCAGCCTCTGCCAATGGTCAAAAGGGAGAAAGAAGCAGTCTGGTATTCCCTCCAAGCCATGGAGACCAACTAAGTTTGATCAGATGAGTCACCCTTGGGAGTCTCCTGGAGGAAAGAAGCTGAAGCCTCTCCCTGGATCAGCAGGTGGCTGAAGTAAGCTGAACTACCAGTATTTCCTCAGTCATGATTCACCTCTCCAAAATGTGAGGTCCCCAATGCCTTTCCTTCTTCCTTCTGCACCCCAAGGACTGTTTGGAGCACATTCCTCTCAGCCCCATCCCATTTGCTTCCCTGGGGAGGGTGACTCCTCTGTCTCCCCGCTGACCTCCAGGGCAGGAGGGGGTTGCCAGTGCACTCAGACACGTGTCAGCTCCAGACAGCAGAGGTGAAGCTTAAAGGGAGAATGGCATTTATTTTCACGGTTGCATGCTCCAATGGAGTTAAAAAGTCAAAAAACCCCGCTTTAGACATTCATCACCTGACAACTTTTCCGTTACAGATAGGGTAAGTTAGACATCAGTCATCTACTTGCTGGGCAAAGTGTTGCTACAGCCACTACTGCTAAGATCAAGTTGAAAAAAATTCAAGCTAAAAGAAATCTAGAAAAAGCCTGGCAAGTCCTCACCTCTTGTCTTGCTAACCTGGAACACATCTGTGCTCTTCCAAGAGCAAAGGCAGCCCCTTATTTACTGTGAGATAACACAGCTCTCTGGGAAGCCACGTCCTTTCATGCCCCTCCTGGTGACCCATAGATGGCCCCTGGAAGGAAGGATCATGGGCCCGACTGAACTAAAGGCTGTGTCACACCTTTTGGCTTACAGAAAAGTCACTGTTTATTGGAGAATGAATCAGAGACTTTGCCAACATCGAACGAGACCCATGAATTCAAGGCCCTGGGGCAGGCGGGATGTCGTGGGTTAAGCAGAGCAGAGTTAATTTTTTTTTTCCCTTTTCCCTTCTCTTCATAAATAGCTAGCAAGAAGCTATGTTTTGGATTCCTGCTCAGGAGAGAATTGATAAGAGAAGAACGTTTATAGTTATTGCTAGGATGTTGCTATTTGTTCTGAAGGACGAGATACATTCAGCCTCTCTCCTCTCAATAGACAGAGAGAGAGCCCGGCTTCTAGCTTGGGATTTGCTTTTAAGTCAAGATTGAGAAGCAGACTGACCAATTATTCCATCCCATGCACGTCATACCCAGTATATAGGAG
>WKFP01014297.1:143488-245239 GCA_011057875.1 Pterocles orientalis
TCACCTATTCTCTCCCTCCTTTGGGGCCATTGGCTGGGAGTGGGCTAGGCCTTTGGTCATCAGGTGGGGAGGGGCAGTATCACTGTGTATCACATTGCATCTTTGTATATAGTATTATTTCTAATATTATTGTAGTTTAGTAATTAAATTGTCCTTATCTCAACCCATGAGTCCTCTTTGCCATTTACTTCTTTAATTCTCTCCCCTATCATTGGGTGGGGGCAGGGACTGTGTGAGCGGGTGTGTGTGGTTTGGCCCCCAGCCAAGGGCCAACCCGCCACACGGGAGTACAAAGCATGACTGGTTTGCTAATGAAAGGCTCCTGCAGTTCCACCTCCAACATGCTGATAGTTTTCAAGTCAACCCCACTTCAGTTCTCTTGGACATTATCATGGGCTGGGCCTGATGTAGAGAACTTTACTTCCAAAATGATTGTTTCACCTGGCAGTGCGGATATGGGAGTTCCTGACCCAGCCTGGTCTTTTGAGGTAAAGAGAAGAGGTCAACAAGTGGGGTGCAGCAGGAGTCCTTTGTTGGGAGCCACTGCTATTACACCTGCTATTGACACCTCTCCACACTCATCTTCTGTAGTGTGCACAGCACTTTCTTATCAAGACAGAAGTTACAGAATCATAGAATCATTTAGGTTGGAAAAGACCCTTAGACCATCAAGTCCAACCACTAACCTAACACTCCCCAGTCCACCACTAAACTGTGTCCATAAGTGCTACCTTTGTGGAGGCCAGTAGCCCATTTTGCCAAAGCTGAATTTGGGAAGGGCAGCCACAGGGGAATGTGATGCTTCCTTCCCACTCCAATTTAACAAGAGCAAGTGTAGAGTCTTGCATCTGGGCAAGAACAACACCAGGTTCCAGTATAAGTTGGGTTCTGACCTGTTGGAGAGTAGTGCAGGGGAGAGAGACCTGGGGGTCCTGGTGGCCAGCAGGATGACGATGAACCAGCACTGTGCCCTCGTGTCCAAGAAGGCCAATGGCATCCTGGGGTGTATCAGAAGGGGGGTGTTCAGTAGGTCAAGAGAGGTTCTCCTCCCCCTCTACTCTGCCCTGGTGAGACCGCATCTGAAATATTGCGTCCAGTTCTGGGCCCCTCAGTTCAAGAAGGACAGGGAACTGCTGGAGAGAGTCCAGCGCAGAGCCACGAAGATGATGAAGGGAATGGAGCATCTCCCTGCTGAGGAAAGGCTGAGGGAGCTGGGTCTCTTTAGCTTGGAAAAGAGGAGACTGAGGGGTGACCTAATGAATGTTTATAAATATGTGAAGGGTGAGTGTCAGGAGGATGGAGCCAGGCTCTTCTCTGTGACATCCAGTGATAGGACAAGGGGCAATGGGTTCAAGCTGGAACATAGGAGGTTCCACTTGAATATGAGAAAAAACTTCTTTACAATGAGGGTGACAGAGCACTGGAACAGGCTGCCCAGAGAGGGTGTGGAGTCTCCTCTGGAGACATTCAAAGCCTGCCTGGATGCGTTCCTGTGCTATCTGATCTAGGTGTTCCTGCTCCGGCAGGGGGATTGGACTAGATGATCTTTCGAGGTCCCTTCCAATCCCTAACGTTCTGTGATTCTGTGATTCAACCCAAACCAAACACACTGGAGGCTCTGAACTAGAGATTTTCTCTTGAGGAGTTCAGCGGGATACAGGTTCAGCCCAACTAATATAAGACATACGCAGTGAGAATTCATCTGTAATGTAAGACCCCAGCTGGTAGCAACAGCGGTATCCCAGCACAATTAGTGAATTTAGGCCATACTTTCTGACAGGTGCTGCCAGTCTGTAGCACAAGGCGTGTTGAGCTCAGTGCCTGAAGACGCTTGGCTTCATGCTGCTCCCAAGGAGGGTGTTGGCTGCCTCCAGGCACCTGTCCAGCTGGGACACTGCAATCAGGGAGAGACAGGAGCACAAGAGAAGTCAGGCAGGGGCAGTCCACAGATGTAAAGGAGAAAAGAGGACACAGGACCCCTTCACCTGCCACCTTCACTGTGATCCTGCAAAGGTCCCACTGGAGAGAGAAGGGAGGAGTTTGTGCTGTGGGGATCAGTAGGAATAGGACCCTCAAGACTCACCAGCTCGGCTGCACAGCCAGGTCACAGCCTTGGCCTCCAGCAGCTCACAGAGGTCCTGGTAACACTTGTCGTTTCTGTGCAGCCAGGTCACAGCTAGCACTGTTGCCCAGATGCTTGGCTCCATGACCTGTAGGACAACAGCGACTCAGACCAGTACACAGTGCTGAGCATCTTCCCTGCCCCCTCAATGCCACCCACTGCTTCCTTTGTGGTTTCTGGTTTCTGATCCCTTCATCCCTCTTTGGCTGCTCTTTGGATGCCGGTGTTGCCACCAGCCAAGCGGCTCCCACTGCCCCAGAATGACAGACTGGCACCATAAGAGGTTCCCCACTTACCTCACCAGGCATCTTTCCCTTGATTTCAGCCTCATCGACTTGCAGCACAGAGGCCAAACCTGAGCTAAGGGCCCAGGAGCCATCTACATTCTGCAGTGCCACCAGCTCCTGGCGTTCAGCAACAGCTTCAGGGGACCATCGCCCAAAAACTGGAGAGCACAAAATCAATTCCGTGGGATCCACATACTTGAGAGAAGAAATAGGAGGTGGTGGTCGTTTACATGCTGTGGGAGAAGATGTGGACAGGAGGGTTGGGAGAATCACAGGAATCTGACCCCTTCCTCCTCAGTGCAACACCCCAGAACATTCTCTCTGCTCTTCCTTGGGCAGCTACCTACAGTCTAATAAACTCCTTCCGGTGTGTCCCCAAAGCACTCCCATCTGCAGTCCTTTTTGGACACCCCTAACTCACCCCCAATTTTGGCCTTGCCTTTTCTGGCATTCCTGCCCAGCCATGTCCCAAGACCTCTCTTGATAGCCCCCCAACACATGTTATCCAAATATGTGTTCATGATCCAGCACCATCCCTGTCCCCTCCCTGAGTATCCCTGAGCTGAGTCTGATACTCGCTGAAGGACTTGGAGGTTTAAGGGTAACTAAGGGAAGGGTTAAAGGCAAAATTCATTGATTTCCACGTCATGGGCAAGACATGGCAGCATAACCCTCCTATAAGACATTCAATTATCCCTACCTCTCCCACCAGGGTCAAGACTGGGGCAGGGCAGCAATGCCATGGGTGAGTTGACAGAGAGCAAGCCATGATGCCCGCACTGTTGTCAGCCAGCCAGGTGGGACCCAGATGCTCCCAGGATAGCAGGAAGAGGTTTTGCTGGAGCCACGAAGCTCAATGATCTGGCAGGGGATGAGTGACCGGCAGGGTGGCAACAGTGCCAGGGGCCCTTCAAGGGCAAACAGGGAAAGGGGCTGAATTAAGCACATGGGAGGGAAGCACCTGTTGTTGATGGGTCCTATCCCATGAGAGTGGGGGTGCCCTGTGGCTGGGGTTCCAGCTCCAGTGGAATGAGAACATCCCATGGAGCTGCCCCACCAGCTCTTTCCCACAAGTGTCTTTCCTCACCTCGGTTCCAGGTGACCCTCTTTGATGTGCGAACCCCCACGTAGCTGGTAAAGGGGCAGATGATCCCCGAAGTGAGGCTGATCTCAACTGCGCGATGTCTGGGTTCATCCCCTGACCTACTCACAGCCTCTAGCAACAACCCCTTCAGCACGCATCTTGCGGACAGGCGGTGCCCAGCCAGCCTGGGGACAGAATAGGGTGAGCCTGACCACCTGGCTCATCTCCATGCTGGGGAAGGGTGGTCAAAGAGAGAGAGCCTGGGCACCTGGGTTCTCTGCCTTCAGGGGTGAGGATGGACAGAGGGAAAACCTGGATACCTGGGTACTTATCTGCCTGGAGGGAAGTGATGCCCAGGTTCCTGGGTCCTACCCCCGTGGGGTCAAACAGGCAAGGAGGGCATGCTTGGACACTTGGACTGTTTGCCAGTTTGGGATTGTATGTGGAATGTGAGAATGCAAAAGCTATCCAGGCCCCCTGGAGTCCACATTAGAAATGCAGGGGACCAGCGCATCTTCCCTCAGGACAGGCTCTCACCGGCCATCTCCCTGCAGGCACAGTGGGAATTCAATGGTGTGAGCGACATTCTGGCCATCCAGGCTGTACTGCAAGGTCATGATGCCCTTGGCCACTGTTGTATCCTGGGGACACATGGGAAGCTACTGGAGGTTACTGGGGACACAAGATGGTTACTGGGAAGTTACTGAAAGATTGCTGGTGGTTATCGGGAGGCTATTGGGAGGTAATGGGTGACTCTAGTCCCAGCTCTCACCTGTGCCTGTCCATGGATCTGGGCATAGAGGAGGCTGTGTTGACTCTGAAAGATGGACTGAGGGGTGCCCCCCAGCACCTCAACCTCCAGGCCACGGGGCAGGGTCCAGCTCAGAGAGACTCCGTCAGCTGCTGGCTGGAGGGCCCGCTTCAGGCACCTCAACACCTGGGGACAGGACATTGCAGTTTGCAGCTGCACCAGGGGTCAGCCCACGGCCACTGGTGTTGGGGTTCCCTGGGGGACAGTGGAATGCGTGGGGTAGCCCGCACCAGCTGGGTTCCCTGGGCACAGTCAGGTCTGTGGGTCAGAGTGGGGCAGAAGCCCGAGCAGCTGGGTTCTCAGTGGGGGGGGGGTGGTGGGGTAGGGTCAGGGGCAGCCTAAGTGCCTGGGTCCTGGGGGCAGCTGGGTCTTTACTGTGTGTGAGCCGTCCGGGCGCTGGGGCACTTGGAAGTCACTGCGTCTATGGAACAGAGGGGGACCCGCCAGGGCTCTGGGGTTCTTACCACAGCTGTCACACTGTTGTCAGAGCAGATGTAGGTCGCTTCACCCCCTGTCTCCCTGGCCAGGGCCATAGCCAGGGCAGCGCTGTCCTGGGAGAAGCAGAAGGAGAAGCACCTATGGGGGAAGCAGGGAAAGGTGTCAGAAATGGGAGCCAGAGGTGGGTGGAAGGACGCTGGGATAGAGATGGAAAACACAGGCTGGACTTAAAACTGGGGGAACAAAGCTGGGGTGCAGAACAAGGGGGCAGGAGGAAGAGCAGGGAGCAGAGCGAGGGACTGGGGTTGGGGCTGGGTTAGACAGGGAGCTGACAGAGGAGAGCTGGGACTTGGGACAGAGCTGGGGTCAGTCTAGTGGGGCTGGGGCAGAGCTTGGGGGCACACCAGGGTGTACAAACCCTGTGCCTCAGTTTCCCTGCCCACTCTGTGAAGGGTGCCTTGGTTGTGGGAGTAGTAAATAAGAGACTTCCACATGGGGGCTTAGCACAGGAGAGCTGTGCAGGGTGGGAAGGGTCTTTGGGACACTGAAGGGGGCCCAAGGACTGGGACAGGCCTTGGTGAACAGGGGCCTTCCTCAGGGATGGAAATGACTGGACAACCAAAGGGTGACTGGAGGACTAGGGGAAGAGAGTCCCCATTACCGGTGGCTGTTGCGGTGATGGCAGACCTCAGCTGCGATGGCTTCCTTATCAGGGGGCAGCCCATCCATGAAGATGAAGAGCTGGGAGACAGGGGACATGAGTCCTGGGGCACTGCACAGGGACCACAAAATGTGGAGAGCAGGGCCCTGAAATGGAGAGAGGGGCCCAGGAGAGAGATCCCCTGTAGACAGACTACCCCAGAGAGATATACCCACTGAGGGACAGAAACCCCTAAAGATATAGACCTACTTCTCCACTCCTCCACACCCCACTGTTTCCTTCTTGTTCCCTTGGGACCACTGTGTACTTTGGGTGGCTCCTTCCACCCACTCTCATGCGTCCTCTCTCTCCCCGGGGACACGTGTCCCTCACCCCTCCATGCCCCTGCACCCAGACCTGGCGTGTATGCCCCCGGAGGCAGGGGGTATTGTAGATTGAGTGGAGGGTTCCCAGCAGATTGGTGTCACCCAGACTGGAGCCAGTGGAGGAGATGCGCCGCATGGCCTCGGTAAGGTTGTCCTGAGTATATTCAACACTTTGCCTGCAGGAGGCACTGCATGTTTGGAGGCCACATTGCTCTGTGCTGGCCCTAGTGCTCCCTGAGACCTTGCCCCATGGCACTTCCCACAGCTGTGCCCCAGGGTCCTCTGCAAGTCCTTGCCTCATAGTAGTTCTTGAAGAGACCTGATTTTGTAGTTCCTACAAGACTCTGCTCAAAAGAACTCCAAGAGGTGCTATCCCATAATGCCACCAAGATCCCATTCCCAGAATCCCACCCTGCCCTCCAGTACCCAGTCTTGCTTCATACCAGCCATCCGATTTCAGAGCATGCACACCTGCCCTCCAGCATTGAACCCTGCCCCATAGCACCCTTTCCAGTCCCACAGCACCCAGTCATGCCCCACAGTATCCAGCCATACCCGCCAGCACCTAATCCAGCCCCATACACCTAGCCTGCCCCATGTTTGCTCACTGGTAGATGCCCACAGACGTTGCTCCATAGCAGTAGATGTTGAAGTAGCAGCCCAGGGGCAGGCTTTTGAGAAGGAAGAGCAGGGTGTCCTGTGGACAGACACAGCAGGAAGGTCTTGGAAGGCACTGGTGGGGGGTACAGATGCCTTTGCCCATAGTTTGGTCCTTCTAAAGCCTCTGGACTCCCCTCGATCACCTGAGCCAGTGCTCTGAACTGCCTTGGGCACCTGAGGTATTTCAGGACCATTTCAGCCCCCACCAGTCCCCCCTCACTTCTCTGTCCCTCCATAAATGCCTGCCCTGGCCTGCTCCCCCTCAACCTGCTCCTCCACCCCATCCTGGTCCCTGCTCTATGGGGGTACCTGTAGATGTGCAAGAAAAGTGGTGTCCAGGAGGAAGATTAACTCTCCAGACTGGCGCTGCCCAGGCACTGCCTCTGGGATGCTGGGTGCCAGCGTCACCAACACCATGGGATCACCAAACAGGGAACCTGGAGGCGTTATGGGGCGGGATGAAGGCCAGATAGGGACCCCTCTCCTTCTGGTTCTGATTCTTGTTGTGCTTTCAGCTTCCACCATTCCAGAGCCCATGATGCCTCACGCTGGTACAGCAGTACCCTACTGTGCTGTCCACTGATTGCACAGCCCAGTGCCCCATGTATTCCAGCCCAGTGCCTCCAGTAGTGCCTCCAGACTCACTGTACACATCCTGCTACATCTGATAACTCACCATAGTGTCCCCAACACCCCACCCTGGAGCCCCAGGACCCCAGGTACCCCATCTGAATGCTTCCCATTCCCATCCTGGTGTCCAATGACACCTCGCCCCCCAGAATTCCCAGTGCATCCCCACGCCCCAATACCTCTTGCAACCCAGAGGTGCCTCCATCTCCCTCCCCAGCTTCACTCACCTGGAGGGACTCCAGGGTCTCCCTTCTCCACCACAGCACTGACTGCAGTGGGTTCTCCAAAATACACCAGCAGCTCCAAATCATGCTGCCTTGGAGGGCTGCCAGCCAGTGAGATCTGGAGAAGAGTGCCAGGTCACGCCCAGGAGGTGAGGACCAGACCCAGCATTTGTCCAGGAGCACAGGCACTGATCCCAGAGCATGCCCTTTTCCTTGGTGATTACACCCCTCCCCAGCTCCCCTGTGATCCTGGCACTCAGGAGGGCATACCTGTGCCACGCTGCAGTCCTGGGCAGTGTAGACCAAAGGGGTGAGGGCAAAGTTGGCCTGGACATTGTCCACTCCACAGGGTGAGTGCAGGCTGGCAGTGAGCAGCAGGCTGTAGGGCAGCATGCTGGGGAGACAGTTCCAGGCTGCAAGAGGAAACATGGCACTGGGGAGGGCAAAGGCTCTCCCTGTGGGCGTGGGGAAGGGGAGGATTTGGCATCCATGTACAGGACATATGGGAGAATTGGGGGTGGACAGTAAGGTGCATGGAGGGGTCCATAGGTCTGTTCATGTGAAATGTGTGTGGGAGGTGTGGATCCCCTCATGGGGCACAAAGAAGAAGATGTGGCTCTGTCCAGGGGCTGCATGGGGGAAAAACGTGGGTCCCCCCACAGCTGCAAAGGGAAGTTGCATTGGGTCTGTTCATCAAGTACACAGGGAGTCTGTGGCCCTTCTGTGGGGTGTGTGACTGGGAGGGCAGGTTCTTTGTGGGGTCACTCACCGTAGAGTTTGGTGTAGGGATGCAGTGTGTGTGGCAGCACAAAACGGGCTGCTCCATCAGGCTCCTGCGGCAGCTCTTGGACATAGCGCAAGGTCACGACCACCTCCCTGCCAGGGGACAGGGTGCCCAGGAAGCAGGCAAACACCTCACCTGGGTACTTCGACTCATCCTGAAGGTTTTCAAGGTCCTCCCAGCCCCCTGTAGCCTTGTTCAGCTTCTCGGCCTGGGTGGGAAGGGGAGGGACAGAAAGCCCATCAGCAGGACGGCCATGGGCTGATCATCCTGTGCCCTGGGGTGGTTTGCCCGTTTGTCCCTGGATGCTGGTACCTCGTCCTGCAGCATTGCCTGGACCTTGGCATCCTCGCTGCGGGCCTGGAAGGAGTAGATGGCCATGCGAGGGCCCAAGGGGAAGACGAAGAGGACTTCTGTGGAGACATGACTCTTGTTCTGGTAGATGAGTTCAGAGGCCACGTCAGCCACATAATCCTGGATGGCAACATCCACCACAGCACTGCACAGAGGCACTGGATACAGGGATGTGTGGAGCAACTTCCCCACCAAAAAGGATCCTGTTGCTGTTGAGAGATGCAACCTGTACATCAGCATACGGGAATGACACAAGGAGGTAGTTGGGGCTGCTTCAAGTATGTGGCTGCTCCCACCCTGGAAACCAAGACTGTGTGATCAATGTTACTGAGGGTCTAGGGTGAGTCTGCCGTAGAACATTGACTGCCCCCACTCCCTCAGCTCCCCTTTTTCCCCATATCTCTATTCCCCACCCATTCCTGTAGAGTTCCTGACCGTTCCCATCCTTGTTTAACTCTGGGAAGAAACTGTCCAGATATTTCCCTCTATGGGTGCCTGTCCTTCTTTTTTTGTTCCCCTTTGGGAGATGCAGATCCCCCAAATGTGACTTAGCTGTCTGATCCCCAGCTCACTGTCATGAGTGTAGGATTTTCCTAGAAGTCCAAAGCTCTGATGCAACATTCCTGGAGACCTGCAGACAAAGAAGGTTCTCCTGTAAGAGGGGAGATCCACAGAAACCACCAAGGACCGCCTATCTGGTGATGATTCCTTGCCATTTCCCTGGTCCTACACACATAGCTGGAAGCCCCAACCCACTGTGTACAGCCAGAGCAAACCCAGGCATTCAGAAATCCCTGTTCATGATCACTGGGACATTGCCAGGAGTTTCTCTGCATTGAGGAGGCCTGCACCCCACCACCACCATGGGAGAATCTTGAAGAGAACTGAGGGATAGCAAGGGGAGATGGAGGGAAGAAGGCATGAAAGCAAGAGTGGATGGATGGATGGATGGATGGGTGGATGGGACTGTGTTGGGATGAACAATACATGGTTATCCATCCATGGCTGGATGGAGAGATTGGCAGACAAGGTCCATTTTGGGACAGATGGATGTACAAGTAGACAGAGAGAGAGACATCAGAATTTTTGTTGAAATGGATGGACTGACAGGTGTAAGGGTCCATTTTGGAAGAGATGAGCAGGTACCCATCACAAACGGTATTGTGTGAATGTAGCTGCACAAGCGATAGCACCTGTGAGGGAAGGTTGAAAGTCCGGATCACACGAAGGAGGGAGAAATGAGGCCAGGGACAGGTATTCCCTGATGGCAGAGCAATAATCCCAGAAAGGCACTGCAGGGAGGGTGTAGTTCAAGCAATATCTGGCTGTCTTCCAGCCAAGTGCCAGGATGTGAAAGGGACCTGCCTCCACCCCAAACCCATCTACATAAATCTCTCTGGTTCAGACACGTTTGCCTCAGTTTCCCCAGTTTCTGCACTGTCTGGGGTGACAGGGTACGGAGCACCAGAAAAGTCCCCACCCCACCATCATGGTGACAGGGTGGACAGATAGAGCAAATAGGGAGTAAGTCCTTGGGGGAGCAGGGGTGAGGGTTGGACAGAGGGATGAGCTGAACAGGGCCAGGCTCTCCCCAGTGGACAGGGACAGTGAACAGGGAATAAGGACAGAAACACAAAGTGAAGCACAAACAAGCAGACACTCACCGGAATCAAGGCCAGAGTCAGCAGGGACGGACTGACAGTCAGATGGACAGTGGAAGAGGAAGAGGGAGAGACGGTAAGGGTCAGAGGATGAGATATGGGAACAGAACGGGGAGGGATGGAGGAGGAGAGCGAGGGATGTTCGGGCGGGCAGGAAGAGGCAGGGATGGCTGCGATGGAGGGAGGCGGAGGGACAGGTGAACAGACAGATGGATGGGAAGGCGGGGAAGGAGGCAGGACCAGGGGAGCGGAGACACTCTCACCTCCCTACCCCCAAGCTGGGATGTCTGCAAACCCCCTCCCGAGCAGCCGGGCGCCGGATTGCCTGGGGGCTGTGGGGGCAGCGGGGACCCTGGGTGCCGGGAGGCTGCGGGATGAGGAGGGGAGACGGGACACCACAGGTGGGGGGGATGTAATCGGGGTCCTGGACCCCCTCCCCGCCTCGGAAAGCGGCGTGTGGGCGGGAGCATCCGCAAACGGTCCGCGGGAGCGCCTGTGCCCGAGAGGGGAGGGGGCCTGGGCGGGGGGCTCGGGCCGGGAGGGGACTGCACACCCCTCCACAGGACTGCTTCTGGCCAAGGGAGTCTGCGGGATGTCCCCCACCGTCCAGCCCTCCCTCTCTGTCCTCACGACTGGTGCGACAGGCAGCAGCTGCCAAGGGCCCCCTGCAGCCAATACAACAATTATTCCCAGAAATTATTTTTTAATTTTCTCTTATGCTTTCTTATTTTTATCTCTCTTATGTTTCCTATATTTTCTGGTTTCTATTTTCTTTTATGTTTCCCTAAGGTTGGAAAGTATCGCAAAGAACTGTAGCAGCATGTTTTGATGACCTAGACTATACCAGACCAATACAACCACAAGTGGAAAATGGTAATATTCATAAGATGAGGAGGTGGCACTGGGCCCTGCAGGAGCCTGTCCCCCTGCCAGGCCTGCAGCACTGGCTGCGGATCTGGAGGCTGGGTTCAGGTCTGCAGAGTGATCAGGGCCAGGCTGTTAATTGAGCGGTGGATTGCAAGGAAGCAAAACCAATGTACTGGCCAGCTGAGGAATGGAGAGAGCTGGCAGACAACCTCAAACTTAGACATCTGCTTTTGACACGGGTGTTTCATCTGCTGCATTGGGATGCTCCATCTCCACCTTCCTCACATGAGCCAGCCCCATGCTCCTTCCTCCCTGGCAGCCAGCCCCTGGTTGAGACAACGCACATCACTTGTGATCTCTAGGCTCTCAAGGGGCCAAATTGCATTTTGCTTCAGATGTGTTGCTCCCAGAGTACACCCTGACTGTCTCTCACTGAACCCTCACTTGGTCACCAACCTGGGCAGCTTCTCTGCCTCTCGGGTTTGGTGTGATTGTCAAACAAGAGCACGCGAAGGGCTGTGCTGACAGCATGACAGCCTCGATCAGCACAGGCAATTCTAGTTGTCTTTGTTCAAATTCTGCCATAGTGAGTCCAGTCTCCTTACACCCATGGAGATCAAGTTCTTTGAGGAACTGGGTGAACTGACATTCACATGCTGCTGGTAGATGTGGCCCACATCTACCTTCAGGAACTGGTGAAACACCTCATTGTCTCCAGTAGTTCTAATGCTTATGAGTAGGCAAATGAGTCCCAGGTGTAGATGCTACGCGCTGCATCTGAGCAACTAGGGAACATTTTTCTGCTTCTCAGATCTTCCTTTCCTCACCACAGGTGATGAGTAAGTGGCACACTTGGTCAAAAAGTGCCCCAAATATGGAACTGATGACACGTTAGCCTAGCTTCGCCTCCCCTGTCCAGCTAGGGTGCATGCTTGAAGGTTCTCATTGACTCTTGATGGAGAACACTTGGTGGCTGTGAATAATTTTGGCGTGCTGGACATCTAGTATCAGTCCTCTGAGCATCTCTGAGGATGTCAGCCCCCTCAAGTCTGGGCCTCTTTTGAAGTGCAAACAAATAATACCTGGTGTGGCATAAAGGCAGTCTGCTCAGATGCTCACATATCTTCTGTCCAGACAGGACAGCGGAGTCTGTTGCATCCAGAATACGAAGCAGCCAAGGAACAACACAGCTGGTGAGAGTTGTACAAGGAGTTGCCACAGGGCTGGAGGGCAGCTGTGTGCTGCTGCTGAGGGCATTGTTGTGGCCACCCCCTGCACCTCACATACATACATGCTCTGAAGTTCTCCAGCATTCACCCTTTGTCTTCATTTGTAATTCATCCCTGGTAGACAGCACTGTTCAGAAAGGAGGGGAACTGATCTGCGGAGAGATTGTGGTGCTGGGTACAAATCCATGGAAGCATTTGGGGTACCATCTTTCCGCTGTTTTCTTAAGCCTATGTGGGTCCAGCAGGTTTGATTGTGGAGCCCCTGTCAGGGAGGAGCAAAGCCCAGCTGCTCCACGAGGGAAGGTGAGTTGGGAGCCAAATGCAAGGTGGGGGGAGCAATGACCTCACCAACAAGGAGCCAGGATGCTGAGGGGTAGGCCAGGGTCAGGATCGGGCCACCCACTCAAGAATTCGTCTCTTTTCCTTTTTTCTTTTGGCTGAGGGTTTCTAAACCATAGCTTGCTTCTGTTGGCTGGAATATCACTTTCTGACTCTACAGGTTTAAAAAAATATTGCCAAGTGAGATAAGCCATACTGTTCAACATTTTCCTCTTTTGTTTTTTTTTTTTTTTAATATTTCAGGTTTTTTACCAAGTTTGGTGTCCACAAACATTCATTAATCTGTCCAGCTCTTATGAATATTACCATTTTCCACTGGTTGTATTGGTCTGGTATAGTCTAGGTCATCAAAACATTCTGCTACAGTTCTTTGTGATACTTTCCAACCTTAAGGAAACATAAGAGAAAATAAAAACCAGAAAATATAGGAAACATAAGAGAAATAAAAATAATGAAACATAAGAGAAAATTAAAAAAATAGCAATAGGAATAATAAAAAAGAAACAATAGGAAATATAATAGGTAAAAAAACATATAGGAAACATAAGATAAATAAAACCAAGGGAACATAAGAGAAAATAATTAAAAAACCCCAATCATTTCTCCCTGTGTCTAAAATACCACAAGAAGCTCCATAATTCAGTGTTCCCTGTCCATACCAAGGTCATAAATGGTGACAACAAATCAGAAAATGGCAGTGCAGTTGGAATGGCCCGCTCCTCACCTAAACAATCCTATAACCAGAGATGCTTAAGAACACCAGGGGGATACCCAGAGTTCCAGAAAGACTTTGGGAAGGAACCCTACAACTCTGCACCTTGAATCAGGACCATCTCTCCAACACCCAGAGAACCTGACAGTACCAGATGGAACCCAGTGTCTTCATCAGGAAGCCTTTTCCATCTCGTCACTATTGAGTGAGTCACAATCCCAAGGTTCATTCCAGCAAAGAAACTGCAGTGTCTTGGGTGGCATTTAGCTCTGGATGAGGACATCCAACACATTTCATGAGAGAATCTCCATGGCAGACACAGAATCTGAACTCACAATGCCATTGATGGGGATTTAGTCACTGCTGTGGCTGAGTTCAGAGAACGGTTCATCTAGCCAGACACTGTCTGCTTGGGCAGTGCAGAACAGCTCTCAGATGCAGTGGCTGTGTTTTGACAATCTCCCAGAAGAGGAATTTAGGCAGCAGAAGAGGAGTTTAGGCACCCACAGAACATTAGGCACACCTAGAGTGTCATTTTAGTCCTTAAACATAGGAGTTAAAAATGTTTTAGGGCATTGAAGATATCTGCATGGAGCTAGAAGCTATGGCATATGATCTAGAGGAAATGTGCCCTTCTGGAGTGGTAGCTGTAGGCCAAATGGGGCAGCCATAGGCATTAAAATGTCACCAGATGACTCTTCTCAGGCACTTATATTGCTCCCAGCCTAGTGGCTGAACAGCTTAACTACTAACAAGTTTGTTGGTTCTTCTCTCAGAATTTTCTTCATCTGAAAAAGAAGACTGACTTTGAAAAGGCAGTGTTGAAACCAGCTAATCCATGCTGGAGAAAATAGATGTAGAGTCAGGGGACACCAAATGATGTCAAAGCAAGAGCAAAGAATCCAAGGACACAGCCAAGAAACTCTCAAAGAAATGCTGGAAACAACAACAATGAAGGTGACAATTTGGTGCTCTTACTCTCATTTTGAAAAACAAGGCAAATAAGTGAATCAGTGTCTTTTATCATTCCCATCTGGTATCCTTACTTTGTTGTCTGCCTGTTTCCAAGCTGCTTCTCTCTCCAGGCCCATATGACAGTGTCCTGTTGGCTGTTTTTACCTTTATCTCTAATCCTTTGCTGCCATCTGAAGGCCAACCACATTCTAAAGCATTTCCCTGGTACTGCCTGAATCCTTTGCTTTTTTTCTTGCTTTTCTGTCTTTGCCACGGCATTTTTAAGACCCAGATTTTCACCTGTGTACATAGACATCATTCAGGCGATGTCTTAATGATAGCCCTAGGACCAGGGCGAAGAAGAATTCTGCTCGGAAGTTGCTGCTGCAGTGGTAATTCCCCACTCCCAGGTGCTGGAACACAAGGGTCGACACTGCGGATCTGTCAGCACATTCCTGGGATTAGTAAGCGGTCCAGGGAAACCCCAGGAACAAGTCAGGATTCAGCATGAGCCAAAGTCTACTCCCCGCAGGCACTTTGGGTGGGGCATCTCAGTTTTGGCAGCTGGGAAAATTTGGTAGAATGGATGTGGCCAGACTAAGCCAGCTGGCCTCTGGCCAGAAAACAGTCCCTAGCACATAGAATTTACTTTAAAAAATATATAACAAGCCATTTAGCCTGGTGATGGCTGAAAGTGTGTCCCGTGCCGAAACAATCTCACCTAAGTTTGAGAGGTAATTCACATTTTTAAGCATGGAAGTCTAGTGTAATTCCAGTTAGTTCTCTGTACGTGACCTCCAGCCACTTGTCCGGAAAGTGACTTCTGGAGGCCTTGCACCATAACTGAAAGCCCTGTACCCATGCTTGAGACACCGTAGGCTGCCTCACTCTGTGCTAGACACTTGTGTTTTGACACCTGAACGGTTCCATGAATGTCTCACCTGAATTCACTGTCTAAACTGGGGAGAAAGGTGAACCTCTGGTGTCTTTCCAGACAGCTGGTTCAGCTAGAGATGTGTGCGGTAGGTGCTGCTCGAGGAGCTTAGGAAACCTGGCAGGTCTTTGAGCACAGCATCCTCCCCAGTGCAGGAACAGTTCATCCTGATACTCTGAAAACAAGCAGGCCTACCAGGAGCTTGGCTTGACTGTGCAAGGACCTCATGGCAGAACTGCAATGCAAAAAGGTGACACACGGGTGATGGAAGCAGAAACAGGCTAAAAAGAAGATTTAGAAACATTGCCAGGGGAAGTAGGGATGATGTTAGGAAAGCCAGTGCTCACCTCAAGTTCAGCTTTACAAGAGATGTGAAGGGCACAAGAACTTCTGTTTTCCATATTAGTTGTTAAAGGGTGAACAAAGAAAATGAGGGAAACTGTTTCAACAATTACGATATGTGTAAAGGCGACCAGTAGAGCCTGAGTTTGCAAGACTTTCTGCAGTACTGATGGAGAACTGTGGAGGGAACCAAATGATGCGATTTGGTTATGGTCCCTGGAACAAACAAGCTGGAGCGTCCCACGACGACCCAAAGGGAATTTGGGGTTTATTGAAGCCCAGCGGTGAATGAAGCTTGCCTCGTTGGGGACAGTTGGAACTTGGAATTCAGGAATGGAGTGAAATCTTAAGTGATTCACACCCTGGTTGCACCCTGTACGTCCAGAGGGACCCTGGAACGTGTCAAGTAAAGGCCCGCTGCATGCAGGTACAAAATAGCAATGCCGCAGATCTAGCCATGTAGTAGAGAAAAGGGTGACTGATGAGTATAGTGGCAAGGGATGTCTCCAGGACATGTGTAAAGAGCTGTCTTCTGGAGGTGTTCCCCTCTCTCCAGGACTATAGCTGGGGCCAGCCTGACTCCTTCAGACTTACGTATCATCTTTGTTGTACTATAGATTGAAAAGATGATTCTTAGGCTGGTTCTTGTGGTCTGGTTGTGACCATGACAGCAGCCAGGATGGAACAAACTCTGCTTAGCTTCTGGAATTCATGCAAATTGCTATACCCATCTTTGGTTTACCTAATACAGCTCTACAGAGCTCAGTTCACCTGTCCAAACATTTGAGGTGCCCTGGGGTACCTGGAAATTCTCATCAGGCTGCTAAATATGATGTAGAAACTATAAGAAACTCACACTCTTCTGAATAGGCAGTTGGGTGCCAGGTGGGGTACCCCAGGGCATCTCCAAATGTTTGCAAGCCCATATTCTGCTTTTGTTGTGAGGTTTCACTTCGAAAGAGTGAACGAATGCTGATTCAGTGATGGTGGCGGGGGATTATGTGTGAGTGGCAGGGAGCAGAACTGGTGAAGCAGAGGGGCAGTGCCAAAGCGTCCTTTGTTCAGTCTGTTTTATCTCCTTTGTAACAAGGAGATAATGAACAGTGCTGAAATTTGTTCTTACACCAGTCATAGAGTGGACTACTGTGGTTCCTCACTTGAAGCATTGTCAGAGCTCTGGCAAGAGGTAGTGGGATACGTGGACATCGAGTGAAGCTGTTGAGCTCATGGTTTTGGTCTCACAGAGCACAGAAGGGGGTGTTCAAGGTCTAAAGTAACAGAGAGTGGGGGCTGAGATATAACATTTAAGCCTGTATGTGTTTGAATACAGAGGTGACACAGGTCAGGTTGGACGGAGAGAGCTGTGAGTTAGGATGGAGCCTGTCAGCAGGCCTGTGGTTCATGAATGGGTCAGTGGCGTGTGCTGCAGCCATAGTGTCCTGGCCAACCATTGTAACTGATGCCTGGAGAGAAGGACCTGTGCACCCGCCAGTGCTTTGGAAGAGCAGGTTTGGGGAGGTGGGTCTGTGGCATTTCCTTTCCACATGCTGTGTGTGGGGATTGCTGACTGAAAGGACCACCATCCCACACCCGGGGATCATTGTCGGACTTTGGTAAGGAAAGTTTGATACAGGAGCAGTCTATGGCTTTCTGTGCTGTCTGTAATCAAAGTCTGTGAGTTTCCGCCCTAACGAGCCCCAGTGGGAACACATTGCCCAGCGACGGTTCTGGTCTTGCATCCCACTCTGGGCCCCATTAAAACTCCAAGTGACTTTTCTTTCTGCTTCTGCTTGTTGTTTCTTCAAGGCAGCTTGCCAGATTTTGCCACAGCTCCAAAGTCACAAGGAGGCAGAACCACATTCCCCAAGGGGCTCATTAAAGTGCTGACGGCCATAATGAGTTCTGTGTTTGGTTTTCTGCCACTCCCCATAGAACTGTAAGCATGGTAAAGCTAATGAGGGAGCTCCCGAATGTGTTTCAGTGAATACGTACAGCGTAATTTTCATTTGTCATTTGTTTTAATTATGTATGACAAGAAGAATGGAAACAGAGACATTGTGAAAAGCAATTAGCCTGGCCTATATCCTGGTGGGAATCAGGCAGAGAGAGGAAAAGTATCTTTGTGATCAAGCAACAAGTGGCCAGAGTCAAACTTTGATTCACGTGTTGGGAATAAGACAGTTCTTATTATGGTCTATTCTCTTGTCACTGCAACCCACAGCAGTGTCACAATTGCTTGAAAGCCTTTGTCTGCTCTAATTAGCACTGTTTTTGCCTGGTGTACTCACTATAGGCAGAAACAGAAGGAATATTCATCACCATTGCAAATCATATCAGGGCCTTTTTTAATGAAAGAAAGAAAAAATAGTAATTTTTAAAAAGCCATATATTTTACTCTGGTCCCACTGAAATCCAGTTTCTTCAGGGCGTGAACCCTGAAAAGAGCTTGCTCAATGGAGGGAGGGACAGGTGCTATACATTTTCAGAGGCAATTAGGCTAAGCAATGTTTAAACAATAGAATGAACAGAAACAAATTAAGAAAAACTGAATGGACACACAAAAGGGAATGTCATTTTCTTGTTTAGCAGATGGACAGGACAACTGGGTATTGACTGGTTCAGGAGATACAGAGTTAATGAGGTAGAGCTATGGACAGGAGGATTCACTTGAAATAGCTTTTTTTCTCTGAAGCTAACATCATTTTTCAAAATTTTCATGATGGGAATGTGGGAAATTATAACAAAGAAATTTCAAAAAAAAAGTACAATGACAGACGATGCTCTGTGACTGAAGTAATTGACAATAAGGCAAATTACTCAGTGGATAGCAAATGAACTAATGCTATTTTTACTACAAAGTATTGATATTTTACAGGTCACTGTTGGTGTTTGCAACAAGATATGATAAATTTGTTTTAGGTATGCATTAGAACGTCATATGCAATTGCGTATGTTGCTATCACAGAATAGCAAACATTTAGCATCAATATTTGTTGATATGATTTCGAGAGTAGAATAGAATAGAATAGAATAGAATAGAATAGAATAGAATAGAATAGAATAGAATAGAATAGAATAGAAGAACAGACTATTTCAGTTCGAAGGGACCTACAATGATCATCTAGTCTAACTGCCTGACCACTTCAGGGCTGAACAAAAGTTAAAGCATGTTATTAAAAGCATTGTACAAATGACTCTTTAACATTGACTGTCTTTGGGCACGGACCACATCTCTGGGGAGCAGGTTGCAGTGTTTGACCACCCTCTCAGTAAAGAAATGCTTCCTAATGTCCAGTCTAAACCTCCCTTGGCACATCTTTGAACCATTCCCATGTGTCCTGCCACTGAATACCAGGGAGAAGAAATCACCACCTCCCCCTGCACTTCCCTGACCTCAGGAAGCTGTGGAGAGCAATGAGGTTGCCCCTCAGCCTCCTTTTCTCCCAACTGGACAAACACAGAGTCCTCAGCTGCTCCTCAGAGGACACACCTTCCAACTGCACACAGTACTCAAGGTGAGGCCGCACCAATGCTGATTACAGTGGGATAATCACCCCTTTTGACCAACTGGTTATCCTGTGTGTGATGCACCCCGGGATGTGGTTTGCCCTCTTGGTGCCAGGGCACACCACTGACTCCTGCTGATCCTGCTGCCAACCAGCAGTCCCTGGATCCCTTTCTGCAGGGCTGTTCTACAGCCGCTCCTCTCCCAATTCATACTTGTGCCCAGAGTTATTCTGTCCCAAGTGCAGAATCTGTCATTTGTTCTTGTTAAATTTAATGCTGCTGATTACTGCCCAGGGCTCCAATCTGTCTGGATCTCTCCGCAAGGCCTTTTAGCCCTTGGGAGTCTAAGCAAAGAAAGTTAACAGCAACCTTCCAGTTCAGTATCATCAGCAAACTTGCAATCATCTTCTACATCCAGGTCATTAATGTTTACGTCTTCCCCTGCCTATCTGTTTGTGATTATCATCCACTGGAGAGCTCTGGTGACATCGAAGGTATACAGCCAGTGCTTCAGATGACGTCTAGCTGGTATCAACCATACAGGTCTTTGCACTTCCTCATGTACAAACCTTTCAGGCATTACATGTGCAGCACAGGCATTTCTGGTCTGGTGCCTCATGGCGATCATGGCATTAGCATAATTTATTTCAGTGATCTCCAAACTTCTTTGATTGCATTCAAAAAAAATATTTTTGAGCACATGCCCCCTAATATATGTATATTCATTTATTTATAAATTATATACATATACTACTTGCTAACACGTTATATATATTAAAATGTGTTATACATATTAAAATGTGGCTGTAATAGAATACAGAGCAGAATAGCAACGCTGGACTGCAGCAGGGCCAACTTCGGCCTTTTCAAGCAATTGCTGGGGGAAATCCCATGGGACAGGGTACTTGAAGGTAAAGGGGCCCAAGACAGTTGGTTAGCGTTCAAAGAGTGCTTCTTCCAAGCTCGAGGTCGGTGCATCCCAATGGGTAGGAAGTCAAGGAAGGGTGCCAGGAGGCCTGCATGGTTAAACAGGGATCTGCTGGGCAAAGTCAAGTGTAAAAGGAGGGTCTACAGATCATGGGAGGAGGGGCTGGCCACTTGGGAGGAATATGAGAATGTTGTCAGAGAGTGTAGGGAGGCAACTAGGAAAGCTAAGGCCTCCTTAGAATTAAACCTTGCTAGAGGGGTCAAGGACAATAGAAAGGGCTTCTTCAAATACATTGCAGATAAGGCTCTTCTCTGTGACATCCAGTGATAGGACAAGGGGCAATGGGTTCAAGCTGGAACATAGGAGGTTCCACTTGAATATGAGAAAAAACTTCTTTCCAGTGAGGGTGACAGAGCACTGGAACAGGCTGCCCAGAGAGGGTGTGGAGTCTCCTTCTCTGGAGACATTCAAAGCCCGCCTGGATGCGTTCCTGTGTGATCTGATCTAGGTGTTCCTGCTCCGGCAGGGGGATTGGACTGGATGATCTTTCGAGGTCCCTTCCAATGCCTAATATTCTGTGATTCTGTGAAAATGGAAATGAAAAAAGAATGAGATGAAAATTAAATAAACACTTATTAAAATTATTATTACAATATTAATGGCACTAAAGTATTTTTTTCCCTTGCCCCAATGGATTGTCTTTGGAGGCCACTGATCTACTTCATCCAAAGGCATTGCTCAGCATTGTGCTAGTTATGCACTGTAAAGGTCCCTGTCATGTACCTGAGGTACCAATAACTTTCTGAAGATATGAATTTCCTGAGTCTAGATTAACTTCAGGAATGCTGTCAGCTTGGCCTAACTTGCCTCTTGGTCCTCTGCGGCCTTTCTTTGCTTTGAGAGAGCTGAAGAACTTTCTAAATGGCTGTAGAGGGTAAACCGTGGAGTGGTCTCATCCTTTTGACCTCTTTGAGCAGTCTTTGGCCTGATCAAGCCACCAAAACTCTCTGAGACTTCATCATGAACATTACCTTGAATTTTTTCTGCAGAAGGGATCCTGGGAACCATCTGATTTTCCTCCAAAGTGGCACGTCAGAGTGATACAACCTCGGACTGAAAAGCTGCTACCCAAGCTGACAGCATAGACACACTCCAAGGGTAGGGTTAATTTACCTTAACACAGGTGTTTAATGGTATTTGAGACTGCCCATGATATTCAAGACTTTCAAGTGAGTCTGACACAGGGCTTGTGGGATAATCTCAGCTTCTCACCCCCAGAAGCAGCATTTGGAGGGCAGATGGGATCCCTGAGTGTGCGAAAGTATCACTAGACAGATATCAGTATTCAGGCGATGGACTCCTCCCACCTCTGGTGTCTTCCACGTGTCCCTGGGTTTGCGAGGTGCCCAAGTTCTGATCTTCTGATCCCCCAGCTATTTGGAGGATAGCTGGTCAATGCAGCCACTGAGGCCAAGAGAGAGTTTGAGGTCACTTTTGAGGACACCTGCATTTGATCAGATTAATTAGTCTGATGGCTTAATTGACTTCCCAAAGTGGATGTACATCAACTCTATCAGGTGTTGAGACACCCACTTCACAGATACAAAGCGTCACTGTTCATGCCTAAATCCAGATGTCTGAATCTGCAGCTGATTTCTCCCTCTGCAACTTAGAATGCCTTACACCAGTGCTTCGTGTCCTTGTCACCTCCATTGGCTGATCATTATAAGCCAGCACCATTTCCAGAAAAGAAGGTACCTAAGATGGAGCTGAGAAAAAGAATGGCATAAATCTTCTTAAGTTTTTGTGACCTCTGACTTTTACTTTTAAGTTACAGTTGTTTGCTCTGTGCATGGCCAAGAAGGATCTACGGAATGAGATTTATTTTTCTTAAGACTGATGGCTAAAATTAATGTATAAATCACCCTTTGGAGGGATCAATATTCCTTTCTTGCCTGCAGACAGTCCCTGAACAACTGTCTTGGATTTAGACTGTCAACTAAGATGAATCCTGTCCTTAATGCTGTCCTTACTTTGCAGCTCATTCAGTTGTTGGATTTGACAGCATAGGTAATTTGGAAGATGCCTTGGGACTTTGTCTGAGATTCCTGAACACTTCTGAAACCACAAAAGAAGCCTGATGCCCTGAGGTATAAATTGCCATCAGATAGCTATGTGTAGGGAACTGAATCAAAGCTCCACAGCGTCAATATTAAAGGTTCATAAGGTGAATCATATCCACTGCTGTCTAAACTTTTTACCTCTTGGAATGAACCGTGAGCCCAGGGAATTGAATAAACAAGAAAGAAGGCACGTTTGTAACAAACAATGGCACTCCTAGAAGACCATAAAGGGTCTTTCTAGGGAGATCATCACATGCCACTTTGGGAAGGGAGAAAAGTAGAATAAACCAAATTACATAGCACTGGTGTAATGACTCACACAGGAAAAGCTCTGAGAAAAAGCTAGGCTGGTATCCCTTAAAGCAATTGCAAAATAGGAGCAATCTTAATGACACTAAAATAAGCATTTTATTTTTCTTCTTCTCGGCATTTAGTGTTGAATCTTCTAGTAATACATACTGTGCTTGGAAAAGCCAATTATACATGCATATACACACAAAAGATCTTTGCAGGATACAGGTTACTTTCATAAAAAGCTGCATACTTGAAATGTTAGAAAATGAGATGTGATTTTGTCACTTACAAGACAGGTCACTGAGATGTGTGTGTAAGAAAACCTCCTCAGAACAGAAGGCATCTAACCAACTGATATGATCTGAAAGATGTTTCTAAGGGTTTGCAAAACAAAAGGTCTTCCTCTCAAGAATATTTGATTTTCTCAGTCTACATAGAGAGAGAAGTCTCTCTTCCTTAGTATCATAACAAAGATGATCTGAAGCATGACATGTGATCCAACTCCCCGAAGGGGGTGAGAACATGTCTATTAAGACGTGTGTTGCCTTCACCCCAAAAGAAGAGGTTTTCTAGCCCTTGCAGACTTCTTTCAGAGCTAAATATGCTGTCCAATTAATTTATTAGAAGTAGTCACTTTATCAATTCAAATATTCCATATTATTATTACTCTTACTGCTACTATTATCTCTGCTAGAACTCAAGATTTGGTGATAGATTAAAGTCAGGATTCTTGTTAACCTGTAGGAGTAATCAATACTTCTTTCATTGTAATAGGCACGAATTAAAGTATTTTCACTAAAATCATTGCACAAACAGTCAGGGGGTATTCACCTCTGCAAGTTAGACATCCAAGTCGGAAGAAGTACTTTAGGTTCAGTGTATTGTGAGTGGAGAGAGCAAGAGAGGTCCAGAAGGCAATTTTCAGATTTATCTTTATTGCCTGCTTAAGATGAAGATGAGTTATTCCTGCCAATCATCATTGCTATCAGCTAATTAGAAAAACCTGCTGTGAGTAGCTCAAAACTGGCACATGTTTTGGGCAACTCATTTAGCACATTTGGCAGCATTAAATGCTTGATTTGGTTGCATGCATACAGGTAGCTAGTTCCTTTCAAAATGTCTGAGGGTTACCTGACCAACCTCCCATTGTGTTCCCCACGGGCAATGGGGCAATTGTCCTCCACAGTGCCTGCCACTCCTGAAGATACCTCATTAGTCTAGGAATTGAAGTGGATCCCTCTGACAATGTTCAGAAGTCAGCTGAATAACTCAGTGGTATTTTACACGCCTTACGATGTGCTGTCTCATCTCCAGCATGCAGAAACCTATAAATACGTGTCCAATCTGTCAGCACTGTATCAATGTCCTAAATACTTGGTGGTGCCCAAGATGTTATTAGACATCTACATTAAAGCAACTGAGTTCCATCCCATTGTCCAAGTGTGAGTTACTCACCACAAGTGGGATTTTTCTCACTTAAATCCTGAAGTCCACATCTCTGTCTTTTTTTGGTTAGGGGATAGTTGCAGGCAATCTGGGAAACTAATTCTTCTTCTAATTCTTCTCCTGTAATTAAGGTAACTACCTTAATCAATCATGTCCTGCAAATGCCTTTTATATCCATTGTTCAAAAAGGGTTTCTAGATTATTTGGTCATGTAGCTCTTTACAACGAAAGATGCTTGAAGGTAGATGAGCAGACTCTCCTGTTTGTTTCTGGAGATAGACTTCTCTGTTCTTTCAATCAGTCCTCAGCAAATCCAGGGGCTAATCATCAAGTTCCTTTAATCAGGGAACAAATCCCTCTCTGAAAGTACTAGATACTAGTACTATGATAGCCTACTAGTAGTATGCTATCTACAAGTAGCCTACTATTAGTAAAATAGCCTAAATTTAGTGCCTGATTTTCAGTAGGTTAGAATTGTGTAAGGGGAATTTAACGAAGAATCTGACACCAAGAGTGAGTAGTATTGTTGGGAGTTTCAGTTAAACCTTGGTAGTGGAGGTCTTCATAAAGGCTACATTCAGTCAAGTGATGCTCCTTTCCAGAGCTTGCTGTGGGTACGCCTATGCTTACATGTTGTATCAGGATCACCCACCAGAGAGCTCCAATGCTTTAACTGTCCACTCCACCCCTACATGTCCCATTTTTTTTTAAACTGTCTCTTTAGGCCGTGAAGATCAGACATGGAAAGAGAAGAAGGAAGGATCACTGCTTCGTACTCAGGAGCTTCTTCTGCAGTGTGGGTTCATTTGCCTTTACATGCTTAGTATTGAATTTGAGTATTGCTCAGAAAGGCAGTTTAGACTTCTTCATAGAAACCAGTTAGGAGGGGCAGCAGGCAGTTCAGAGTGGAGATCTTGTTGAGCCTTGATGAATCCTCTTCTTTGGAAGAACACCCAGTCAAAAGGGAACACTGAACAAGGTTTTGGAGACTCTTGCTCACTACTTTTTGGGTTTTTTGTGTGCATCCCTTGAAACATTTTTGCTTGTTTAAAGATAAGCTACAGATGGAGAATCAAATAACAGTGATGGAGTTCATCCTCTTGGGTGTTGCTGATGATGGTCAACTCCATTATGTGCTCTTTATCATCCTGTTAGTCATCTACATCTTGACTTTAACAGGTAATGTTCTCATCATCACCATCACCTTGATAAACCATTGTCTTCAGACTCCCATGTACTTCTTCCTCAGGAACTTCTCCATCTCAGAGACTGGCTTTACTACCACTGTCATCCCCAAAGCGTTGGCCAACCTGGCATTAGGCAAAAAACCAATTTCCTTAAGGGGTTGTCTCACTCAAACTTTTATTTATGCCATGCTAGGTACCACTGAATTTCTCCTGTTAGCTGTGATGTCCTTTGACAGGTATGTGGCTATCTGCAAACCACTACACTATGTGGCCATTATGAATTCACGAGTCTGCAGCCTGCTGGTGATTACTGCCTGGATTGGTGGGGCTGTCCTCATTCTTTCTCTATCAGTGGTATATTTCCAGATGCCATTCTGTGGCTCTAACATTGTTAATAGTTTTTTCTGTGATACCACACCAATGGTTCAGCTCAAATGTGGAAATACCAAGGTCCTAGAGAGCATGAATTTCATCTCATCAGTGTTCACCATACTGGGCAGCCTAGCTAGCTATTACAGCTGTATCCTACATCAACATCATTACTGCTGTGGTCAAAATCCCCTCTGTGGTGGGCAGACATAAAGCCTTTTTCACCTGTGCCTCTCACCTCACTGTGGTGTCTATCTCACATGGCAGCTGCATCTTCATGTACCTCACACCCACCCAGACCAACAGACTGGACATCAGCAAGGTGGTGTCCATCTTGAACACTGTGGTATGTCCTCTGCTCAGTCCATTCATCTATAGCTTGAGGAACACACAGGTTCAGGAGGCCTTAAGGGAGAGCATCAAATGGAGTATAGTCATTTCAAAACACCCAGAAATTTGTGGTGGTGATTAATGTAGATGCAATGGAGAAAATGAAAGAAAATATTGTAGTAACATTTTTGTCTCTCCTTAGGCATCCGTCCATTTACCAACATCCCTATTACTACACATCCATCCATCCATGCACTCATCCACTCCTCAATCCATCCACAAACAGTTGTCAATAATGTTGTAAATTACTGAAACCTGTTCTTTCAGTTCTTTCTCATTCCTTTTTCTTGCCAAAGCTTTCTGGCTTTCTTTTCTCCATGTTGAATGATTTAGGTTAGTGGTGGCTAGTCCACACATCACTCTCTTACTGGGTAGTCCAAGTCCACATATAGAACAAAGGGCAGTACAAAGGGTTTCATGGAACAACATCATGTGTACAGTGTCTTTTAAGGAGCCACTGTACACACAGAACAGTTCCTTCCTTCAATGGGATGAAATCAGAGAGTATGGCAAGATATGGGACAGAGGGAAAAATAATGTCATTGGCTATCTGAATAAATGCCTGAGCCTTCCATCCTCGTCAGTCTCAGTGATCCATGGTGTGTGATAGACCTTTCTCTGATGTATACATGCTTCAGTTTGGGCCTCAGCAGATAAAGAGTGTTGGTTACCCCGTAATCAAGTGAATGAAGGTGATAAGAATGCTAGATGTCTTCTGAAACAAATTGTGTATTTTCTGTTCACTGATGAAAGAAATAGTGTCAAGCTTGTAACATTCACAGGTTTTCAGAAAATCATGTCATGATTGCTGGAACCCATCTTATTTAAGCTTTAGGAAACCAGAATGGGACTGATCTTACCTAATGTCAGGGATTGGACTCAGCACTTGATTTGGACCTATGTATAGGGCTATGAAAATAGGCAGTAGGATATGTGTACAGATGGCCACCCCTGGCTTACACTACAAAGACAATAACATGAGTAATTAGAAGGCATTGCAGAGAGCAAAAGGGGTGTATTGTGTATACCTTGGGAGGGGAAAGGAGTTATCAGGTGAAGCAACTCATGTGGTGGTGACTGTTGAGTACTGCTCCTGATCAGTGGAGTTTGGAACAGGAAAAGAAACCTGTTGCTGTCATAACCGTACTTGTGTCTGACACTTTCATGGTTGAGAGACCTGGTGTCTTTTCCTTAAATTTGGTGAGGGAACACCAGGAAAGGCACTCTGACTTCCTACTGAAGAATTCTCTTTTACTGGCATCTTGTGCTGTTTTAAATGCTCTGGACCACAACCTGAACTGGGCTAGTAGATACAGTTTAGGAACTCCGCAAGATTCAGCTCCTCTACAGTGGGAACATCTCAATGGAATCACCCTTCGGACTTTCAAAAATGGCTTAAATAGAAGTGTTTTGGGGTATCAGGGTCATTGTCATGGTTTGGGTGGTATGACACAGGATGTACATGCACCTTCTGGAGCAGCAGCTGGAGACAAAATGGAATAGCCGGAAACAGCTGAAAAGGCCCTCAATGTCCAGAAAATATTATTTTTGAGTAATAAAGAGAAGTAAGCATGTACAAGGCATTTTTAATTGGAAAGATAGTTTGCTTAGCGTGTAGGGATTCGTGCCATAGAATTGGCACCAGGATGTCAGAAACGTTTGTACCTCCCCTGTGATACCAAAGGCAGTTTATGTCACTTGTCTACAACTGGCAAATTTAATTCTTCTCTCCTTTCTGTTCAGTAACTTTCAGTGGACTTTTGTCCCTTGGATTTACTAATCATACTTTCTGTCATTAACAGCAGCTAAGGGAAATAACACAGAATAGTTGTCTTTGGTTTCGCATCCTGTACATTGAAGATCACAGTATCCTGCTGGTATCAGCTCACTACCACATTGCATTGAGCCTCCTCGTTCTCACCCTTGGGCATTCCATCCTGTTCCCAAAAAAGCTCCACACGCAAGCAAGTTTGAATATGCTTTTATTCATGGCCAGAAAGCAGAGCAGGAGGTAGCCCTGTTGGGCGGCAGTGGGAGGAAGGGAACAATGCAAAACTGTATGTACTTGGACCTGCATTTTTACCTTACCATGGAGACATTTCTTAGTGCGGCAGCCTGTGCATATGCCGTGAGAACACCTCTGACTCCATTTCGGCTGCCCCCGGAAGCCTCTGAGCACCAGCAGATGTTTGATGCACTGTGGAAATGGGGCATTGAGCAGTTCAGTCAAAGGGGAGGTGGTCAGGTAGGTCCTGGAGTGCAAACTTCCTCAGCTCGTCACGGATCCAGGGCTCAAAATAGGAGACTCTGGTCAATACTTTAGGGAAGACGCGATGTTTGGGTCCATAAGAAACAATGCCGTGAGCTTTCCCATTGCAGACTAATGGGCCACCAGAGTCACCCTGCGAGTTAAGAGGAGTGGGAGGGATCAGACATGTCAGTGCACAGCCCCTTCCACCTGCCCTAAGGAAGAAACCAGCCCTCTTGCCTCCCTCTGAGTGAAGAACCTCTTCTTTTGATCCTCCTCTTTCAACCACCTCCCTGCTGACTGAGCTCCACAGAGCTTGTAGCTGCCTCTAAGCTGATCCGTGAAGCAATTCAGGCCTAGAGGCGATGTGAGATTCAAAAACTGCCTTCACATCCCTGAAAAGAAGAATCTAGTCCTACTTTAGATATGTGAGAATATCTGAGCCATCCCTCTGCATCAGGACAAGACAAAGGATTTACATGAGATCTGCAGCCTCCTGGAGCGGTGTCAAGGGTAGAGTATCCGCAGACGTGTAACAAGGTACACGATGCTGACAGTTGGGCAACTACACCCTGGTTCAGGGAGCATGTCAGCTCCAAATCTCCTGAGAGGAGCATCAGCACATCACCCTGAAGAATCTAGTTCATTTTAATCCCCTTCACCCCCCACCTGAGAACCAACCTGACTGTCTAGTCCCAACTTCATCCCAAGCCTGGAGTCTAAAACAACACTTACACGGAAAGTTGATTTTTTGCCATCCTCATCACCAGCGCAGATCATAGACTGACACAGGTAGTTCCCTTTGAAAAACTTCTCGTCCTCACACTTTTTCGCACTGTACTTTCAAGTCCACCTCCATCAGCACACTAGTCTTATCCCCTGCCATTGATGTCCAGCCCCAGCCAGCCACTTTGTATATAGTTCCTGGTTCCACATGCTCACTGTGACTGGGCAAGTGGATATGACTCACTTTCTTAGTCAGCTTGGCCCTTGGCTTCAGCTGCCAAGCAGAGAGAACATACGGTTAGAGCAGGCAAAGGAATGGGAACAAGTTCATGGGGTTTGGGAAGTGAGCCTGGGGAGATCCCCCAGGCAGCAAGGATATATGGGGGTATACCTTCAGCAGCATGATGTCATTTATAACTGTATCTCCTGAATAGCTGGGATGGATGACCCAGTGTCCAACATGGAACTTCTGCTGGCTTGGCTCTTTATTGTTTATGTGTGGGCTCCCAGGGTCACAGCGATGTTCACTTTCCTGCCAGGAAACACCAACATGTTTCAGCTGTGCTGACCACAGCCACCCAGCCTCCATGGTGATGGCTCTCTGTAGCTTGGGTTCCTTCCACAATTCAGCAGAGGGTCCCTTACCCCATGCTGACATAGGTCTGGGGTGTCCCATTTTGAAGACAAAAGGGGAGCAGGGAATGGGAGACACTGGCCTCTCTTCTCCAACAGTAGCTCTGACTGATGGTAGAAACCCTGGACCAGGAGACCACTGCCAAGGCATCCTGTCCCCACGGGTGCTCTTTCACCCCAGACTAGGACTGCAGCTCTTCATAACTGTGTGAAACTTGAAAAAACCACATGTACCAGAAGGACAGGGCCTTACCTCTTCCCAGCCACACAGTGAGCTGCTGAGAGCACTGCATCTGTGCGAATCAGGAATCCTCCACATTAAAATTTGCCTGACTGGCTTCCAATTGATAAATGAGCCATGTAGGGCCTGGAGTGGGGTTTAGCTTCCCATCCGCCAATGATCCTTCCTGGAAGAGAGATGAGAAGTGTTAATATCCTAGACGCCACTATTTCCCATGAAGTTGGGAGCCGCATGAGGAAAGAGGGTCATCCTCTAACGTCATATGCCAATGATGCCAATAGCTCTCTTTGCTTGGGCTGTCCACAGCATTGCTTATGCACAATGGAGAGAAAAACAAGCAACACTTCCTGGGGATGACTGACCACACCTGACTCTGGATGTCTAAAATGCTCTCAAATGGCACCACACTTGTACCTGTAATGCTTCACTGGGGTCAGGCAGAGTCTGTGCTGAGAGATATGAGTGGTGTAGAGAGTAGACGTATGAGAAAAGACAAGGCAGGTACCAGACAGACTTCCTACTCACTGCCCATTTCTGCCCTTGCATGTCCTCATCTAAATACCATCTCTTGTACTCACCAGCCCCAGCCCATGGGAGAAGGAGAAAAGCACTTGAGAGCAGAAGAAGCAGCAGCATCTTCTACCACTGTCCTGAAGAGGCAAAACAGTTTTTATGGCCAGGCAGGAGACAGGTACAGAATGGTGATCTATATATATGAAATTTGGAGCTGAAACAGGAAACCTCAGCCTGCTATCAGCTTGTGTCATTTCCTGCTTTTGTTCTTACAAACCCCAAACTTACAAGGGGTTTGGTGAGGGGTTCATGTCACAATCTCTCATTTTTGTCTCCATCTCCTCCAAAAGTTGGAGAGATTTGGGCTTGTTCAAAGTACTCAGAGTGCCCAGTACTCAGGTAGCAGTGAAAGGAGTGGGGTATCTCCAGCCAAGGGCATATCTCACTGGAGACCCTTGGTGAGGCCCTCCTTGGATCCTAGATATGAGTTGGGTGGTTTGATTTTTTGTTTGTTTTCCTTCTTTTCCCTGTCCCCTGGTAGGAACAGCGAGAGCTGAACAGGGCCAGGCAGAGGTCCTGGTTCTTATCAGAGTGGCTGACTGCCATCAGAGGTGCCCTTGGGATGCTGGAAATCACCTGTCAGAGTAGCTAAGGCACAGGACATACCAGAGACTCACAAGCTCTAGAACTAGTGTTCTAGATGTTCAGACAAGTCCATAGTGATGAGGAAAGGCTGAGGTGAAGCCAGTCCATGGGCCCAGGTCTAGATCAGCAGGTTACATGGCCGGTGCAGGCGTGGCTGAGACAGAGCTGAAGCTGGAGCTCAGGTGGGGATCTGGTCATTCAACCTATTTTTACCAGTTGTCTCTTCACTCAGATCGTAACATCCTAACCTTGATAGAACGATATCCTGGGTTACAAAGTCAAAAGCCCTGCTAGAGTCAAGGTAAATGACAACGGCTGCTCCTCCACATCCATAATGCCATGATTAGAGAAGGCAGTCACATTGGTCAGGACTGTTTTACCCTTGGCAAATGCATGCTGACTGTTCCAATCCCCTTCCAGCCCTTCATATGCCCTAATGTGCATTACAAGAGGACTTGCTCAATGGTTTTTCCAGACTTGTTAGAAAATGTCTGCTTCTCCTGTTGTCTAGATTTCACCTTTCACATTTTTATTCTTCCAGAGCCTGCCAGCGTGGCATCTAATCTGGGTTAATCTGCTTCCTGGAAGCTTTTTAACCACACAATTTCCATTCCAGTGTGAGACAAAGCAGAAAGCTGCAAACCGCTTTGGTTTCTGTGATGTATGAAGTCATGTTATCCAGAAGAGCACAGACCCAAAGAGAGGAGATGTTTCAGACAACACCAAGCTGCGGCACTGAATGATAATAAACACTTGAGCAAACCCATGCCTCTCTTCAGTATTCTCATGCCTCTGGGCGGGAGAATTCCTCTCCTGGACAGCAACTCATACAACTGTAAAGTAAGAGACTGTGTCTTCCCAAGCGAGAAGATCTGCTGCAAGTCCTGTGACCTGTTGAATGGGGCTGTGCAACCACACTGCTGAGCACATGTGCTGGGGCATGTCCAGGCCCTGCGTGGTGGTGCCATTATAGAATTACTGTTTTGTGAGCCCATGTATTTTTGTGTTCAAAATATTGGAAGGGTCAGAGTGGACATCGCTTGTGCTGCAGCTCAGCAGAGCAATGTTTTTGAAGGTGAGCACTGAGACTGTGTACTGCCCCTCTTGGGATGTGTCAGGAGGCATATAGGAGGTGATTGGGGCCTCAAGACCCACTGAGACAAATCACAAAGGACTGTGAAAAGCAGAGACACAAACATGAGCTGTGCCATTCACACCAACTACCTGGAAGCATCTCTGGAACCGACTGCTCTGAGAATCACAGGAAAATTTTAGCTTGAAGGTACCAGGTTTATTTGCTGTAAAGCAGAGACTGAGCATGTACCCATGCTTTGTGGGTGCTCAGAGGACCTGGGCATGAGCTGCAGGTTAACTTCCATGACAATGAAGACACGTTGTCTGTCCTTTGCCCACGAGTGGAGTAGACTGTACCAGAGGTGGCTTTTGAAAGACTGAACTTCAGCAAGGTGAATCCGGGCACATCTTCCGCTGCTGCAAACGCATTGAAAGGCAAGTGGTCATCAGAACTGAGGACAGGCCACCTTTGAAGTGCTGGGGGGTGCAGCTGATGCACGGCAGAGGCAGAGACTTCCTCCCCTGGTTGTGATCAGAAGGGAAAGTCTCACTCCTAATGCCTGTGGTGGAGCAGTCAGTAGCTTTGGCAGAGGGTAGTGGTGAGAGACCGAGAAGACAGAGCCCCAGGACCTGTACCTGAGGGGTGAGTACCCCTCCTGGCTTTTCACATCCCTTTTTACACACTCCTGGCTGCAGCACAGTGCTTTTAATCATTGAAATGCTGCCAGTTTCTTCACACTTGTAAATTCTCCAGGCCTCTGCCTTCCCAGGGACTGCAAGGGGTCTGGCTCCCCTACTCCCACAGAGGGTGTGCATCCGTTTGTGCCCACAACAAGCCCCTCACCAAAATGTTGAATTCAAACTTTGAATGTGCAGAGTTGGAGGAAATCACAAGAGCCAGAAAATTAGGACGTGTTCAGCTCTGGTCCCCTCTAAAGAGTGAGAGCTCAGCCAGGTGGCCTCCCAGGTTTCTATGCAATAGGAAGCAGCAGTAACTCTTAGGACTGGGGACACGTGGAGGAGAGAGAAGGGTCCTTCCACTGTCCTTGGCTTTGAGCTTTGTCTGAGCGGCAGGAGACACTCTTTCAACGGCACCACAACCGATGGCTAAGATGAGAAGCCAGCTCTGACCCATAGTTTATCTCACATGACTTTGTCTTTGATTTTGTCCCCTTTTGGGCTGAGGAATTTTAGTGCCTGCAGACTCAAAGGACTTATTATGGAATACCAGGAGTGGCATTTTGGCACTGTACAAAAGACACAAGTGGGAAGTTTAAAGTAAGGGTCAAAGTCAGGGAAAGGGAAGGACTAAGGTGGTCTGAGGACTAAGGTGTGTTAAAGGGGGAATGAGGCGATAAAAGGAGCTGGTTGTGTATAAACAGGCAGCTCATTGGTGCACTTGTCTGGCAATTTCTCGTCTTCTCATGAAACTTCATCCCACTAATATTTCTGAGAATGAGTTCTCTAATCCCCAAGCCCATGAGAAAAGCAGGAACCACGCTCCCCGTTGCAGGGCTGTGAGAACCAACAGACCACACATACGTCTGTGTGAGACTTGCTTCCACCGCTCCCTCCCCCAGCACTAGGCTGCGGGGCTCATTCAGAAAGCCACCATCCTTACCTCAGACATATTTACTTTTCCTGGAAGAATGTCAGCCTCTTCCTTTCAGCTTTTACAATTATTTCCACAGCTTTTTCTATTCCATTGTTGTTTGCATCCAAGGTGGGAGATCAACCTCTATGTTGATTTTAAAGTTTGTGTGTTTTGTCCCTGGGTGTGAAAACAAGGAGTCAGAAATTCAACGTGAAACCTGAAGCACAATCTTTCCTACAGGGCACAAGGGGAAGAAGAACATATTGATGCAATCTCAAGAACCAAAAGAAGGTTGAAAGAAGACAAAAGACAGAAAAGCTGGATCAACCTGTGGAGGGTGGGAAAAACTCCTTTCCCCTACTTTTGGACTTGTGTTGCTTTCCTACAATCTACAGTTCCTTCCAAGAAAGACACAAGGATTGTTTGATAACATAATTTCCTGGTGATAAATTGCAAAACCTGGGAACTCCTCCAGGCACAACTTAGAATGAGAGAATAAGTACCTGCCTTATCTTGAAGATGAAGCCTAACCTTGTGAGCTGGGCATGGATCTTTCTCAGGAAGCTGTTTGCTTCGCCAACACCTTTTTACCCTCTCCTGTTTCTGGCTGGCGCGGGGTGTGCTTTAATCACTGACACCCTACAGGAAAAGCTGACTGCTCAGAGGTGGAAGGTTGGTTAAAGGTTGGTTAAAGATTGAAGCCTTGTCTGAGTGCCAGCTACCAGAGTGGGGACCATGAGTCAATGGTCCCAGTGGCTGATGTGCCAGGAACTGGGGAGACCAGCCAGCCTGCTTCAGTAGGGTAAGAGACTTGTAAACTGGGTATTGAAGGAGCTGTATTTTTTGGCTCGGTACCAGACATACCCCAGAGTTCAAGAGCTGGCTACTGGAGGGATCAGCAGGACCAAACTAAACACTGCAGAGACCATGGGTTCTGAGAGACCCGTTTGTGTGTGTGTGTCTGTGTGCGTGAGGCAAGTGGAGATGGGAGGATGCAAGGGCCAGCTATTGTGTAGGCTGAGTGTCTAAGGCTGGTTACTGGAGGATACATCACAGGTGTCTGTGTTTGTGTATGCAAGTAAGTCTGCATCCCAGCAGCTGGAGTGAGGTTGGAGGTGTTAGTGGCTTACCTGCACAGGTGCCAGCAACTGGGAGACCTGGGATCCAGAGTGACTACTGTGTTGACTGAGTGAGTATCTTAGTGTTATTGGGGGACCCCTGCGTGTACGTGTGGGTGCTGGTATGCATGCAGCAGCACTGGAAATCTGAGGAGGGTGAGTCCCAGGTCACCTCAGCACAGCTGTGGGGATATTCACAGTGCACCTGTGTGGTGGGGGGTTGCTTGTGTTTGTGTGAGGGTGACAGGGTGGTGTGGGTGAGGCAGGAGGGTCTGTACCAGCAGTCAAAGGGGTGCTGGACCTCAGGACTCACATGCTCAGGTGCCAGAAATGGGGGACCCAAGGGTGGGCACTGCACACCCTGCGTGTCTGGGGCAGTGACTGGGAGATCTGTACTGTGTGTGTATACGTATATATGTTTATACATGTATGCATGCCCCACTGATAGACTTATCCTGACCAGCCAGGGGTGGACTGGATGAGACTGCTGGTGCCATCAGCATTTGCAGAGTGTTTGTATCTGTCTTGATCCGTGTTCCTGACATGTATGTGCTGTTGTGCCTGGTGTGCACAGCTGAGGGTACCTGGAGGGTCTCAGCCACACTGGGGAGACATGGTGGGAACTGCTGTAACTGCTTCCCACAGATCCCAGTCCAGGCCTTACAGCAAGGTACCCTCTGGATTCCCAGCCTTCTGGACACAACCACCTCCAACAGCTCCCTCTGCTTTGGCATGAGAGGAAATGAAATTTGGGCATCCATTCAGAAGCAGTAGTAAATCGGGCATTGCATAAAGTCTTCCACTTACTCCTCCCCTGATCTCACCTCAGTTGTCGTCACAGATCTTTCATGGATTAGTACTTGATTCCCTTTGCTCCTGCTTCAGATTCCTTCTACCAGCACTCCCCGGTGAATCCCCTGTTCACAGCAGTGTAGGCAGGGTACTTCCCAGGCAACTTGTGGGCCAACATCATGCAAGTTCATTACTTCAGGCTTGCAGGCTCTCTCAGATCTGGGAGTTTTGGATCCAAGATCAGCACCATCGGGAACGGTACCAGGTGTGGATGCATCCCTGACTTTAGAACGCTGCTGCCTGGTCTCAGCATTCTGGGAAAATTCGCCTGGACATATTACTAGCATATGGGTGAAATAATGGTCTAAGCCCCGCTGGGGTTGTGGACATCATTGGTCTGCCAGTTAATCATTCAGTGTGAGAGACTGGTTTGCACATACTGAGCTGCATGTATTTCCCAGTGTTTCACCTGGGTGTGTTTAATCTACATTCTCCTTAAAAATGTCCTTCCAACTGAGTTGTCCACCTGCACCTGTGCTGCCTTCATAGGGATGGAGAGAGGAACTGGCATCTCAGGGGGAAATGATCTGGATCACAGGAATCACACTGGAAATAATAATTTGTTCATTTTTCATTCTGAATAGATATGAGGAACAAAAATCTTGGAGATAATTAAACATCAATCTTTCTGACAAAAGCCATGAACAACCTGATAGATATTTGTGATGGGTTTGCCCTTGGCTGGGGGCCAACCCACACACCCGTTCACTCAATTCTCTCCCTGCCCCCCTGCCCAAGGATAGAGGGAATAATTAAAGGGGTAAAGGGAAAAAAGGACTCATGGGTTGAGATAAGAACAATTTAATAACTAAACTACAATAATAGTGAAAATAATACTATATACAAATATACAAATGAGCAATACACAGTGATACTGCCCCCTCACCTGATGACCAAGGCTCAGCCTGTTCCCGGCTAACAATCCCAGAGCAGGGAGAGTCCCGAAACCGCACTCACAGAACGGACATAACAGTCTGAGTGTTCCAGACCAAGAGCTGACTGTGGAGGGGGGGAAGGCCTTGGGAGAGCGACCACCTGGACCGAGATGACCTGGAGCAAAAAAGATCCGGAACCAAAAGGGACAAGCTTCCGGTGGGTCCTCATCTCTATCCTGGGCATGACGGTTATGTTATGGGATAGATTATTGGCCACTCTGGGTCTCAATCCTGAACCTAAGATCAAATCCTGGGCTGGTCACTGGGGCTGTGCTCCCTCCCAACTTCTCCTGTCTGCAGACAGCCAGAGAAGCTGAAAGACCTTGGAAGCCACATAAACATCACTTTTTATCAGCTTTCTTCTGAGCACAAACCTAAACACAGCCTCTTGCTGGCTATTATGAAGAAAGTTAACTCTGTCTCAGCTTAACCCAGGACAATATTTGAAGCTGACCCAGCCACAAGTGGGAGGTGGACCTTCAGTCCAGCAGTACAACTGTTCCATCCAGTTGTAGTCGATCATTCTATTCCCTGCTCATCCCCTTTGGCTGTGGAAGAAGCCTAAGAAAAGAATCCATGTGGAGACATTTCTTGCCAATGTTTCCAGGTGAATCCCTTTGGAAAATTCCCTGTCCACCTCCTGGTTTGAAGCCATCATTCCTGTTTAAGTGTCCTGTACCCTCACCTTCTACACATTGTCCAAGAGCAGAGACCAACAATGTTGCCGAATCATAGAATCATAGAATCGTAGAATGGCCTGGGTTGAAAAGGACCTTAAAGATCATCTAGGGGGCAGGGTTGCCAACCACTAGAGCAGGCTGCCCAGGGCCCCATCCAGCCTGGCCTTGAACCCCTCCGGGGATGGGGCATCCACAGCTTCTCTGGGCAACCAGAGAAGTTTTTTTCTAATTAAACATCTTGTTCATTTGTGGTTCAGCTTAGGATCAGTGAGGATGTTACAGGAGAGGAGTATTTTGTAGTCTGGGTGAGGTCAAAAGTTCATGGCAAGCTCTGTCTTGGGTCACAGATATGATCTGCATTATTTCCAGCTACTGAAGTCAATTTAGACGAGGGAACTGAGGAAGTTACAGTTTCAGCTTTCTTTAGTGTTTTCTTTTCTGTCAGTACCCTTTAATCTGTGCTGCAAAAGACAGTGTTTCAAACATCAAAGGAAAAGGACATGAAATGGCACATGAACACCTTGTGTCTCCTTAGAACGAGCAAACTGACTTGGCTCGTGGAGTGTACTTTTCTTTCCAGTGCTATTTCTTTCCTGAAAGTTGAAATCAAGTGTAAGATTTGTTCTTTAATTGAATACATGACAATGCATGAATGAGGACTGAATAGAAAGATTGGCAGCTCTGGTCCAAGGCTGAACTCAGCTAATGGAATAAAAAACCAAGGAGAAATTCCTGGACATAGCTAGTTTGTTGTTTAACTGAACAACTCGTCTACTACTGTGCCAGGCTCACCAGTCAGAAAGTCTCTAATTTTGGATCCTTGAGAAGTTCAAACATAAACACAAACACAAACCAATCATTCCAGATGGCACAAAGTAAAAAGTTCTTAGATTGCCTACCAAAGATGATATTATAAAAAACTCTGACAATATGAGTGGAACAAAGAAATAAAGCCTGTTCATTTTTTGTAATACCTAGTTTGGACTCTAAAAGAGAAGAATGCTGGCATAAGAATAATTCCAAGAGGAAATTTTCGTGGGAAATTTTTCATGGGAAAAATGAAAACTTTCTGAAAGGTGTTTCTCATTTTTTCATACACATTGCTCCCCTCTCTCCTGAGGAGGAGGTAAGGGTTGCAAACTGTGCAGGCTTCTGTAAAGCCTGTATACGCATTAATTAAGAAGAGAGGAGAAGAGGTTTCACGATGTTTCCTTTGACTATGAATGAAACACAAAACTTTCATTGCAATCCAGTGAAATTCAGCTTTTTTCAGAAAGGTAGGTGAGAAAGGTGGCCTTTGCTTGTTGTGAGGTGCCCACCAAGTTCATTGATTTCCAGTCCTCTTTGACAACCCTTTTGCTTCTTGTTGAAATTCTCCTCCCTCACCACTGCTGTGAGTGTCACCCCTCAAGTGTGGTGGAAAAAGGAGCCCACTCACTGTTCATCTTTGAGTCCTTTCCAGAGCCATTCAGCAGCAATGGAGAGATACTGACCTGAGGTACTTCAGGGCTTCAGATCTGCCCCATGAAAACAGGGGTGAGGGCTGGGAAAACCTGTGTGCTCAAGATCCCGCAGACTTTCTCCAAGAGCTGTGTCTACGAGGAGAACACAAATAGCAGGTGGATTGCATTCCTCCAAACTGTCATTGGCTCACAGTAAGAGGTGACTCTTCCTGTTCTGATCATTGTCTGTAATGAAGACCTTCAGTTTTGAAGTGAGGTTGACCTCAGCTCTGTGTATAACTAGAAAAGATAGAAATATTGTTTCTAAATGCCCATAGTCAACCTGGAACTTTTCCTCCTTGATGTGCAATGTAGAGAAACGGACATCTAGAGAGAATTGTTTCCTTTCTCTAACATTTCTGTCCAAAATTGTTGGAGTTATGTGACTGTCATATGGATGGACCCTGCTTGCCTTGCGGCCCTGGCTCAAATGAGAGCATAAGGGCTGTAGGTTGACTTTGCATTGTTTTTCTTAGAATTGTAAAACTGGGTGAGTTAATTATTGCCTCTCTTTCATTTTGGGCTGAATTTCTTAAGTACGAGTATCTAGTGCCATTTGATGAGATGTGGCTACATGGGAGCTGGCAAGTAAGGTGCAGGAGACCCGTGTCCTGCAGGAGGATCAGCTGGTGGCTGTAGAGGATACTTCAGGTCATCCAAAATGTTACCAAATGCTTATTTTAAGGTTACTAAATTGTGACCCAAAAAGTAGCTGAGAAGAATCCCAGCCCTAGATCCCAGACAGCATTAGAATTGGTGAGCTACATCACCACTTCTTGAACCGGAGAGAGGCTGATCTCCATACAGAACTGCAGATAGAATAGAATCATAGAACCATTTAGGTTAGAAAAGACCTTTAAGATCAAGTCCATCCGTGAACTTAACACTGCCAAGTCCACCCTGAAACATGTTCCTAAGTGCCACATCTACATGTCTTTTAAATGCCTCCGGGGATGATGACTCAACCACTTCCTCCAGTAGCCTGTTCCAATACTTGATAACCGTTTCAGTGAAGAAATTTTTCCTAGTATCCAACCTAAACCTCTGCTGGTGCAACTTGAGGTTGTTTCCTCTTGTTCTGCTGGTGTCAGATACTGATGCTGATAGAAATCACAGAGCCGGGTCTATCCAGAGGCGAGATCAGAGTGTTGCAGATCCGAGGCTTTCAGGCCTGAAGAAACTGGAAGAAAACTTACATTCTTCGTCTGACTTCTGTCTGCAGTGCCATGAAAGACTAGCAAGTGGGCCTGCCCTCTGACAGTGACAGGTTCCTTTCCCCCATGATGTCATCTTCCGCGTCATCCCCCAGATGTTGTTAGGGGAGCTGTTGCCTTTAGGTTCAGCCAGCCCTTTCCTTGAGAAAAGAGCTTTATGCAAAGAAGAAAAGATAAAGTGGAAAGAAGCCATGAGGCAGAACCGGTGAGCGGAGGGACCAGTCTATCTGTGGATGACAAGCTCGGACAATCTAGCACAAAGGACGTGGAAGGTGTGATCTCAGCTGCAGGGCAGTAGGTGGAACTGGACAGAAAGGAGCTTTGGGGCGACACTCTGGGAGCTGGGTCCTTCTATGAACAGTAGGCTCTGTCACAGATCCCTAACATGGTGTCACGGTCCACTAAGGACTCGTGGTGGTTCTTTGCTGAGATCTCTAAGTGCAAAATTAAGGCGACCACGCCAAAAGGGGTTAGCTTCAGCTAAACAGCAAAAACTTTATTATTTTGTGTCCGTAAGCGATGTGCGATAGATAAAGGGAGTGAAAAGTAAGTAAAAAGAGGAAAAGAGGAATATAGCTACCACCGCGGGTCCAAGGCGTCCCCCGGGCCCGGAGCCAACAGCGTCCCGTCGGTCCTAATGATCGATCATCGTCGATCCTTGGTGGGGAAGGCTTCAACTTTAGGTTGCTAGGGGATGACCTTTTATGCTAAACTACACATCTTGCTCCTCCTCTACCTTGGAGGCGGGTAGCCTTTGAGATGGGGGTGTGTTCTGGTATTATAATGACATTATAACAAGCAAAGTTCTCCTCAGGGTAAAGATTTTGTCACAGTGCTTGGCACAGTGTCTGCCATCTTTCTGGTTGGATAGCCGTGGCATCTGCAGCTTATTGTTCCCGTCCTTACAGAGGTACAGATAGTCTTGGACAGGGCAGGGCCGTGTAACGAGACCGTTTCACTCCGTCCCCCATCAATCCATCTTGTACCAGTACCAGTGTGCGTTACCGGGGAAACAAATTCTTTGCATGCCAGCCGTGCCTTTGTCTCAGAAAGCGGCGATTGTGTTTTACTTTACCCTGGAGATTTTCTCATGATATCTCAACTTTGCTGCAACAGGCCTGTCGAGATGAGTCTTGCTCCCAGGCCGCATCAAATCCATAGAAAGGACCCTATAGTCTAACTGGGCGTGTCATGTCCTTAATGACAAGGTTGAGACAAGCTGATTTTCTAACCGACTCTTACACATGGTTGCATGGCATCACTCTGTAGAAGTCTCTCTCTGCATGGCTCTGACAGAGAGTCCCAAGTCAGGAGCTCTGGCAGGGATATGAACCTGTTCAATATTTAAGGTGAGAACACAGGCATACAACATTCCTTTTACCTGCAAGAAATAAAGACTCTGCTGATCAAAATCAGCATGCCATTTGAAATAAAGTGTACTTATTTGCTTTAGGATTGGGTATGTATTCAGTGAGAAATATTTGTAAGAACGAGGTGTAGGGACAAACCCTACAGGCTGTGAGGAAATGACAACTGGCTGTGTCCTAGCCTTTTCTGAAGTGTCTGATTCTGAAATAAATTTACTTCATCGGTCTGTCTCTGGGATTGTTTCCCACTGGAACCGAAAAAAGCATAGATGACGAGATCAGAGGAATCTTTCTTCACTGTGTTTTCTAAAGTTTGGTGAGGTCTGTGCCCTCCTAACAGCAGGTAAAGTTATTTATTCTTTTACCAGATGATTCTTATTCTATAATAAAAGCACCAAAAACAATCCAAAAAGTGTTGTGTATCCCCTAGAAGATAAACTGTCTGAAACCTTCAGCAAAATGCAAAGGCAATAAGGAGAATATTTAAATTTTTTTTTAGACAGTTAAGTACCTCAATCTTCTTTCCTTTCCTCCTTCCTTAAGGTAAAGCAACCAATAAAGTAGTGGAAGTAGGCATAAGTTTACTGAAAATGTACCCACATCCCCTAAGGTTTATTTCCCAAAGCTATAAGTAATTTTGTTAATATTTTTTTTCTTCTGTTCAAAAAGATAGAGTTCCACTAACTGTAAAGAGGATTTAGAAGTTCATCTCAAGTGGACAAGTATCTGCCACTACATGAGGACAAGAGTGTATTCTGAGGCATGGAGTATATCCTTCAGAAGACAATTATGCACAGGATTTTAGACACCATTTACAAATCCAAGGGCACACAAATAGAAGAATATCTTAAAAATAATGCATTTCTAACACATTATTGTTATTTACTTAGGCTGTTTTTGCTTATTGTTTTCTTTTTCAATGTCTAAAAAAAGTACATCTAGGGAAGAATGAAGGAAAATCATGACCAATAGCTTGAGACTGAGCATGTAATCATGGTAATTCATTTCTCATAGTGTTAAATGATGATTGATTAATGATTTCTATGTTCTTAAGTAAAGGTCTGATTTTACATTAAAAAATATAAAAACATAAATGTTGCATAGGTTATCAATAGGCAGGCTGAGGTAACTGTAGGAGGATATTCTCCTTTACAACAGGGAGAAACAGACCTTTAAGATACAACTTCAGAAGCAGAGGGAGGTCTGGAAAATTCAGATAAATTCCATCCTTAAACTGCCTTTTCCTCTCTGCTGACCAAAAAGGGAGACTAACTCAAGAGATCACCAGTAGTTGCATTCCATCAGATGACTAAAGAAAAAATAAAATCTGTGATTGCTGATAAACTCCAGTCTCAGCTGATATAAATAAGTGTAAACACTTGATCAAAGCTACCGTATAGTCATCGCCAGTGAGTTTCTGTTCTTCCTTCCCTTTCTAGAGGATTCAGACTAACAAACACTTCTAAGGTACAGTTCGCTTCAGTCTGCTCAGGTTATCCTCAGTTTGGATAATTTCTCCTTAAGAACTAACATTATTGCTGGTATGAACTTCAGTGAAAGCAATTTCGCCATTATAAGCAGCAAAGACCAACACAACATTGCAGCTACCCGTGACTGTGGACCATGCAGAGCAGGGCTGAAAATTATGGGCATGTGGCTATGTGTATTAATTTGCCTTGTGAAATGGTACAATTTTCCAGAATGCCTCTTTGATCACTTTGTTGCGCAGGCTGTAGATCAGAGGGTTCAAAGTGGGAGTCACCAGAGTGTACATAACGCTCACTGTTTTGTTGTTCTTCTCTAGAGGAGTTCGAGATGGATGGATGTAGGTGTAGATGATGGTAGAGTAGAACAAGCCAACAATGGCAAGGTGTGAGGAGCAGGTGGAGAAGGCTTTCCACTTCCCTGCAGAGCCCTGGATTTTCAAGATGGTGATAATGATGAGGCAATAGGAGAGGATGACCAGCAGGAAGTTTCCCATGCCTAAGATGATGTCTGCCATATAAACCATTATTTCACTGAGGTAGGTTGAGCTGCAGGACAGGGTAAGGAGCAGGGGTATCTCACACAATAAATTTTGGACTAAATTTGGCCCACAGAAGTCCAGCTGTGTCACAAGAAGGGTGTGTATGAGGGAATTGATGGTACCAATTCCCCAGATACCAGCCATTAAAGAGATGCAGGTCCCCTTGCTCATCATGGTTACATAGTGAAGGGGCTGACGGATGGCCAGGTACCGGTCATAAGACATGACTGTTAACAGTATAAGCTCTGTCGAGCTTGAGAAAGTGAAGGTGTAGAGCTGTGCTATACAGCCCCCAAAGGAGATGGTGTTCTTGCTCAGGACCAAGTTCTCGATCATCTTGGGCAGAACTGAGGATATAACAACCAAGTCAAGGGTGGCCAGGTTGGAGATGAAAAAGTACATAGGGGTGTGAAGTGGTGGGTGGACAAGGGTAGCTATAATCACAAATGAGTTGCTGAGGATAGCAGTGAGGTAGAGACACAAAGATATTGCAATATAGAGATCCTGGAGGTGAGGGTTGTCAAAAACACCCTCAAGGATGAATTCAGAGACCTTGGTGAGATTCCGTGGATGCATTTGCCTTGATGTCCCCTATGTAGGAATAAAAATAAAAATGTTACTGCATCATGATCAGCACATACTCAATTAAATGTTAACAATAAAGACAGAGAGAGAGAGAGAGAGAGATATGTTTCTAAAGGCAACCCCCCCCCCAAACAAACCAGAACTTCATAGCAGAGAAAATATTTCAGTGTACAAGGAAAGTCATATCAGTGCTTAAATAGAATGACTGATAGTACAATAATAATAATAATAATAATAGAGAAATAAGATAAATTAATATATGGATGCAGTTCTTGAAAGGATTAACAGGACTTTTTATGTCTTTCTTTTTTTCCTGAAATAGTGTTAGAGACATTTTGAACCCATATTGCACAGTGAGTCTTCCCTGACTGTGGTATGGACTTCAACTCCTACACATGAATCCAAAAACATAGATGCTGAGACCTAATTTCCACCAGGGCTGTTTGAGTATAAAATTACTCTGCACTGGGCTGAAAGAAAGACCTTTGAGACATGAAAGCAAGGAGACGAAAAGACAATAGCATCATGCACCCTACATATTTTATCTATCTATGACAGACCAGGTCTACGAAGGGATCTCAGCTACTGAAGGTGCAAGCAGAGAAAGCTGAGGTTTCTGACCATCTCTGGTGATGGGCCTCCAGGAATCTGGCTAACAGAGAGATCAGAGACTGCATGAGGTTTTACTCAGCAGTGTAAGGCTGAAGCTGTCTCTGGGCTTGCATTCCACCAAGATAGAGTGCTGCCAGCTGCAACTGGAGATCTTCCCAAATATGGTAATTTCTAGCAAATTTTAGATATTTTTGTCTGGTCCTTCCAATTTTGACTATCTAAAATTGTGCCTGGAATTCCATTCCAAATGACCAAGAAGAGGCCCTGATACCCAGGTGCAACAAACAAAGTTGTAATTTCTGCCTTGGATTCTAACAGTACAGAATTATATCTTTTCTAGAATTCACCTCGTCTCATTGCACTTCCAAGTGAACTGCAAACCAACTCTCTTGGTGTTTTCCCCTTCCACTAGTGTCAATGGAGAGAGACTGACTCTTCTTTAACATCACTGAATTCTTGATGAAGGTACAGGTCTAAGATGGTTTGCCTGAATCACCATGCAGAGGCACCAGCCTTTCCTCTCCTGTGTTGATTAAAACTTAGCTCAGAATTAGATTGCTAACTTGGTGTTGAATGAATCTCCAGCTATCACGTTTTTCATATGATATTAAGGCATTACTGGGATGAACAATTGTCTCTGATCATTTTCTATCAATCTGAAGATTGTGATATAAACATTTGTGACACTAAAACATTAATTTAAGCTTGTAACAGTTAGTTCTGTTTACCTATGACACTAAAAGAGTCAGAAGAAGATAGAATACAGAATATAATTCATTGTTGCATTACCAGACCCAAGGAAGAATATACAGAAGAGAAAACAGCAAATGAAATAAAAAATGATTCAACAATGAAGGATTAATATTCTTACCTTTCATCAGACGCACAAGCAGTGTTCACAAGCCTTTCTGAAACAGTATCTTAAAATACTCCCCATCTGTCAAGATAGTTTCTTCTGGAGATTTCTCCCTCCTCAAGAATGTAGCCTAGAATGAGCCTGAAAGCATGCCTCAGCAAGAGGACCCAAGTGCTGGTAACTTAGTTCAGCACTGAAGTAATAACCTGCAATAACTTAACCAAATGCCCAGTGGAGTGGGGCCCAGATGGGTTTGTTAGCTAATTTGCCTCTAGGGGAGAAGTTTCTCTTCATTTTCCCTCCTTTACAACACTGATATCAGTAAAGCTGATTTCTGCTTAAAACTTCTGTTTGTGATTCTCAGGCTTGAAAACTAGCAGTGTACTGAGCTGTATCATGAGGAGGTGTGATGGGTTGACCTTGGCTGGACACCAGGTACCCACCAAGCTGCTCTATCGCTCCTTTCCTCAGCAGGAGAGTGGGGGGAGAAAATAAGATGGAAAAAAATTTTTGGTCAAGATAAAGGCAGTTTAATGAAACAAAAGCAATAGCCGTGTCTGGAAGCCAAGAAAACAGATTTATTCTCTACTTCCCATCAGCAGGTGATGTCCAGCCACTTCCTGGGAAGTAGGGCTTCAGGGTGAACGAATGCCCCCTCTCCTCCTCCTTTCTCTTCTCTTTTATTGCTGAGCAAACATCAGATGTGATGGAATATCCCTTTGGTCAGTTTAGGTCAGCTGTCCTGGCTGTGTCCCCTCCCAAGTATCAGCGCTGCTCAGCAGTAGACAAAACACTGGTGTGTCACCAACACCTTTCTAGCTGCAAGGTCAAAACACAGCACTATGGGGGCTGATGTGGGGAAAATTAACTCCATCTCAGCCAGACCCAATACAGGAGCATAGCCAGCAGGCTGTGCAGAGAAGTGTTTATTCCCTTTTTCCCAACACTGGTTAGACAGAATCTGGAATAGTGCATTCAGATTGGGGTCTTCCAGTATATGAACCACCACGGAGGGACCAGACACAGTCCAGCTGCTAGCCTGGGATTTGCTCTTAGGTTAAGATTGAGAACCAGACTGACCAATTAGTTATTCCATACCATGCACGTAATACCCAGTATATAGGTGAGGACCCTTCCGGGAGATCACTCTCTTTTGCTTCCCTTGGGCTTGAGATCATCTCGCTTCAGGTATCTGCATTCGCTCTCCCAAGGCCTTTTCCCCCACACACACACTCCAGCTTCGGACGCTGAAATTGTTATCTCCATTCCATGAGTTTCGGGATCCTCCCTCTCTGGGGGGGATCATTAGCTGTGGCCAGGTGTTAGTTTTTCCCCCGTTTTGGTCAGTTCTCAGTTCTGGGACGCTCAGGCTGTTATCTCCGTTCCATGAGTGCCTCCGGGAGTGGTGCAACTCCCCCGTTTGGGGGAATTGTGAGTGTAGTTTCTGGGGATCGTTAGCCGGCAACAGGCTGAGCCTTTGGTCATCAGGTGGGGGGAGGGGCAGTATAATTGTGTATCACTCACTCTCTCCCTCCTCCGGGGTCGTTGGCCAGGAGTGGGCTGGGCCTTTGGTCATCGGGTGGGGGGGGGCAGTATCACTTTGTTTCACATTGTATATTTGTATATAGCATTATTTTCAATATTATTGTAGTTTAGTTATTAAATTGTCCTTATCTCAACCCACGAGTCCTCTTTGCCATTTACCTCTTTAATTCTCTCCCCTATCATTGGGTGGGGCGGGGACTGTGTGAGCGGGTGTGTGGTTTGGCCCCCAGCCAAGGGCTAACCCTCTACACTTCCTTAGGAAAGGGAAAAATCTCTTTGCGGGATTCTTTCTGTTCAAGCACCTGGGTGCACTTGGTGGGTAATGTGGAAGGGGAAGCCCAACATATACCTCAAGGCAATTTAGTCCTGAGTGAAAATAATGCACGATTTGAGCTATATGATGGTAGTGTTACGTGATGCCATATGTCACCAGTGCTGTGGCTGCCATACATCAAAGGTTTTATAGCAGGAACCTCTTGCTACTAGCCAAGCTAGAGGCAAGAGGAGGAATTCATTGCAATGTTAAGCCTTGTGGCCTGTTTCAAAGGGACTGGGAGACCATAATGGATACACCTTTAAATTGTAACCCATCATTTGAGTTACATGTTATAGGAAGTACTACAGCAGAAACCACCTGAACCAGTGAAGGATGAATCTCACAAGAAGCAGTGCAAGTGCAGCAGTGACCTGACTTCAGCTGGTTTTGGTGGCCAGTAACTCCATGCAACACAACACCTCTCTTGTCCTGAGTGAATACCATAACACACGAAGCCCAAAGTCATAGACCGTATGGAATCAATTAATATTTTATGGATATTTATGGACATTTCTCTGCTTTAAGAAGGGACACCATCCGAAAGGACATGTGGACACAACATGCAGATCGGAAGAACGAGTAGGGGTTCGTAGTGTGAGAGTAAGCCACAGGCTAACAGAACACGGCTATAATCTAAAACTAAGGTAGTACTTCAGCTCCCTTGAATCGCTATGGAAAAAACTGGCACCTCCAGGAAGAGACTTATTTTCTGATAAGACTAATGCTGGAGACACGATGCAGCTGTTCAAATGGAGTTGCCTAGCATCAGAAGTAGGTTCTAAAGAAAAAAGATGGTGGAGATAACTGTAGAAAGTCCAACAGATCTTCCATGCATGGAAATTCATGCAAGAGTTGACTAAAACAGGAAAGAAAAATAGCCCAGTTCTGGAGATTACCCTTTATGCTATGGTTTCAGGCTACTTGAGAAGAATTTCTTACCAGCAAATTCTTACAAACTTGTTTCACACTAACAAGCCCACTGTTCCACTTCTACCTATATTAGATCACCTTAGTTCCCTTTTGCTTTAAGCTTCACAGAGATGAGGTGGTATGCTTGCAGAATGACATCAGTGTGTAGGAGCTGCAAGGAGTCACATTAAGTCAGCCATGCCAATCTCTTGTGTCAGGAATGCCTTGTTATCCTTGGTAGTGTTGGTCTAGACTAGTCCTAACGCTTCTTTTTTCTATGTGGTATCCAGAGTATGTATGGTGTTACCACAAAATGCTTAAGAGCAAATGGTGAATGTGGGAATGACACCCAAGAGACCAAATAGCACATCCATCATGCTAATAGTTTTCTTGGCCTTGTGTGCTTGGCAAGCAGAACCTCTGTGCTCAGATAACATAGGTCTGTGCCTGGCCTGCTGTGGGAAATATCAAAGCACAGTGGAAAACAACATCTGCAAGAAATCCTTGAAATGCAGGCGAAAGCAGCAGGCTGGAGCATTCTTCCTTTCTGCTCTCATTCCGCTCTCTCGTAAGGACCGAGCTCTGCTGCTCCTGTTCCCCTGCGTGCATGTGCCTGCCCAAGTGCTGTTGTGGAGTTGCCTCAGTTTACAAGGCGACATCGAGAGATTCCCCTCTTGCAAGGACTGAGCTCCGCCGGTCCTGCCCCCTCACCTGTGTCCGTGAGCCTCTGAGCTCTGCTGCAGTTTCCCCCGGTTTGCAAGGTAATGCAAATCAATCTACTCTTTGCATTTTACACATGGTTTGTGGTTGTTCTTGTGACCTGCCTGTGTCAGCTCACGCAGTCAATAAGTTGGTAAATACACAGGATCTGCTTGCTAAACAGATCACAAAGCTGATATAAATGTAACTTTTGGGGCTGGGTGGCTGTTCTGCACTGTGAGAGGCAGGGGGTGAGGTGAGAGAGACGGAGCAGGGCTCTTCCTGGGTCTCAGTAAGAAAGGCCTAAGAAGAAATGGCCTAATAAGATAACTGCTTTAATAAGGCAAAGTATGCAGAGGAATATGGACAGCGCGTAAATCTTAGGTCCCTCCAAAAGCTGGGCACCTGCCTCCATGCAGCATCAGACGGAGCTCAGATGGATTTTCCCACGGTGCACTGCACAGAGCAGATATTGTCCATAGAGAGAAGCTCTCGCTTTTGGTCACACACCTAAGGGGTGTTCACACGAGAACTTGCTACTCGGTTAGATACAGACAAGGACGTGCAGTGGCACAGTGGCGAGTATGAGCGGGAGCCTGCAGCCCTGAGCTTGTCCTGTGGGCAAGGGATCTGTGCAGCATAACGCAGACCTGAAAGCCATCACAACACAGCACAACACGAGTCGCCCATATGGGCTGTGTCCTCTTTGTCGTGTATATGTCTATTTCTGAAAGACTCTAGTTCAACTCCAGAGGCACCAGATCTACTTGTTACAGCTACTGGATTGCTCCCTACACTTAGATGCTTCAGTTTAGGTGTCTTGAACTCGAGCTGAACTGTGCTGCAGTGTTCTGAATCTGGGGCTGACCCTCCCTCAGATGCCTGACCACGTCCTGAAGTTCCTAAATACTTCTGGTCTGTTTGGACTACACACAACTTAGATCGTGAGATAGAAACCTAACTTCCCAAGAAAAAAAAAACAAAACAAAACTTCAATGACTTTGCTTTGGGGACCTGCATCAGGTCACCACAATGGCCCATCAATCTTTGCCACCAAAGCAGCATGAAACTCCTGGTACGATGTCTCTGGTTCTGAGTTGTGCAGGGCTCCAGGGACAGGATCCCATCAGATCCCTGGGAGATCCTTCTTGGGAGGAGTCAGCAATAAATCTGCACCTCAATGTTTTGGCCTTGTCACACCTCGGAATTTCCAAGTCAGCTAAGCACAGAGCATGTGGGAACCAGTTTGTATCATCAGCTCTTGGTTTAACTTAACACTAAGAAGCTCAAGAGAGCAGCAGATTACAGATTTGTGACTTTGGTGAACAAAAACAGAGGAAAAGAATTGAGACAATGGCCAACAGCTACAACCATCAAAAGTGCTGCATAAACTGAAGAGTAAAATCTGCAAAGACAACTGTGATAATTCTACTAAGCCAAAGGCAGGGACCAGACAGCTGTTGGGGATGAGGGGAAAGGAAAGAGAACAAAGACTGTAGCCTCATCTTTGGATATCTTGACTGAATTGTCTACTGCATATATGGTTACAAGGGTTGATATCCTAGCTCCCACATTTGCCCATGAAGGGATCTCTGAGAGCTACAGAGCTGACCTGAAGTAAACATGACATGCTATTGCTGAACAAAAGTGTCTAGCATATCAAGACTTTTTTTTTGCACATCCAAATGCCTTCCCCAGGGAGCAACAGGTTCCCAGGCAGCCTTTGCTATGTCTGTCAACTCTGGTTTTATGCCCAAGTTACATTAGGGCATTGCAGAAAATGACACACGTTTCTTCACAATCCAGCGTCAGTTAGAATTTTGAAAAAAAAAAAGAGAAAAAAATGTAAATTCAGTGATCTAAGACAAAAAGCCCAATTTTAATGAAAGGAAAACAACTCCAAGCCAACCGCACCCAAGAATTTCTTCACAATTCAGCCATGAGCTGATAATATTAACGTGTCAAGAAGCAATTCTTCCCTTTCTTACAATGAGACAGTCAGCTCTGGGTGCCAGTTGATGTACTATGAATCCACACCTCACTATATGTGCAGGTACACCTAGAGTCTTCTGAGACCATAGCTGGATTTCCGTTATATGAGAAGCATTCTATTACCATGTTGCCCATTTTGACTCTGCAATTGAAGAATGCACCATGGGTTAGCTTTACGTCCGTGCTTCCGAGCTTCTGTGCAGGCCTCCAGAGTGCTACTCCCACAAGTCTGGAGGGAGACATTAATAGCCTTTGTTGTCACTGCATTGATCATATCCTTACAGTGGAGCTGTGAGGCAGGTGTACACAGCTCTCTCTAAGGTAAATTGGTTTGTATCTTCTTTAAGTTCATCCTGACGTGAAGGTATAAGAAGATGGCAGTGACTGTGTCTTTCAGACCTGGAGAGCACAGCAGCATTTCTAGTGTTTCAGATGATTCGTTATTGAGTCATTCATAAAGAAGCTCCATTTGAGAGGAACAGAAGCTTCACATCCTGGAAACACATTGAAAAGAAACATCAGGATTGCTACTTCAATTCAAGGTAATGACAGTAATGCCATTAGTGTGAAATAAAAGAAGTGTCATGTGAGTTCAGTAAAGTTTCAGCGTTCTGCTCTGTATTTAATCCTACTGCACAAAGTTCAACGAAAAAGTTAATTTTGCAAGCGTTTTCAACATTTTGGAAAGAATAACGAGAGACCATAAGTAATTCCTCTCTCTGACACTGGATGTCCACCACAGCACCAGGATGAATCACTGACTGAGAAGAACAGTGGGGACCTAGAATGTCTGAGTATGGACCTAGCTAACTTAATTTTGACATCTAAAAATGTCCATTTAGATCCAGGCTAATCATGCTGCCCTTCTTTTACTAGCAGGGGAGAGGCTGGGCAATGAAAGAGGGTTTCGCAGTCCATCCTACGGCAGGAGTTTTACAAGCAGTCACAGGAATCCGTTCTGATTTTTTCTTTCCACTAATCAAAGGAGATTGCCTCTTGCTAAAATCGTCCTGGAGTGAGAGTCAGATGCTTGAATGTGTGTGCTTAGTGTGTTTTGAGACGCCCTGAGGTTGCTGATATGTTTGCATGAGGTTGTAGGTTACTTGCTACTTTCTGAAAAGTGGAGTCCAGGAGGGGACATACCAGGCTGCCTCAATTGGCATCTTCTGACACCATTTAGGCAGCAGGATCTCACTACTGAAGGCTGATGAGTCACACACCGTAAAAGATAGTATTAGTGGCTCTAGCTGGGATGAGGAGAAATACTCTGAAAGCTCCATGTCAAAAGACTGCAGACACGTCCGGACTCATGTTTCTGCTTGGACATATTTCTAGGGGAAAAAATAAGTTGGTTGGATTTTCACAATGGAGATTATAGGATCTCATGCATACTTATAAGTAAGTATATATGTATATGAGCACAAATGTATATTGAAATAACGATAAGAAAAATGGACAGTGTTTATACAAATGTATACATATATATAAGCATCTAGTATTTACAATATACATAATATGCATATAAAAACATATGTGTACTACAGGCAAATATATATGTATACATACCTATATATAACATACATACATATGTACATACACATGTATTTTATATATGGAACTATGATTATTGGGCGCTTTGTTTCTGAGTTATAGTTTGCTCCATCATGTGGGATTCATGCATTTTATCTTCAGTGACCAAAATGTGTGTAGGGCAACTGTGAAATGCAGATGACGGAGAGACTAAGGAGCAGACTATCAAGTCTCAGTCAAAATCTTTGGCTTTCCTTTCACAGCCTTTCACCAAGACTCTGGAAAGAAAATGTCCAACCAAACCACCGTGACAGAGTTTCTTCTCCTGGGATTCTCTGATACACGAGAACTGCAGATATTCCACTTCATGGTATTTCTGGGGATTTATCTGGCTGCTGTGGTGGGAAACTTTCTCATCATTGTGGTCATAGCTGTCAGTAATCACCTTCACACTCCCATGTACTTTTTCTTGATTAATTTGTCCATCTTAGACCTTTCAACCATCTCTGTTACCATCCCTAAGTCCATGGCCAACTTTCTGTTGAATACCACAGCCATCTCCTATTCTGGCTGTGCTGCCCAAGTCTTTTTCTTCCATGTCTTTTGTGCTGCTGATCTTGCTTTACTCACTGTCATGGCATATGACCGTTACATTGCCATATGCAAACCTCTTTACTACAAGACCATCATGAAGAGGACTACTTGCATCTGCATGGCAGCCAGTGCATGGCTCAGCTGCGTCCCTTACTCTGCTCTCCATACTGGCAACATTTTTCGTTTATCCTTTTGCAAGTCCAACATCATTGACCAGTTCTTTTGTGAAGTTCCACAGCTTCTCAAGCTTTCCTGCTCTGATTCATACTTGAGTGAAGTTGGGGTTCTTGCATTTAGTTTCCTTGTAGTTGTCACCTGCTTTGCTTTTATAAGTGTGTCCTATATTCAGATTTTCATTGTAGTCCTGAGAATTCCTGTCAAGGAAAAACAGCGTAAAGCTTTTTCAACCTGCATCCCTCATCTCATTGTGGTCTCCTTGTTTGTTAGCACTGGTTCTTTTGCCTATCTTAAGTCTGTCTCCAACTCCCCATCAGCTCTGGATGTCACAGCTTCTCTTCTCTATTCTGTGTTCCCACCAGTGATAAATCCAGTCATCTACACCATGAGGAACAATGACATCAAAGCTGCTATGCAAAAATTAACTGGCCACAGGTTATTACGCAGAAATAAATAATCAGTCTTTCTTCATTAGACTTCCTCTGTGTTCTTGCTAATGAACACTTCATTTTCCAACAACAGACAATTTATACCATTGGGATCAGAGGAAAATAGTGACCTTTTTGAGGAAGATTGTTTAAAGTTCTCATTACACATGTAATTTTGACTTGCTGATGGCAGCAGCTTTTGCAGAATGATATATCAGAAATGGAACAAATCCAGGGTAATGCTCACAAACACTTTATGTATGCCTGCCTGCCTGCCTATGTCTCTATATTACCTTCCCTTTGTTTTATATAGTCTTAGGGAGTACAATTTATAATCAGGCTGTTGTGGAAAAGAGATGCCTCTAAGTGTGTATGTGAGATGCCCAAGAGGTTGGGACATTCATTTGCAAACATGATGAGAAACCCAGAGAGGTGTTTTGGTGGTGTCCGTTTGGTTAAGTCACCACTGGAATGTTGTTTCTTTATTGCGTCAGGTACATCAAGTGCTATTGTGAACACAGTGCAAGATGTGCATCTGTTTTATCAACACTTCAAATCTAAATAAATGATTGTTCACAAGATCTGCTCTGTACCTCATCTAAACTGTTTGTATAATTGCACATCTTCCTTTCTCAAAATAAATGATCACCCCCTTCCATCTCCTCCCACCCTCACAGAACAGAATCACTGTGGTCATGTGCCCCATTGCCCAGGCATGAAACTCATCAAGATGAGTCACCAGAAACAGCTCTCCAGATCACCTTTGTGACTAAGGGAGGTTGGTGTGTAGCAGTGTGGGACATATTGTGGGGGAAGGACAGCACCTCCCCCCCCCTCCCCGGAAAGGGAAATTTGAGATTAGACAGAATTTACTATGGGATGTTTAGGGGAGAAACCAAAGATGGGAAAAGAGAGGGATTTAGTAACTTGGGGAGCAACAAGTGTGGGAAATAGAGGCATAAGGGAATAAAAGGGTTCACTCCATAAGCAGGGGCTGCTTGCTTGGTACATTTGTCTGATTGTGCCCTGCCACTATCACTGCAGTTTGTCTTCTTTCCTTTATAAAATCCACCTTCAACTATTTTACAGCAAGGGGCTCTTTATACTGTGTGCACGTGTGTGTACAGCAGTCTGTGGTGCCAGAAATGGGAAGTGTGGGTGTATTAGTGACTGTGATCTCCAGTGAAGATAAAGTTGGACTAGCCAGCGAGTAGGTGTCACTGCAGGAAAGTTTTGCCCCAGGGCTGAAATCAGAGAAGAAGTCCTCTCTTTCACTGGGCCACAGAAGGTTCATAGAATCAGAGAATGGTTTGGGTTGGAAGGGACCTTGAAAGATCACCTGGTCCAAACCCCTGGCCATAGGTAGAGACATGTTTCACTAGATCAGGTTGCTGAAAGCCCTGTCCAACCTGACTTTGAACACTTCCAAGGCTGGGGCATCCACAGCTTCACTGGGCAACCTGTTCCAGTGTCTCAACACTCTCATTGTAAAAAATGTCTTCCTTATATCCCGTCTAAGTTAACCTCTTCCAGTTTAAAACTGTTGCCCCTTGTCCTGTCACTACAGGCCCTGGTAAAAAGTTGTTCTCCATCTTCTTTATAAGTCCCCTTTATAAATTGAATGGTTGCAATATGATCTCCACGGATCGTTCTTTTCTCCAGGCTGAGCAACCCCAAGTGCCTCAGCTTTTCTTCATAGGAGAGGTGTCCCACCCTCCAGATAATTTTTGTGGCCCTCTCTGGACCTGCTCTAAGAAGGCCATATCTTTCTTTTACTGGGAACCTCAAAGCTGGATGCAGTATCTAGGTGGGGTTTCACGAGAGTAGTTAGTGCAGACACCAGTTATGTTATTATAGCAATAGCCGTAAAACATTTATCCAGGAAACAGACCGAAGCCAGAGGCAGGACTTGCGGTTCATCTGATCTGTAAAATGGATTACCTATTGCTAAATACAAATCACGATACATTGTTGCCAGAACACTCAACAGCTCCAATGAACCAAAGAAGAACATTTATGCAAGGCAGCCACTAGCACACATTCTCCTGCCCCTGTAAAGAAGCCGGCCAGCATCTTAGGCAGGATGGTGGAGGTATAGTCAATCTGCAATGATTACAGCTTCTCTAGAAAAAAGCATATCAGCATGTAAAGGTGCTCATCTGATAACAACCAGAGCAGCTATAAGGATGGTTCTATTCACAGAAATCCTGTACATGATGAGGAAGAAACAAGAAAAGGAAACCCATTGTTCAGGAAGATACTCAAATGCAAGGAGGATAGACTCCGTGATATTGGGTTGATTTCTGCACTCTGTTTTTGGTATCAGTCTTATTTAGTCAGTAAGAAAAAAGAACCAGAAGTACTTTCAAATATCACCAAACATCTTTGCTTTCATTCTTGAATGTAGAACTCCTTGATTCCCTTGTAGTGTTTTTGCCTGTCAGCTGAACTGGGAGTTCAGATGTGAAGTGTGCATTTAGGAGGGAAGGAGGAAAGCAAGAAAGATTCCTCAGCAACTCAACTACTTTCAGTTTTATTGAAGACGTCTACTTCTTTGAGAAGAACTTCTGAGCTACATTTTGTTTCAAAATCTGGAATAAAAAGAAGCCAGTCTTTCAGAAGCAAAGTGTTTTACAAGGAATCCCAAGAAATCTCTGCTGGATTTCAGGAAGAGTACCAGCTGTCAAAGGACTGCAGGACGAGTCCTTAAATGAATACCAGGCAATTGCCACAAGTCAACTGTACCTTCCCTGCACCCTTCTGATTTTTTATTTCTTTATGCTGTAAGAACACCCTACTTCCATATGTGCTCTAGGATTGGCAATCACATGCTCAAGTAGCTTTTTTTTTTTTTTTCTCAAAGTCCAAGGGACTTCCCAGTGACATCAGACACCTCTTGTGTCCTTCATGTCTCTCCTAGCGAGGAGTGAAGGCTTATCTTCTAGTCATACCCTCTCCATCAGGTTCTGGTACCTCTGACATCCAAATTCACATCTCCAAGGCTTTCTACTGTTCAGAGGGACACTGCAGACAGAGATGGGTGACCTTGGCATGCACATGAACACACCATTCTGATGTGGCTAGAGTAGGATATTCAGGGAATGCTGTCCTTTCAAAATAAAAGACACTCCTTCCTTCTGTTGCTTTTCTTCTTCTCCAGTGTGGATCCTCTGCATGGGCTGCAATTCCTTTAGCAAACATCCATCTGCTCCAGCACAGGGTCCTCCATGGGCTGCACCATGAATATCTGCTCCACCACAGGCTGCATGGAAATACCTCCTCCTCCCCCTCTTACCTTGCTGTTTGCACTGCTGTTCTCACTCTCTTTCTCCCTCTTACACTGCCTGTGTGGCAATTTTTACCTTCTCTTAAATAAGTTTTTGCAGGGATGCCACCAGCTTTGCTGATTGGCTCAGCTTTGGCCAGCAGTGAGTGTATTTTGGATGTGGCATGTGGCAGCCTTTTCCCACAGAGGTCACCCCTGCAGCCTCCCCACTACCAAAACCTTGCCATGTAAACTCAACACAATCGAAAATCATGGAACATCATAAATAGTGATAGACAACTATCACTATTTCGGCAACTGAATCCCATGGCACAGGGTTCCTTATATCCTACCTCCTATCTGGCAGGTGATCCAGATACCTCAGAACAGCTGAAAGGGCACTGGGCATGTATGGTGGGCCTTACAGTGACACAATAGAATCCACCCCTTTATTTGACAAACTCTTCTTCAAAAAAAGTCCTTTAGCTTGTGAGGAGGAATGAAGTGATGCCTGCAAAACAAATTACATTGGACTTACACTTCTGTTAAAACAGAAACAAGAGTACATAGGTAAGGGAGATAGACAGGCAGACAGACAGATAGATTCATAGATTCATGCAGAAGGTGTTTTTCTGTAGTATCTGAACCAGATTTTTCTCCCTGAGATCTGGTATTTTGAGCAGATGACTATTTGGGTAAACCTGAGAGAAAAGCAGAATGTGGAAAAATGAAGCAAAGTTCACTGTATATATTTAGGATTATTTTTCAGAACCCAGTGGAAACTCTTATATTATGGTGGAGAGCAAATGTGTGAACAAGTCAGCTGTGATGGGTTGGCCCCGGACAGCAATAAGCACCCACCAGCCACTCACTCTCACAAGGGCATGATGTTAATGGTATGGAATATCCCTTTGTCCGGTTTGGGTCAGCTGTCCTGGCTGTGTTCCCACCCAGCTTCTTGCTCACTTCCATTAGTGGGGTAAGTTTCAATCCTGAAAATAACAGGCTCCACAAAGCAGCCTAACAGAGAATTTGCTGCTTCCAGACATTCATCCAGATGGACCTCTGCAAGCGGAAAAAAAAAGCAGAGGGGGGACAACTTGGTAAGGGAAGACAGTGTGTATTGACAGTCTCAAAGACTGCCGTGCAGGAGCACCGGGAAACAGGGATGTGGGTCAACACCTGTCAGCTCTGGACTTGGAAATGCCCAGTGTGTGACACTTCCCTGCAAAATTTTCTTACCAGTTTGGTCCCACAGCCACCTACGAGCTTTGGCCTCCAGAAGCTCTGACCAAGACACCTTCCATTTATACTGGTGCAACCAGACTAAGGCCAAAACTGTGGCCCAGGCAGTTGGCTGCACATTCTGTGGGGGAAAACAGAACAATCAGGGGGAAGAAAGAAAAAGAAAGATTAGATCTAAACCAGCAAGTGGAAAAAGTAAGACCTCCACACATACACAGAAACTCTCTAAGTTTCGCAAATCCTCAAAATCAGAAAGTTCCCAGTTATCTCTGCTGATTCCATCCCATGCCCCCCACACCCCCCTTCCACAAGCGGAGAGGCTCTATGTCCTGACTGCTTTGTTTACTTCCTCTTAGTTCAGCTCAGACTGGAAACCTGGAGCAGAGGGAGGTTCAGCTCACGATAGTTCCCCACTCCTACCCCTAATCTGCTTACCTCACTGGGCCTTTGTCCCTCAACATCAGCCTTGCTGAGCTCCAAGGCAGAGGCCAGGGCTGTGGTGAGGGCCCAGGAGCCATTTGCTTTCTGGAGTGCCACCACTACCCTGAGCCCAGAGAAGTCACACAGTCTTGTTGACAGCGGTGAAATTGTCCAGTCCCAACTCATGTTAAATGCTGGTGGTTCCTCCATCACCTGCTCTTCAGAAGGGGGCTTCTGCTCTGGAAGACAGAAACATTAGCACAGCTCATGCGATAGGCAACAGCTTGTTACCTTGAATTCTGCCTTTCAAGGTATACTTAACTGTCCTCCATCCTCTCTGGGCTTTTCCAGTTTTTCTCACTCCTTCACAAGCATCCTGAGCTTTTACCAGAACTCCCAGAGCATCCTCCTCAGATCTTTCCAGTCCTTCACAACCATCCTAAAACCTGCCCTATACGCTCTAGTTTGTTCAGTGCAATTCTCTCTGAACACCCTTACTTCCTCCCATGAGCATCACTAATGTTAATCCTTCCTTCCACTTCCCTCATTATGGCTCGTGTTCACCACTGAGGGCCCCACAGGGGTCTTTCTCTATCATCCACTCTTGAACCCACCAGCCTCAGCTTTCCACATTCCAGGCCATAAGGCTTCTTTGGAGTTACAGCAGAACCGGATCGCAAGAGAGTGAAAGTGAGAAGGGTCAAGCACAGCTCATGGAGCATTATAGTCCCAGGCATGGCCCAGTTATGGACTTGATTTAAGAACTTTTTTGGGGGAGAAAAGGAAGCACTCAGGCACAGAGTAGTTGGGGCAGAACTAGGGGCTGTTTAAGGCTGGCCTAAAGGTTGGAAGGGACCTCTGGAAGTCATCTTGTCTGAATCCCTACTCAAAGCGGGTCTCATCAAAATGACTTGCTTAGGTACCTGTCTAGTCAAGTCTTGAATAGCTCTAAGGATGGAGAGTCTACCAGTTTTTTATTATCCTTATGATTAAAAAAAAATAATTCCTCATACTCATTCAGCATTTTCCATGTTCCAACTTGTGTCTGTTGCCTCTCATCCTAACGTTATGTACTTCCAAGAGGAGTCTGTCTCTGGCTTCTTTATATTTTCCTCCAGTTAGGCAGGTGTGGACAGAAATATGTTATCTTCTTAAAGATGAACAAACCCAGCTCTCTCAGCCTCTCCTCACATGCCATGTGCTTCAACCTCCTCACTTCAGTGGCCCTCCACCAGATTTGTTCCCGTATTTCAATGTATTTCTTGTAGTGGAAATAGAAACTGGACACAATACCCCAGGATGCAGACTAGCAAACGGTGCTGAATAGAGAGGAAGGAACACCTCCCTGCATGTAGTGGCTACACTCTTGCTAATACAGCCCAGGATGTGATTGTCTTTCTTCGCTGCAAGGGCACACTGCTGACCTCTGTTCAACTAATTGTCCGCTAGGACCCCAAGATACTTTTCTGTAGAGCTGCTTCCTTGAATGTGTGGGCCCTGGGCCCGTAATGTTGCACAGGGTTATTCCATCCTGATCCATTCCCGATGCAAGACTTTGCATTTGTTTTTATTGAATGTCATGTGGTTCCTGTCAGGCCATTTCTCCAGCCTGTCCCTGCCCCCCACTGTACTGACCACACACCTACTGCTCCCAGTTTGGTGCTGTTCATAAACTTTCTAGGAGTGCACCCTGTCCATCAATGTGCAGGTCATTGAAGAAGATGTTAAACAGTATTGTTACCATGAGAGATCCCTCTGGAATTGAGCTGGTTATCAGCCACTAGCTGGACTCTGAACTCTATGATCCCAGCAGCCTGGCCAATTTTCCAACAGCCTTACTGTTCACTTAATCCAGCCAATATGTCATCAACCTGATGACAAGGAGACTTTGCAAGACTGTAAAAGGCTGTGGTAAAGTCAGGGTGTATAGAATCCACTGCCCTTCTCTTGTCTGAGAAAGCAGTGAGGTTGGACAGGAATGATTTACTCTTGATGAACCCATACAGGATTGTCCTTCTAAGACAATCTGTTCCATATTCTTCCTAGGTACTCAGGTGAGGCTGACTGGCCTGTAGGTCCCAGAACTCCTGTTCTTCCCCTTCTTGAAGACAGGTGAGATGTCTGACTATTTTCCGGTCATCAGGAACCTCTCCCAATTGCCATAATCTTTTGAAGATGACAGAGTTATTGCCTTGCAGTGGCATGAGCCAACTGCTTTGGCACTCTTGGATGCACTTGGTCCCATGGACTTGCGTAGGTCTAACCAGCCTGCTTGGTTCCTAACTATGTTCTACTGTGGGTACTGCTTCTCTCATACAGACTCTGTTGGGAGACTCAGAGATATCGTAGACCTGAGGGAAAACCTTACCAGTTAAAACTGAGCCCAAAAAGTTTGAGACTATGACGGCCTCTTCCACATCCTTTGTCACTGAGCTCCCTGCATCTCTGAGCAGGATGTCCACACTCCTAAGGGCTTCCTTTTGCTGTCAGTGTGCTTAGAGTTCTCTTTCCTGTTGTTCTTCACCTCCCTTGCATTTTTCAGTTCCACCTGAGCTTCGGCTTTTGTAACTCCATTTCTACACGTCTGGGCAACAGCTTTGTATTGCTCTCAAGTAGCCTGTCTCCACTTTTCTGCTTTTGCATACTTCCTTTTTGTGTTTGATCTGGCTAAGGAATTCTATGTCCATCCTTTGTCCTCCACAACAGCTTCTCACAGGATCATGAACAAGGCAAAATCTGTTCTTCTGATGTCTGTGAGTTGTAATTCTGCTGTTTGTCTTGCTCTTTCCTCTCAGGATTGTAAACTCCAATTTCATGATTGCTGTAGCTGAGGCTGCCCTTGACCTTCACATCTTCAACAAGTCCCTCCTTGTTTGTGAGTAGCAGGTCAAATGGAATGTCTCTCCCAGCTGGTTCCTCAAGCACCTGCATCATGAAATAGACTTGAGTACATAACATCAACCTCCTGGATTTCTTGCAGCCAGCCAAACTGCCTTTCGAGTAGATATTGGAGTTTGTAAAACTGTCCAGGAGTATCAAGATCTGTGACTGTGAGGTGTTCTCTGGCTGCCTAAAGATGGCTTCATCTGCCTCCTTTTCTTGATCCAGTGGATCAACATCACTTGTGCTGACCTGTCATCTGATCCTTACTCATAAGTTCTCTTCCTCAGGACAGATGCACTCAAGCCATTCCTTTGCATCAAATGCAGTCCCACCCTTCTTAGATTCCCACCTTATCTTTCCTGAAAAGCCTGTATCCACCCATTGCAGGACTCCAAGCTTGAGAATTACCCCATCAGGTCTATAGCATTCTAGAGAGATCATAGTTCTGCAGCTGTGCAGATTTCTTCCTTTCTGCTTCCCACGTTCCATGCATTTCTTTACAGGCATTTGAGATGGCCCTCAAGTCACCAGGGGAAGTGTGAGAGCCTTCTCTGTCATTCTGTCTTCCAAACACATCTGGTCCACCCCTTGTGCCCTGACTTTTCTTCAGCTTACTGTAGCCCTTCCTCAACACACCTCCTTTACAGCCCTCCTTTCTAAGTTTGCAAGCCTGTTCACAAATGCAGCTTTGTCCCACATGTCCAGATGAATCCTGTACCTTTCCAGTAACCCTTGCTCCTCAGAGAGGGTCTTGCAGTCATGGTAGCAAAAGTCCTGCCCGTGGCACCAGCCATGCAGCAAGTTGTTGACCTGCAGGATGAGTCCATTTCTACCAAACCTTTCCCTTTCACTGGAAGGACTGAACATCCTATGGGCTCCCATGCCCTTCAGTCTCTCCCACAGGGCTCCATAACTGCACATTATGTGCTCCAGGTTATCCATGGTAGTGTTGTGGTTTTGTGTGGTGGGTTTGTCTGGTAGCAGGGGAGGGGCTACAGTGATGGTTCCTGTACGTAATGGCTAAAAGTTACCCCAGCTCCATGGTTTTGGTAGTGAGGGAAGGGACTACAGAGATGGCCCCTGTGAGAAACTGCTAGAAGTTTCCCCAGCTCCAAGTCAGACCTGCCTCTGGCCAAGGACAAGCCCATCAGTGCTTCTGCGAATAACATAGTGAAGAGGGGGCACTGCACGTGGAAGGTGCTGCAGCCGCGGGCAGAACCTGGCCCAGCTGGTCCATCCAGCTGCCTGCTTGCCTTCCCAGCCTCCGTTGCACCACCCTGGCCCAGCTGACCCAGGGTACTCTCAGCCCCAGAGTCAGGAGTTCCCCAGGAGCCAGCAAAAGAGCCTGCAGTGGAGAGAGAAGTGGGGTGTGAGAGAAACAACTATGCAGACACGAAGGTCGTTGAAGAGGAAGGAGCTGGAGGAGGTGCCCCAGAACAGAGATTCCCCTGTAACCCAGGGTGAAGATCATTGTGATGCACGTTGTCCCTGTGTAGCCCATGAAAAGCAAAGCTCACCTGCAGCTTACTGAGATGAAGCCTGCAGAGGACCCTGTGCTGCAAGGGGTGGCTGTGCCTGAAGAAGGCTGTGACTCCATGGAAGAGACCAGCAACCCACACCAGAGCAGTTAGTGGAGAACTGCGGCCTGTGGGAAGGACTTGTGTTGGAGTAGTTCGTGAAAGACACTCCCTTGAGAGGGACCCCATGCTGGAGCAGGGAAAGACTGTGAGGAGCCCTTCCCCTGAGGAGGAAGGAGCAGCAGAGACAGCACGTGGTGGACTGACCTCAACCCCCATTCCCCGTTTCCCCGCGCTGGTGGGAAGAAGGTAGAGAAATGGGGAATAAAGCCTCTGGGCCTGGGAAGAAGGGAGGGGTGGGGGTGAGGTGCCTTTTTAAAATGCAGTTCTCTTTCTCATTATCTTCCTCTGGCTTTGATTGTTAATTAATTAAATTGTTTTTTTTGTGTTTTCCCAAGTTGAGTCTGTTTCTTGCCCGTGACAATAAGTGGTGAGTGAACCCTCCCTGTCTTTGCCTCAGCGCACAAGGTGTTTAGCAAAAGGCTGTGTGATGGCCCTAAACCATGACATAGTGTTATTGCTGTCCACATGGAAGGGCAGCAATGGGTAATAGTTCAAGGGCCAGACAAGCCATGGCAGTCTCTGCACCTTCTTTGGTCCTGGCCTCTGATGAGCAACACACCTCCTCCTAAAGCGTGATGTTGGGTTGGCAGCTGGGTGTCTCCCTCCCCTGCAGGAGACAATTTCCAGTAACCATCACATGCCTTTCCCCTCTGCTTGGACACCAGGCTCAGGGTCAGCTGGCTCTGGATGCCTCCCCTGACAGGCCCTGTTTGTCCTCAGCAGTGCCCAGGCACTATACCTAGTCTGAAGCTGCAGGTCTGCAGGTTGAGCAGGAGCCTTCCCTTCCCTTCCCTTCCCTTCCCTTCCCTTCCCTTCCCTTCCCTTCCCTTCCCAGGAAGCACGGGTGTGTTGATTTTGAAATTATAGCCTGTAGCCCATTAAAGGTAATTTTAAAATAAATTCTTTTGTCTGTTGTCTTGGATTTACCAGCGAAGGACCATAAACCATGGATAAAAGTTAGGAGTTATTCCTAAAAAAAAAAAAAAGAAAAATCACACCACTAAGCAACAGCATCCTTATTACAAGAAATTGAAAACAGTGGTCAAGTATGTAATATATAGACAATAGCGTCCACTCAGATATCAATATAGAATCTGTTAAGTGATGTCTGTCTCAAGCTTTGCCTATAGTAAATATGATTGCATACAGCTGCAAAGACAATGAGAGCCTGTGGGAAAGTAATAAATATTCTTCAAAAATAAAGTAGCTAACCTGCATAATATATTTCAGCATTACAAAATTATCTGCTTGGTGAAAATGTACAATATTGAGAGTCCTTGTTCCCCTCTTAATTCTACTGACTGATGCGGAGATCTGCCTCCACAGAACTGTACGGAGGACTGGGGGAAACATAGGATTTAAACAAACACAAGAATACATATTTTATAAACTTTTAGTGAATGTAGAATGTTATTAGGTTTTAAAGTAAAAATAGGAATGTAATATTTACATCCTCCCAATAGATGGAAGTACAGCGCAATCAGCAGCAGAGCAAAGCTGAGATGATTGTACGAGAGAGAGATTTGTCCTGTATTACACAGAAAGTGAAAGAATCTCTTTGATTACAGATGGCAGGGAAAACATGATTGAGTTAATTCTAGGGATAAAAAGTCACATTTCTTCAATTCTTCTAAAGTCGTGATTAAATCAGTCTTTCTGCCGCTCAGCTTCTCCTGCCATAAAGCTACATAAAGCTACTGAAAAGCTATCCAGGAGACATTTGCTTCTCATTGAGCCACATCCTGGAAGAATTTCATTATTGAGAGGTACACATGGATCAAAATAGTACAATTAGGCTTTAAAATGGCAAAATCTTTAAAGGGCTATTCTTGTTTAAATTATCATTGGTATCTAACAAGACAAATAAAGATTATCCCTCAGAATAATTATGACAAAAGTTAAGTCTGTCGAGTTTGTCACATTTCTGCAGTTGTAAGTGGGTTGGAACATGCATGTTCCATAAATTTATCTAGTAGAAAGAGTGTAAATTATTCAACCCCACCTCTGTTAGCAGAGTAGCTGACAAGAACGGATTCTTCAAAAAACGGCTTTGCTTTATAGGGTTTCAGCTTAAGATGTAAGTGGTCAAATAGGGTATGTTGACATATGACCTAAATAGCTAGCTATGGTTTATGAGTTAGTCTTCAAAAAATTCTTACTCCTGCTGATATAAGTATATGCTGCCATTAAGATTTACCTGAAAGCTCCTTAAGAAATCTAATAGTGTTAACCATCAAGTTTGAAACCCTTCTAACAGAAGAAAAATTGGGACTGTTGGGGATACATTTCAGAGAGCTGTCAATTTCATCATTATGAGTGTTGTCTATGGAAAGATACAATCATACAAACACCCAGCACACCATGTCAACAAGATAAAACGTTCTCTTTAGCTACATACTGAAGAGATGACTGTAGAAGTGGAGTTTGGTAATGATTAAGGGATTTCTGATTTTTTTCTTATTTTGCTTTTTTTTTTAGATTATGGTGATTATACAAGCACCAAGAAAAAAAAGCAAAAATAAAGAAAACCTGTTAGAATTTATCTAACATGGAAGGAGGACAAAAAAAAAATAACAAAAAAGACAACAAACCCACAAATTTACTTACAAGAGAAAACTTTACAACAAATGACAGTCATTTTGCACTATTGCATTAAACTAAACTATTTATTTTATACAGAATTGAGCACTGATTTTGTGGGATCCTGTCTGTTCAGCAAATTTTCAATAATAAAGCATGGACATAATACCCTTTTCTGTGTAAATGTATCTGTGGTGGGTTGACCTTGGCTGGCTGCAAGACTCCAACCTCCGCCCAGTGTTTTTGCCCTATCACATATGCACTTTCCCAGAGGTGCCCCACCCTGGCTGGGGGCTCAGCTGTGCCCTGCGGGGGGGTCAGTCAGAGGGGGCTGGAACCAGCCCCGGCCCCTCCCCACAGAGGCCCCTGCACCCCCACTGCCCCATACAGCATTGAGGCAGGATTTCTCAGCTCAGGCAAACCATTTTGCTGATAGTACACAACATTCAGATGTAAGCAACTGCATCAATCTGAGGCTAGGTGGTACAGCTCGTTTGGATATCGCTTTCCTGTTCTCCGCTGGTGAAAGTAGCCAGGCCTGGAACTTGGCCAAAGAAGCTGAACATTGTACATCAGTTACAAGAGTTCATAAAGCTACTAATTCCCACCTTTTATTATTAAATGGTCATATTTTCTGTTCCACTACTACATGGGTCTGGTTCCCTTATCTGATGTGATTATTGGAGGGATTTTAGTGTTAACTCAGCACAGATTTACTTACTTTTTCTCAAATGTATCTCAGCTTTTTCACTTATTTTTAATGAAACACAGCATTTGTTATAGTAACTGGTGTTTTATAAAGAAAATCACTGGTGTTTTTTATAAAGAAATTCACTCTCCTGACCTGCTTCACTCTTGAGACTTCATTGGCATGAGATATCTTATGCTAGTAACTTTTTCCCCGAAAAGGAAATATTTGTGCTCCCTAATCCCTGGACATTTAATTAGCTCTTTCATTCACTTGTAGCTATAAATTACAGTTTATAGGGCTTATTTCTTAAAATCCCACTTTTGGACACATGTCCACTGCACAGTGCAGTGTTATGTTAAAGATTACCTGGTGAACTGGTATATTTACCCAGGGAAGTCAAGGATATACTACAACTGTGGGTCACAGAGAAAGTGTACTAGCACAGCAGTTAGTGGCCAGGCTAATTAGCTCCATCTCAAGGCAGCACTAATTAGCTGGTTCTCAGCAATGTGCTGAGTTATAGTGATCACTTACACTTCCTCCACTTCCCGGGCAACTTCGGTTGGATCCAGCTCAAGTGTCTTTTGACCAGCAATGTACATACACCCCAATATGTCTCCAGAGTTGCTCCATAACCAGTCTCTTCCACTGTCAAGCACCCAGATACTTCAACATATGGCAACTAATCAGATAAACAGACACTTAGAAACCTGCCTTCAGGCAGGCTTTATTTCTTCAATATGGGCTGCTCTGCATTGGAAATTTTCAAAATATCCTGTTGGATTTGTGTAAATATCAAAAAACTAAAATATAATTTACTTACAGATGAAGGACAATGCAATTCTCCCTAACTAAGATAATAATTTGATCTATATGCTTACTTTGTATTAAATAAATATGTTGACTCACCTACCTGAGGGCCTTTTATGTGATCAAATAAAGATCAAGCTGTTCATGTATTCTTCAGTGGTATTTTGCTGTGACCTTTTTATTTACAGAAAGTTACTCTTGATATTGTGACATGCTGCTCACTAATGTCTTTTATTAGAAAGCTAAAAAAAAATTACTGTTTACAACAGACAATCTGTGCCACAGAGTTATTTGATATCAAAGCCATTTTACTAAGCCTGGGAAGCTTCCCCTAGTCTCTACTTCAATCAGATTAATATTGATATAGAGTTTTTTACATCATCTTCTATACAGGAGATATCTAATTTGTTATAACTAATATAGCACGGCACTCCAGAAATATCACAGAATCACAGAACCACAGAATGTTAGGGATTGGAAGGGACCTCGAAAGATCATCTAGTCCAATCCCCCTGCCGGAGCAGGAACACCTAGATCAGATCACACAGGAATGCATCCAGGCGGGCTTTGAATGTCTCCAGAGAAGGAGACTCCACAACCTCTCTGGGCAGCTCTAATAAACACACTCTAATTTTGTAAAGTAATTTCCATATTTTTTTAATAAATTTTCAGTACTTTCTGACTTCAGATCAAAAGTCCAATGAAAATGTGTCCATCCCTAAACACCAAGTAAGTGGACTAATATAAGAACAGATATGTTAATACCACCGAGTGTTCACATTTGGCTGAATCTCTAGATGCAATAAAGTCATTGGAATGAAAATCCAGGTCTTCATCTCATTGTACTACTGCTTTTTTCCCCACTGGAGATTATTTTCTCTGCATAAAACAAACTTTTCAAAGTAAAAGTTTACATTAGGGCTGAAACAATACTCCAGTTAATACTGGAAGCTTGGTAAATCATGTTATGTCAGAAAGGACAGGAAAAAATGAAAGAATGCTGATAGCGACAGAATTTTAAGAGAATAATGTCACTAAAGTACTAAATGAAGTATCTTTTAAAGACAGATTAAAATATAAATTGATAAAATAGAGTTAAATGAAAGTTACAGGCTTCATGTATTCATGTCTGTTACTATGAGACACTATTTTGTTAAAATGCTTCCAGCATGTTCTATGTCCTTAAAATTATTTTGAAAAACATTGGTTCAATAATTAGAAACAGTGCACGAATTTTGTATTGAAAATAAATAATAAAAAGGACGTACGTGCTTAAAGTTTAAATTAAAATAGTTGTACAATTCTTTCAATTAGAGGGCAAATCAATATTTGTGAGACAGGAGGTGAGATAAAAGGCTTAAGAGAGAAATGAGTTGCAGTTATTAGTCACCCTAGTGACTAAGTTGTGAAATTTCAGTGTCAGAATTCTGGTGTAAAAAATCAGATTCAGAAAAGTCGAATAATACAGTGTATTTTACTTTACTAGCTTTTCAGGAGACATAATTTAACTTCTGTTGATTAGTAAAGGATCTTGAACTATCAGTAATATGTAGTATTTACATATGTTCCTAGGCTGTTTTGGCATCAACAATCTCTAATTATTTTGGCCAAAAAGACAGAATGCAACCTAAGAACAAATGTATGCTCTGATTCTGTGATCTTTTCTAGTACCATTACAGTTACATTTATATTTTGAAAAATGGCCTCCGAAGAGTTTTAAAAATCAGTAGGGAGAAAAAGACATAAAACCTTGTGTATCATGGATGCCTTTTGAGAAAGAATAGCTGTGTTTACCCATTTACACTTCTGACGATTTTCTTGGTGTTACAGTCTGATTCAGAGTGGAGTTGCTTGAAAACGTTCTAGTGAAAACACTTTCAGGCAAATGAATTAAGTTTGGAACCGAAATGTTTTGCTTAAATCATCTAGTAGATTGGGTTTTTTTAGAGGGTCACTCGGTTTTGCCAGTGTATTGGGGGAAGAACATTTCATGGCATTCAAAGAATCATAAGCATGCTTGGGGTTTCAGCAGATCTTCTCAAAGACCAGAAGCCAGCTGTGCATATCTGCCTCTTTCTCCTCTGAAAAACTTATTGCCAATTTCATTGCTGATAAAGCAAGAAAGTGCCAAATTTGAAAACATGGAAACTTAAAACTTGCAAAAAACCTTTCCTTTTGTCCAACTGCTACTAAAAGCAATACTCTGAAACTTATTTCAAATAGTTATTTTGTGGTTTGTGGATTAAGAGGATAGAAACCTGTTGCAAAGTCTGTCATTATCAATGGTGGGACTTTCACTGACATCACTGAATTTAGTAGTAGTCTCCCAAACTACTCCCATGAATAGAAAATGAAAATTTCATTGAAAGAGAATTTTTTGCACTTTCAGGCGAAGAGATTAAAAAATAATCATTAAAAAATAACTGTTCATTGCTTTAGTACATATACTGCAAACTTACTGGAAAAACAGGATCATTGATAGATGTGCAGTGGAATTAGATGTAAAAAAAATACTTTTTCTTTATGCACACAGTATTCTGCTCTATTTTTCTTCTGTAAGGACTACATATACACTTACGCTCAGTCTGATCTGATTTGTTGTGCAGTACAGGTGAGCACCCTAGTGATGGGAGTTGATACAGATGTTATGGCTGTTACCACTCTAGAAGTTCACGGATCATCAGTCTACTCTAACACTGCTTTTAATTCATTCATATAGGAAGGTGGCAAGGAGAATTGGCCAGAATTTCTTACATATAAAGGAAGTGAAAAATATAATTTTACATAGAACAGATGTCTAAAGAAAAGCAGCCAGTTGCACATACTTGAGGCTAGAAATCTTCCTGCATTTTTTTTAAATAAAGATAAGAACAAAGTAACTTGTCAGATTCTTTCCTAAAATATTATCTGGCTTAGTATATTGCAAGTACAGTGAGGAAAGATGCCCAAAAGTTAAATTCTCAGCTCTTCTTCTTTATAAACATGTGGGTTTTTTCCATGGCAGCTTATTTACTTGACCATGTGCTTCCTGTTGAGCTGGAAATTATGTTCACAGATAATTGTGTTATCTGCATATTCAGAAAGTAATATAGAAGTCAGAAACCATTAAACATTAGATTACTGGATGGTGCAAGTACATTGAAGCAGCCTGCTAATTTTCACCTCCTCACCCCCATACGGACATGCAGCTTGAGCTCACCCCAATGAGACAGACCAGCCTAAGTAGTTGTTCTTCTGTCCCCTTTCTTCCACATTGCAAAGCCACTGAGCAATTTGGCATGGTTTTGCCTACCTGGCAACTGCTGCTCAAGGGATGTTTGAGCCAGGTCCCCCAGGGGAGGGAGGAAGAACATCAGCATTTGACAAAGCTGCTGAGAGAACTTAATACAGTGCTTGCCTGCAGAGTTCCTGGCTGTAGTTGGTTTCATCTCATTTTCAGAAACCTTAAATTCACTTGAAGATTAAACAACAACAATCCAAAATACTTGAAACTTCAACAAATCTGCTAAAACATTTTTTAACAATTTCTCTTCTGTACTTGTCCATGTTTTGTGCAGAGTTCAGGGACCCAAGGTATCCCTGCAACTAGCAAAAATCATCTCTCACACTATTTTCCACTGTACATGTCACTTCCCGTTGTCCTCTTTCTTTTTGGCTTGAGAAACCCATAACTTACTATCTTTGGCAATTGTTCAGGAACCATAAGCAAAGCATCTATTCCAAGCCTGTCCCTTGGTATCTGTAATTTACATGTTATTCCCAACCTTTCTATTACTGCTCAGAACAGTTGCCAAAATAGGAGTAATGTATAAATCATCAAAATCAAAGATGGACCAAAAGTGCCACCAAATATTTTTCTTTTGTCTCAAGCTTTAGGGTTGAAATTTCTTAAGATAACAGCTTTAAATGGGTCCTAACTGCTCAGTACCTCCAGATATAACTAGGACTAGGAGTCTTACATTAGGTACAGAATTTACCTAGGGTAGAGGACCCCTAATTTTACATGCATAAAAGGCTGTCTGGATACAAACCTTGTGGAATATACTGCATTACTTATTGATAGTTTTCTTTAAATTACAAGTTAGAAAGAATATAAAACCCAAGAGATTGATGGGAGGGGTGGATGTTCAGACAAGATGACCTTTAGAGACCCCTTTTAACATTAAGTGTTCTTTAATTTATGATCTATATATATAGAATTTATCAGTGGATGTTTCTAAGTGCTGTTTCTAACCCTATTAATTTTATGCAACAGGAGTGGGTAACAAAGATAAGCAGAGATATGGACAACAGTATCTTTCCTATTATGCCAAGTGACAAATCCTGGAGATGCCCTCCCAGTCGTAACTACAGCTCATAAGATTTGTCAAATTCTATAATTACAAACTAATTTTTAAAAAGTGCCAGTTGTCAGATAGATCTAATTCTTTATGAACTTCTTCTCTAATTTCTATATTTAGAAGTATAATAATGATAATCAGTTTGATCACACTATTATACATTTGGGCTTCATTCACATCAAAAAGGCATAAGCAAAACATCCACGCTTTAAAAGAGCCCTTTGTAGTTTGTTACAGCACGAAAAACTGGATATGACTAAAATACATGAATCAAGTCTTAACGAGCAAGATAAAAAAGAACAGATTTCCACTGTCCAATGTTAAATTGTTCATGTCCATTTTTATCTGTAGCAAATCGACTCTGCATTCACATCACTAATTTATGCCATTTAAGCAATTTCCTTTTCATTAGTTCAGTGTCTATGCATCTAACTACAACCTGATGTTAACTAAAATCTCAGTGAAAGAACTTATGCAGGCAAGTTATCCGCAGGTCTAAGACAAACTCATGAGTTACATTGGCTCAGCTAAATATGGTAATTGAACGTTCAAGTTTTCTTGTCAAGTGAGTTGTGTGTTCCTGCTTCAGACTGATGCAACACTATTACTTTTATTTGCAACTTAGGGTCGTGATCCTATGCATAAACTGGAATAGCTGATGTCTGCACATCTTGCTTCAGCTGGTGTAATATGGCTTTTACATTTAAGGTTCTGGTTCTACTACTCCGAAGAGACACCCTTCTGCCCTTTACACTGGTCATAATTATATCCTTCGGTGTCACAGCAGAAAAAGGACAAAAATGTGAGGGTTTTTCAAAGTCTTGTGACACCCTTGATTTTATTGCATATGTATAATTATTGGCAATGTGTCACACCAACACAATACATGAAAACAAAGTGCTGGCAATAAACAAGATCAGTTCAGGATGTCCAGTCTATTTCTATAGTTTTCTCCTAGTTCAATATCTGCAAGTGTGCTTCAAGAGAGGGATAAGACAGGAACCAAGGGTGGCCTGTGCAGAGGCTGTGCCTTCACTGTCAGAACGTGTTCCCACAGGGTCTGAGCACTACAACCAGAGTTGGGTGCCGCTGATAGGGTTCAATGACAGCCCCAGAAAGGGTGAGGGGATGAATCAAGTCCATCATCCCTCCAGGGTCTATCCAGGGAATGCAATCAGCAGGAGTCGGAGACAGTAGCAGACGCAGCATAGGTCCAGGACCCTAACCCAGGGCCAGAGGCAGCTAAACCTCTGACAGCTCATGGAAGCTTTGGTTGCTCAGGCCTGAGCTGAAATGAGGCACCTGGGCCCATGAGCAGGGGTGGCCGTACTCAGAGAAATGAAGGCCTATCCACCCCTATTAGGGTCTACCTGCCCCTATTTCTTGTGTCTAGAAGAGTTCTATCTTCTACAAATCTGTATTCTCTTATATTTACTTGAGCAGCCAGTATAAAAGAGTATCCCTGGCTTCTCTTAGAGTTTACATTTAAATACACAGGAAGATGTTTTACACCCAAGCTATGACTGCAGGCATTACTGAAGGATACTCAGATAACTGGGCAAGTTTCTTTCTCAGTTATCTTGGTAGCATACTGAAAGCCTGTCCTTCTCAAGAGGGAAAGGGAACTGCTGGAGAGACTCCAGCACAGAGCCACGAAGATGATTAAGGGAATGGAGCATCTCCCTTATGAGGAAAGGCTGAGGGAGCTGGGTCTCTTTAGCTTGGAAAAGAGGAGACTGAGGGGTGACCTACACAGCATCAGTACAAAAGGTAGGGGCCAGTGTACACGCCTACACCAAGGGTAGTAGCCCAGGAGTTTTTAAAGCCCATGAAAACAAATTGATACTTTCAAACTCTGTTACCTTCGACTTATTCTGTGTCTGACCTGGACACAGAGATGACAATTCATGTACTTAAATGTAATCCTCTAGGGCAAATTTAGGCGTCCAAACAGTATCTGAGTTGTCTTCACAGAAAAAAAAAACATGCCTTTTTGTGGCAGCAGCTGAAGATCAGCTAGGACACATATTGCATCTAAAATGGCTACAGAAACCTTTGCTCAGGTACCTGAAATTTGCTTCCTTAGATTCCAAGCATGGAAATGTTTATGATCTCAAAAAAGGAATTGCTACAGCCAGCATCCTCAGGAAGAAAATGCCTAAAATAATACAAAGGGCAAAGCATGAGACTGAGTCTTAAGCTGCACTCTTGTCTAGCATTAGATGTCTTCTTCTCTGTGCTGTATGGAGTTAAGTTTCTCCATTTAGATTCACACTCTTCTCCCTCCAGGTGAGAATTCTCCAGATACTTTAATTTTCATTATCAGAGGTCCCACTAAGTTCAAGAGGCCTAATCAGAGTCATTCAGCCATGAGCTTTGTAACTAAAAGCTCACTGACACTCTAAGGCACCACCCCTACAGTCATATTTTACATATCACAGTTTTGCATTTCTAGATCTAAGTTGGCAGAAAATAGGGACAGAGATGCAAAAGGCCTGGAGTGTGTAAATCCCATCTAAGCTGCAGAAAGACATAACAGAATACTGTTTAGGCTGGGAGAATTTATCTTTTCCATAGATATTTCAAATTATTAATATTTAAGAGAGAAATTTAGAAGTCATGTAAGCCTGAACAGAGCTCAGAAACATGTGAAAGTGGTCATCCATTTACAAATACTGAATAGCCAAGCTTATCATTAGAAAGCAATAAGCAGTATAAGGAGACATAATTTACACAATAGTAATCTTTGCAGTTTTGATCAAAAGTTTAAAACACTCCATAAGTTCTAAACATATTTATTCAAAGTGGCTGGTGCTTAGCGATCCCTATTACAATTTAATTAATCTGCTTGTTAGAGTTGCCCTGGCTGAACCTCTTTTTTCCCTGCCAAATGCTCTGACTCACTGCACCTTCCCTAAAATCCATTGCAATGTTCTGTGACAACTGAGAAAAAATGTGTTTTATATTAGACTAAATATTAGACTATTGTGTTTTTCTTTTGAAATTTCCATTTCTTGCCAGATGAAACACTTGAGCTTACTGTAAATCAGAAGTGTATATTTTTGGGAAGCTGAAACTTACCAATGACAAGCTGGAGAAATTCACTATGTCAGCAAACTGTCCATCCCAAACGTTGTACTTAGCTTAAATAAATCCTCTGCTTTTCATCTATTGTGCTGTACTTCTATTTTTCTGTGAAGTACAATGCCACAACAGTGAGGAGACACAATCGTAAAATATATGTCCAGGCTGTTTGAAAAGCAGGCTGGTCTCCAGCAGAAATTAGGCCATGCAAAACCCTTTTGTAACTTACTTATTTTGTAACTAACTGCAACGGACCATTGCGGCAGCCAGGAACAGCTGGAGCATAGGCACACTGCAGTAACACCTTCTCCTTTGCTACCTTCTCTGACCGCATCTCAGCACCCCACAGGTTGAGACAGGAGGGTGTTTAGTGCAGGTCTTGCCCCACCAGCTTCATACCACTAGTGATTTTCCTCTGGGGACAGCTCAAGGTGAGTTATGGTCCCTTTGCATCAGCAGAGCTGATATAAATTGGGCCCCAGAGACAAAATTAAGGAGGTTTGTCGGGCAGTGACTCACTCATGTTAAGTATTTGACAAAAAAGTTAGTGTTGCACTGTTTACATTTGCAGCTGGACATACACGTCAAATAGCAAGTTTCTAGTTCCCAAGAAGGCAAAAAATCTTTTAAAAAAGTTTATAAAGACTTGTACTTTGAGCAAAGGAGACTAAGGAGATAATTACCATACTACTATATCTCTTACCAGCAGTAAATTCATTTTTTTAGAAACTTGACAAACAGATAAAGGAAGAGCGCACACAGTTAAATGTAAATAAGTGTAAGAATTCAAACAGAGCTGTAGCACATTTTTCAGTGTTCATCCCACTCTGGGCTTCACATTCCTAAACAGAAACTTTTCATAAGACAGTAGAAGGAAAATGGTTTGTGTTCAGTCAGGGAAATAGTAAAGACAAGGAGTTTTTCAGAAGAATGAAGTAGAGTTAACCTTATAAATCACCTAGACCAGTACAATATATGGGGCAAAGAAAAGAAGATCTTTCTATAGGGCTACCCTTTCCTTGCTGTCAGAGTAGTAGGCAGAGACAAGTCAATTGGATTAATTTATTTAAACTTAATGAAAGATTCTATTAAAGTCATTCATAAGGAGATATTAAGGATACTTGATATCCACACTGAAAAAGAAATACTTGCAATGATTAAAACTTTATATGTCAAAAAAACTAGCAATAAGAAAAAAATGGCTGATTCACAGCATACACAAACATTCATAACTATTTAATTCGTAGGTTATAATTTGACCTGGTATCATTCAAAGTTCTTAAAACTTTTTATATAAAGATTTATTATATTAAATTAATGGCGAAATAATTAATATTGCATTTTGGTGTATGTTGTTAAAATACAGTGTGAAATTGCACCTATACAAAAAACATAGACTTATAAATGTGGCTGGAAAATTGACTTTCACCAGCTAGAGATTCTAAGATTACATTTTCAATCTCCTGTAAAGCAAGACTAAAATCCTTGCATCAATGAATAACCTGGAATTATTTTCTTATATTTGTTTTAACACAAACTGAAATAACACATTCTAAACTGATCAAAATGTTTCGAGAACAGAAAGTAGAAAAAACATCTGATTTCACAAGGAGAAAACAAAATATCAAGAAATTCCCACAAGATAATTTTCTGGGACAAACCATTCCATGAGAAAGGTTACATCCAGGTTTAATGACAATAAATATAAGCAAAAATAACTAATTCCTATATCAATTATATTGGGATGGTAGAAGATTTAACAAAAAAGATTCTGTGGGCAAATACAACAAAATTACTCTTCCTTTTCCTCTCCTTTTTCACAAACCAGATGACATATCATGACTTATAAGGAAGAATTTATTTATCGAGAGTGCGGTTAAATACCGGAACAGGCTTCCTAGAGAGGTAGTCAATGCCCCAAACCGGTCAGTGTTTAAAAGGCATTTGGTCAATGTCCTTAAGAACATGCTTTAACTTTTTGTCTGCCCCAAAGTGGTCAAGCGGTTGGACTACATTATCATTGTATTTCACATTATCATCACTCCCAACTGAAAATATTCTATTCTATTCTATTCTATTCTATTCTATTCTATTCTATTCTATTCTATTCTATTCTATTCTATTCTATTCTATTCTATTCTATTCTATTCTATTCCACTCCATGCTTTATTTTCATGAGAGTTAGGTGAATGCAAAAAAGAGCAAGAAAGAGACACCTCTACATTTAAAGTGTAACATACTAAAATCTAACATGCCTTTCTGTATTTCAAAATTGAAATTTATGCTGGCTGGGATGGAAGCCATTATATAATGAGTTTTCTTAAAGGAGGCTACAAATGAGCTATTAATTCTGCCATTTCAAATTTATCACTTACTAGAATTAATGCATCTTGTTTCCTTTCATAAGTGTTTTGTTTTGGTTTGGGGTTTTTTTTTTCCCTGTGTATTATATGTTTTACACCAGTGGCAGCAATTAAATGATCTCAGACAATGATTCTCTTTTACTTCTTTTACCTGTATCATCCTGGCTTCTACACTACTGAAAAGTAGCTGTTCCTTCCCAGCTTTCTACTTCTATTCCCTTCTGGGGAGCTAGTATTCATTGGAGAAAATCACAGTCAATTACAGTAGCCTGCCATTAGGCCTAGATGGAGTGGTAAAATTGGTAAAACTTCTCTCAGAAAGGCAAACTGAAGGCCTAGGTGTTCTTACCTCTAAATAATATCTATCTCAGCTGAAAATATTGATATTGACTAATAGACCTTTTCTGGAGAGACATGGAAAAGAATATTTTTAATCCCATTAAATACGGATTTAACTGAAAAGATGTTACAGAAACTATTTAAAATATCTTCATGATTCCTTCCCAATTGGAATGGAAGCATGTTTAATTTAATTTTATTTCTGGTGTCTCAGTTCTCTAGTGCTAATTGTGAAGTCCCTATACAAGTCAAATTGTAATTTAAACTATATCAAAATAAGTACAAATATTTGTATCTATGTCTTCATTAAAAGTGAATCAGCCTAAATTCCAATAAAGCAATTTTAAAGTGTGATAATTATTTTTACTCCAGCCCCAGTAAATGTGACTTTGCCATTACTGGCAATGGTCGTAGACTTTGTACGGACCTGCAGGCTCCTGAGTGCAGGCTCTCAGGTCTTGTCTGGGCTTGTCTTGACCTGACCTGGTTTTACCTTAACTGCTGGCCCCCTGCCAAGTGACTATTGCCCAGCCTGTTTAGCCAAAACTCTGTGAACACCTTGTAGTGAAGGCCTGACAAACCTTGGACAAAGTGACTGCAAAGCAAACATTACCCCTTTGCATCCTCTGAGACTGGGGGAAGCTATTTCAGCCTTTGTGTGGAACAGATAAGAAGGAAGCATTGTGTCCGTCTCTGGGCCCCTCAGTTCAGGAAGGACAGGGAACTGCTGGAGAGAGTCCAGCGCAGAGCCACAAAGATGATGAAGGGAATGGAGCATCTCCTTTATGAGGAAAGGCTGAGGGAGCTGGGTCTCTTCAGCTTGGAAAAGAGGAGACTGAGGGGTGACCTAATCAATGTTTATAAATATGTAAAGAGTGAGTGTCAGGAGGATGGAGCCAGGCTCTTCTCTGTGACATCCAGTGATAGGACAAGGGGCAATGGGTTCAAGCTGGAACATAGGAGGTTCCACTTGAATATGAGAAAAAACTTCTTTACAGTAAGGGTGACAGAGCACTGGAACAGGCTGCCCAGAGAGGTTGTGGAGTCTCCTTCTCTGGAGACATTCAAAGCCCACCTGGATGCGTTCCTGTGTGATCTGATCTAGGTGTTCCTGCTCCGGCAGGGGGATTGGACTAGATGATCTTTCGAGGTCCCTTCCAATCCCTAACATTCTGTGATTCTGTGATTCTGTGATTCTGTGAATTGTGTAGAAGGAAACTGAGGGAGACCCCAAGAGTGATGTGGAAGGAAGTTTCTATGTCACACTCCTCCCAGCAGACAGGAGGGAGAAATCCCCACCATGAGCCCCCACCAAAGGCCTGTGTTCCCTTTTCCCAAAATTTGTCTCATATAATTAGGTTTGGAATGAAATACATTGATGTTAGACTAGGACTGGCTTACTATTGCTCAGCAGTTTGCTGAACCATGTACAGTTTGAGTATATTGGTGGTCTTTGTTTTTCATCTCTCATTGCTGAACATAGATCAGTCATTATAATCAGTCATCTGTTTTCAGTCATCTGGCAGATTTCAGGTTACATGATAATGGCTTAATGTTAACTCCATTTTTTCCCACAAGAGTTTTGTTTGCTTGAGTCATATAAGCGGCAATGATATCTTCCTTGTCAAATGTACTTTTACCATGTTGGCTTTTGGCATTACTAGTTTTCAACACATTTCATAAACAACAACAACAACAACAAAGTTAGCTTTTTAACCAAAGTTAATTTGCATCACAGAATCATAGACTGCCAGGTTGGAAGGGACCTCAAGGATCATCTGGTCCAACCTTTCTTGTCAAAAGCATGGTCTAGACAAGCCAGCCCAGCACTCTGTCCAGCAGAATCTGAAAAGTGTCCAATGTTGGAGAATCCACCACTTCTGTGGGGAGACTATTCCCACAGCTGATTGTTCTCGTAATTTTTTTTCCTTTTGTGTCCAATCAGAATCTCCCCAGGAGTACTTTGTACCCATTACCCCCCCATCTTTTCCATGTGATTCTTTGTAAAAAGGGAGTCTCCATCTTTTTTGTAGCAATCTTTTAAATTACCAGAACATAGTGATAAGGTCTTCCCTAAGCCTTCTTTCGTTATGGCTGAACAAACTCGGCTCTCTCAGCTTTTTATCATATGGCAGGCTTCCTAATCCTTCATCTTTGTGGCCCTCTCTGGACACTCTCCAGCCTGCCCACATCTTTTTTTGTATAGCGGGAACCAAAATTTAACATAATATTTCAGTTGTGGCCTGACAAGAAATGAGTAGAGAAGGATAATGACTTCTTTATCTCTGCTGGTGATGCCCTTGTTGATGCAACCCAGCATCCTGTTGGCTTTCTTTGCTACAGCAGCCGCTGTTCACTTACACTGAGCTTGTTGTCCACCAGGATCCCCAGGTCCCTTTCCACAGAGCTGCTCCCCAGCTGGGTAGATCCCAGCCTGTGCTGCAGTCCTGGATTATATTTTCCCAGGTGTAAGACCTTACATTTGTCGTTGTTGAACTTCACAAGGTCCTCATTAGCCCACTCTTCCAACCTATCCAGGTCTTCATGTGGGGTTACTCTGCCTTCTGAAGTGTCCACTTCCCTGCTCAGTTTGGTATCTTTGGCAAACATTCATCAGGGTATCCTTGAACCCATCATCCAAATCACTTATGAAGATATTAAACAGCATTGGGCCCAATATTGATCTCTTGAGGACCCCACTTGTGATAGGTTGCCAGTTTGGTTAGTCATGATTCTTCAAACATTAGTTTCCCTTTTATTCTCAGCCTTGTCTTTAATCTTTGTTATGAAGAAATCCTCTTCCTTCAAGGTCACAAAATTTGTTTTCACAATCACCTGACTTTCTTGTTCCAAATAACCAAATAATTGAACAGATCATCAAAGTCTCAAATATGTTGATTTTGTGATTTTAATTCATTTTGGCACATACACTAGAGGGTTATATTTTCTTTTCCCTTTTGTCTCCAAATACCTAAGCTATGAAGCAATATTATTTTAATATATGACAAATACATCTGTTTATACACTAAAGATCTAGGTATTATTTTCTCCAAACATCAATCAGCAAACGCAATACTTTCTAGAAGAATGTAAATATACCCTGTAGAAATCCAGAAATGTAGTTAAGGAATAAATAACTCAAAGATGATGCAAAAGAGCCATGTGTGCTCTCTCTGGGAGTTTCGCCCTTCTCTTGTAAATTCTCCACATAATTTGTGTGAAATTTATATAAAAATCTTGCCTACTTTTATTAAGACATCAGTCATTTTGTTTGTATAAGGAAAAGAGCTGTTTTCTATGAAACTATAAAAATAACTCTGTAATTTCTGATATCCACATCAAAAGCTGACAGGAAATGCAATTTCAACCAGCATTCCCATTGTTTATTAAACTAAAACAACAGTTTCATGAAAAACTTAAAAACAGAAAACGTGTAATATAAAGGATAGCCTCAGCAACAGAAAAAATCTTTGGGAGTAGCACCCTTCCTATGAATACAAAAGCTCTCAAGTTTGGGGTTTTTTGTTTGGTTTGGTTTGGTTTTTTTCCCCAGTCATTTGGGTCGAGCCAAGGGTCCTTTGGGATCACCTGGTCCAGTCATCTGCTCAAAGCAGGGACAAATTCAAAGCTAAGTCCAACTTTGAATTTTGATCAGGTTGGTCAGTGTCTTGACTAGTTAAATACATTTTTTACCTCTTCTTATACTTAACTATGTGCTATTACTACAATCTTGCCAATATTTTTCTCCCTTTCTCCAATTTCTACTTACACAGCATTAGAAAACAGACTCTAAGGTAAGGTTAAACAGGACATAAGCTTGTGTCTTAAAATCAATGAACACATAAACATTCTCATATCATCCTCAAAGTATCTCTGTTGTTTAACACTTTAATTAAAATTCTTATGTTTTTTTTCTCCATGTGCTGCAGGTGGAGATCTGCTCCACCATGGACGTCCATGGGCTGCAGGGGCACAGCTTCCTCACTAGGGTCTTCACCACAGGCAGGAGGGGAATCTCTGCTCTGGCACCTGGAGGACCTCCTCCCCCTAATTCTTTACTGACCTTAATGTTTACAGAGTTGCTTCTCTCATATTTTCTCACTCCGGTCTCCAGCTGCAATTGTGCAGCTTTTTTCACCTTCTTAAATATGTCATCCCAGAGGCACTACCACTGTCGCTGATGGGCTTGGCCTTGGCCAGTGACAGGTCCATCTTAGAGCCAGCTGACACTGGATCTGCTGGACACGGGGGAAGCTTCTAGCAGCTTCTCACACAAGCCACCCCTGTAGAGTCCCCTTGCTACCAAAACCTTGCCACACAAACCCAATACATGAAAACAAGCATATTTCTGATGTCTACTGTTTTACATAAATGAGAAATAAAATTATGAGCAACAATAAACAATATGTTACTGTGGAAATGTTTTCCACATTGTCTTTTCAAAGTAACAATTAAGTGGAGAGGTTTTTCTACTGAATACTGTGCAATTATTTTTGTTTCATTTTTTACCCTTTATTATAAATAAAAGAGGTATGTCCTTGCTCTTCTTTTCTACTTTCTAAGCTGTATAACATACATTTTTGCTTATTTATTTAATTCAGACTTCTCTATTTAGTAATTATTTTCACAGCATCATTGTGTTTGTGACAACTGAATATTTCTTAGTCAAAAAAGCAACAAAAATACAATTATTTACAATTTATTCTCCATTTGTTAAGATTCACATTAGTAGCAGCAAACTACCTCTTTGTGGCCTAAAAAAAATTGCCTCTAACTATCAAATGTTAAGTTACAGCTTCCTCTTCCACTGTATCTTTCAGACCTCTACCCCAAAAAGACCTTCTAACTGAAATATCTAATAGTTTGCATCTGGATCATGAACCTCCACTTACTCAGAAATAAAAATTTAGCAGAAGGTGTTTCAAGAGGAAATATAAAGGAAGAAGCCTCTGAGCTAGCACCTTATTTGTGAAAAAGATCCTTTTTATTACTTTGAAAATAAAAGGGATATAAAGTAGATCAAATGTAGGTATACAGCTGGTCAAATTTTTTACAGTGTCTTTTGTTTATCTGTCTGTTAGGTTTGAAGAAAACTTGCTTTCAGTGAAGCATACCTGTAAAAAAAGCAAACAAAAATAAAACCAATTTTCTAAAATAATTTAGTTTTGACACTAAGTTTCTTTGATTTCTAAGGTTTTTTTTGACCACTTAGATTGCCAAAGGAAGTTTTCCAAAAGCGAAATATTTTTACTCTCATCATTTTTTTAAATTATTTTTTTTTGGAGTAGGGGAAAAGTTTCACACAGAATCACATAATAGACAAGGCTGACAGTGACTGATTGAGATTGTTTAATTCACTCCCCTGCTCAAAGCTGGGTCAGCTAGAGCAGGCTGCTCAGGGTGGTGTCTTGCTGGGTTATGAGTAGCTCCCAGGCTGGAGACGCACAGCCTGTTGTTACCAGGACAACCTAGTCCACAGTTTGATCACCTTCCAACCAGAAAATGTCTTCTGTTTAAACAGAATTTCCTGTATTTCAGTTTGTGCTCGTTGCCTCTTGTCCATTCACTGGGCAACACTGAGAAGAATCTGTTTCCATCTTCTTTCGTTTATTTACCCCATCAGATATTTATACACATTGACAAGATCCCTTTGAGCATTCTCTTCTCCAGGATGGGAAGCCTCAGCTCTCTCAGCCTTTCTTTGTGTGGCAGATGCTCTGGTCCCACAGTTGTCTTGTGGCTCTTTGCTGGACTCACTACAGTGTGGTACTGTCTCTCTTGCACTGGGGGAGCCCAGAACTACTTGTTTACATGGTTTGAAGTCCCAAAATTGTGAGACTCATATATTTTCCCAATGCTAAGAAAATTCTGCCTGCGTTTCTTCTGAGATTCTGTACACAATATTTTCCTTCCTCTACTGCTATCAAAAATGTCCTCTGACGAATAAGCTCTTAACGGTGAAAAGAGATGAAGGACAAGATTTTCTATGCAACTTGTCCTCCTCAGTCACCCAAATGAATTATACAGTCAAAACAGTAAAATTTACTTTTGCAATAGTAACTTCCCCCTTCAGTGTCTTCCAGCACTTCATGCACAAACTAGGACAAGAATATACTATACATTGCATCCTTTATCTGGATTCTCATCTTCTGCAATAAAAATCTGGGTTTTGGTCTTAATTTTTTGCCTTCTTTGGACCAATAGGTTTTTTTTGGGGAAAAAAACACTGCACTTTCAGTGACAAAATGTTTTATTTTAATATTTTTTAATTAATCCAAACAAAAATATTATACTTTTCCCCTTGTTGCTTAAGGAAGTATGTTCCACTTCTTATTTCTTTGAATTTATTTTTCTTTGTCTGGTTTGGTTTCCATTTTTTCTCTTACGCTGCCACCTGCTCGTGAAGAAAACACTAAGAGGAAATAGCAATCTGTGGGAAACATACATAAAAAAAATTTTGTTAAACCAAAAAAAGATTTTGAGAATTGCCACATTCAGCTGTCTAATTCTATATCTTTTAATGTCTCTGACATCCTGTATTCAGTTATTCAACTTACCTTCAAATCAGATGTGACAGAGGCTTGAAACCTATTTCAGCTGTGTGAAACCAGAAATTCTTTATAGGATGCAATACTTGTATATTAAAATAAATTATTTTTTCACATTGTATCTTCCAGGAAATCTAATCTTTAAAAGCTATTTTTTAATTTCTCAGAACAGTTGTATGGACCATATTTGCAGAAATTTTGACATTTTGAGTCCTTTGAGATTTTTTTCACATTGAATCTTCATATTCATATGTTTCATACTAATCTGCCAAATTTAGCCATGGTGAAAAGGGCTCAGTGGACTTCATTGTACAACAAGGCTGTTTCGTTGTAGTGTTACTAGCCCACCATTTGCTAACATGAATTTACAATCTCAAAAATGTTTGTTTAGCTCCTCAGATGTGGAAACTCCATTTTTCCATGGTGTCTCCATGAGTCAGTGTCTTGGTTTCATGCATTACAAGAAAATTCCTCGCTGCCTATTATGATTTATTACAGTGAGAGGTGTTGAAAATCGAGTCATGAAATCTGAAGTCTGGATCCAGACCAAAAACAACACAGGCATATATATTGCACTCGGGATGCTATGAAACAATATTCTGTTGCCAAATATATATTAAGAAACCTCCTTCAAATGTTAACTGTCATAATTTCGGACTCCAAAGGTTAAGAACTTCTATGCTGACTATCAAGAGATGTTTAGCTTGGAGCTTCCTCTGTTCCTTACTTTAAGTAGTGTTGTGGTGCTCTGATCATCTGTTCCTTTTTTCTGATGCATTGCCATTGTATAAAATTCTAACAATAGAACCATAATGAAAAACAGGGTAAAAGAGTAAATAATGACTAAACCAGTTATATTGTTTTTCAGTTTAAAAGTATTTTACTTGATTGAAGAATCTGAAGTAAATTACTTCTTGTATACAACTACATTTGGGTTAAAGAAAGCACAGAAATATTTGGAAATGCCACACTGAAAATGTTATACTGCCTTAATGTAGGTCTATGAGAGAACTAGAGTATTGTTTTAGATACACCCAGAATAATGAACTGTTCATTCCTTAGCATTAGTACACTATACTATATAATTTATATCAATGATACAGTTACACTTCAGCTTGTATGTTAAGACATTTTGCAAATGCAACATATATTAAATTTTTTTAAAATAATTACTTTTCTCACACAAGCCAATGTAAGACTGTTGAAAACACTATACAGTGTTTATTGAATTCTGTATTATTTGATTAGCCAATGCAACACACATAACAGTCAAAATTCTCTGACAGATTTTATAGCTAAGAAAGCATTCCAGATACTAATGTAGACCAAGCACTGGATTTCGTTCTTTATGTAGGTGAAAAACCAGAAAGCTGTGTTAATCATTCAAAATCCCGTTGTCACATTATTGGAATACACAAGTAAAATCTACAGCACTGCTGTAATTTTATGTTGTTAGAACTTCATTCATTTTGTTGCAGAAACATAAACATTGCTATTCACATGACTAGAGTAACATCATGAAGATTGAGGATTTGAAGATATTAATACCTCTTGTGATGGTAGTTAAGCACCTTAATACTTTTAAGAATGAAAAAATGACATTATTAAAATAACTTTATTAAAATTTCATAAAAAAGAATATTAATGGATCCATAGATCCTCATTATTATTCTGATACAATTTTATGAAATTTATTAAATTAATTTATGAAATTATTTTAAAATGTTTTATAATTTTATTTTCCAAGTTTGTTGGACCTAAAACAGAACTGGGGTTTTTTTTACCCTTTTAAAATTTGTCACTAATGAAATGGAATACAATTTTTTTAAGTGCAATACATTTTAAGTAGTTACTCTGCATGATAAAATTAAAGATTGTTGAAAAAGATCCCTCAAGATGTGCAGTAAACTCCTGAGATTGTGGCAGCATGGGCACATGGAGTAGAAAGAAACTAAACAAGGAAAATTTCATCGCAGTTCCCATTTTCAGAAAAAAACCCAACAAATACAGAAAACAAAACCTCTCAACATTATTAACAATAATAAAAGGTACTTTTCACTTAGAAAATATACATGTGAGTGTGTGTATGTGTTGGATTGTGTGCATGCATTTAGTATTTCACATATATATGCATGTAGATGTGTTTTATGGAGAGGCTTGCTCTTCAGTGCAGAAAGAATATTTGGGAAAATAAACTATTTTGCATTGTTAGAAAAGAAGCATAAACTGGGAAAACAAAATATAGTAATCTTTGCTGATACAGTGGAGTGTCCAAGTGTATTCTTTAGTGAAAATTAGATTCTGAAAGGTTGATGTATGTTCTTTTTCTTTTCCAAGACAAACACATTGTTTTATAGAAATAGCTTTACGAACTCAGCATCTCTTCTGTATAGCTAGCCTCATGGAAGATTCCTGTATTATTTAATAGTAGTGGATTGTGAGCAGGGACTTGGAATGACCAGAAATGTCATCTAGCAGTGGAATCTGATCATCTGTACTTTTAAATGGATAGCATGGTGCCTAGCATACTTCTGGCCCACGTCAGCCACTATTCTCCCAGCAATTTCCAAATACAGCCACACCATTGCCGAGGTCATTACCAGCAGGCAGATTGAATGCACTCACACTGTTCTAAAGGCCATGATAGTTTATTAACTATGATTGGCTACTTGAGGCCAACTGGCCTGAGCACCAGTGAGCATTCCTGGGCACACCTGGTGCCTGTTAGCGTAAGCATAGACTCATAGTCCAAGGTGACATCCATTTCTGACCCTTTTATCTGTCCTTGGTGGTGCACAAAATGTGTCTTCATCAGTTAAATACTGTCATTTACCTATTATGTGCAATAAATAAGGGCAGATAGAAGGATTTATTTTTTTTTGACCACTACTTTCTGAGTCCTTTTCACAGATTCATCTTGTTAAACATATTAATGCTGGTAAAGCCTTCTCTCTCTTTGGAATAATATTTTTTTCACCTCTGTAAACAGCTACTGATTATTAAAGCTATAAAGTTATTGAAGAGTAAGCATAGAAAATATCTAAACACCAGAAAATCTGGACAGGAGCTTGCTTGATCCTGTTCTGTATACTCAGTCTGTCACAGGTTGACAGGACTCAGTACATGATCTGACTACCCAACGATTTCTTCTGGAAGTGAGCCAAAGATATTGCCTTTGAAAGCAACTGACTAATTTTTTTCTGTCTACGGACTTTAGGGTGTCAACAAGGAAAGCCCAGGCTGCTTATAAACTGTCAGGTTGTTTGTAGATTTTTTCTGTTGGTTTTGAAAAAGAAAATAATTATATTAATTCACCCTTCCATCCCCTAAAATACCATTTGCATTAATATATAGGATTTTGAAAAGATATGAGTTTATTGCAACTTTTTTATATGACAGGCAAGAATTCAGATAGAAAATCTGTTTATATAACATTAGACATCTCATATCATCATATAGTAATCCCAGACAATCTGTAAATGAAAGAATTCATTAGTGTGAGCATGAAGTAGAAGATCTTGCCTTACATACTTTGTCTTCCCTATTCTGCTTTCCACTTCTTCCCTTAGCAGTATAGCTGTGATGCTCAGTGTGTTTTCCAACCACAAAAATAGCTTGCATCATATTAATCTGTCATTTTTACATCTCTCTCACATAGATACAGATGAGTCCTATAGCTCTGAACTAAATTGGTCACAGAGGAGCACAGTACATGGATACTGCTTGCAGCCCAACACCACATGCCTTATTCTCCAGGGTCAGTCAGCTCCGAGGTTAAGTGCTTCCTCCTTCCCACCTCCCCTTCCCCCAGATATTTTGGAATTGGTTGGAGTAATGATGTTTAGCTTTATTTGGTTTAGTGCACTCATTTACTGTGGTGGGAAGTCTCCTTTTCCTACAGTTTCAGTCAAATATGCAGTCACTTCTGTGGTTTCCCCTGGGTGTATTAGGTGTTGTTATAGTATAGGTTGGGCTTCTGTGAAGATTATATGCTCTGTGCACAGTCATTGTAGAAAGACACTTCCTCTTGAAGCAAGAATATAATCAGAAAAAAAGCATCTGCAAATACCAGCAACATACCTGCTGTTAAGTCAAAAGGGACAAAAAAGGGAACACGAATAGCATCTATCAAGTAATACAGCAGTTCAGCATGTTTCTTAAATTAGGGACTATATGCAGGTGCACTTGAAAAATATCCTCTTCAGGCACAAGCTGTTAAAGGATCGGAGTTAAGATGCCACTTGTCCTTCTGTCGGAGTAAATCTTTCCAGACAACAGCTGAATCAAACGCCCTTACAATTCATGTACCACAGGCTCATAAATCACATTCCTAGGGAATCACCATGTTATCATCACTGATGTCACTCTCAGTTTTTAGAAAAAAAACACTGTGACCATGTGCATGTATTCCATTATCTGGATACAGTGATTCTTTAACGTTCTTAAAAAAATCATCAAAATACATTATCAGAAATGTGTGACTTTCTTAAAAGTCAAAACACAATTTACCATCTTTTCAGTATGTACTGAAAGGTACATGACTGTAGAGCTATCCACTGCAAAGTTTTGTTCTGACAGCAATTTGTATTTTTCCCCATGTAAACACAGAATCATAGAATCATAGAATGGTTTGGGTTGGAAAGGACCTTACAGATCACCGAGTTCCAACCCCCCTGCCATGGGCAGGGACACCTTCCACTAGACCAGGTTACTCAAAGCCTCATCCAGCCTGGCCTTGAACACCTCCAGGGATGGGGCATCCACAGCTTCCCTGGGCAGCCTGTTCCAGTGCCTTACCACCCTCACAGTAAAAAAAAAATTCTTCCTAATATCTAATCTAAATCTACCCTCTTTCAGTTTAAAACCATTACCCCTCATTTCATCACTACACTCCCTGATAAAGAGTGCCTCCCCATGCCTCCTGAAGCCCCCATTAAGTACTTGAAGGCTTCTCTAAGTTCTGCCCAGAGCCTTCTCTTCTCCAGGTTAAAGCAGCCCAACTCTCTCAGCCTGTCTTTGTCGTCACTGAAATTACTAAAATTCAAAGGAAATACCAGCATTAGTTACATCCTGACACCTTTCATGAGGATTGTTTAAACATAACTCGTCACAAAAATTAATGAATTTCAAAGTGGCTTAGTTAAACTCAATTAACTTTCTATATCGTATTTGTACTCGGCTTTAAAGTTACTTTAATTTTATTAAACATGCATAAGTAAATATCAGTATTTATTTTGATACATTTTAGATTGCAATAAGAGCCATGGAGGGGCTTCTGCTTGTGGCTAAGACCTTCACAATTAGCAGGAGCGAACTGAGCCTCAGAAATTAAATTACATTAAATCTGCTTTTATACTAAATGGGAAGGAACTATAAAGAGATTTAAAACAATTTCTGTAATATGGTTTCAATAACATCATTATTTAGTTGAGATTAAAGACTTCTTTTTCCAGATCCCTCCAGAAATTCTGTAATAGTTATTATTAATAGTTCAGAAATTAGTTTGCATATTTGCTTTTTTTTCCCTTAGAATTCTTCTCTTCTCCAAACTTTTACTCTTTGAAAATTGACAAAAGCCTGAGGAAGTGAGAAAAAATCTATGTAAATGCATATTTTATGAGAAAATAATGAGAAGATATGGAGATAAAATAATAATACTGAAGCAGCATTAACATGTATTAAATTCTGTTATAATGTTACTGCATCTTTCACATCACCTTCCAAGATATTTTACAAAATAGAAATACCAATACTCAGGCATGGTTGTGAAATATCTGAACAATAAATATATATTAAGATAGTCATTAGAACCTGAGGGTTTATCCTTGTTTTCAGTCAGTCATATGAATTTGACGGAAGTTTATAGTGTAGGGACCAATGTCAGGTTTTTCTCAAGTGGTTTTACATGCTCATTTTTATGGGATATGTACTGAGAGACCTTTCAAGCTGGCATCTTTTAAAAATCAGGGCCATGAAATTGTTTCAAGCTGGACAAAAATTCCTACGATTTTTTTTCTCAATCTTGACCTGAAAACGTTGCCTTTAAAAATATAACAAAACCCTCAAATATGGAATAGATTATCCCCAGAGGCTGTCTAGATGTGTATTACATGCTCTTTACTATAATCTTAGGATGATGGAGCTCCAAGTATAATATATTCAACTACCCTACATTATTCCTGATGAGTTTTCAAGAGAGTTGTCCTGAGCAGGGAATGTCATACTTCAGAGGCATCTGCTCTAGCTTTGGAGTAAAAGCAAGAATTTCTCTTGGTTAGAATGCTAGTATATAAATTATTTTCTACTCAGTAAAAGGGAGGACCCTTATATACAGTGTATCTCCTGTGTTAACAAGTGCACAATCTCCAGGGCTAAAAGCAGAAAACTGTTCCAGCACAGTACATACTCGGCATACACTCCTTTCCAGGGTAGTGAATAGAAGCCTGCATCAAATTCAACACATGGAAGAACTGCAACAACTAATTAGGTATCATTATAAAGGCTATATCCCATCTGGATTTGGATATAGAGCTTTGAATACAAAAGTAGCTGTCAGTCATGGATATCCTTATACTATACCTCTGTGCTTGCAGTCTACAAAAAGTACTATGTAGCAGTCTACAAAAAGTACTTAAAAATTCTACTCACAGGAAGTCATAACAACAGCTGATTTTTTTTAAAGTAAAACAATTTTGAAACTAATTATATCCAGCAATGAGCCTATCCATCACAATGTTCAAACAGAAATATACTGAAGGACTCTGCAGTGGAATAAGATGCTCTACCTGCCTGAGTCCAATCTCTTTGAACAGTTACTTGAAACAGTACTTTGTGTGATCACAGTCATCGCAGACATTTTTTGAGAGAAAAAAACAAGCTATCGGTTCTAAACTCAATTTTCCTGCCTCTTCTCCATGGTAAGCTGCATTTAATATGAGACATGAGTGCTATGAACTTTATAATTGATCTGGCAGTGGCTCAGCGGCTTAATTGTGGATTAAGGTCAAAAGTCTGCGCTGTCACCAATTTCTAAATGCTTCAGAACATATTTTTTGTCATAGAGCACCAGGGAGGATAATATATAAAACTGAAATATTGGTATAAGCATGCCATAATTCTGACCTGTAGTTTTTTACAGAATTTCAGAGTAAAATAATAGATATATACTTTCTAAACAAATGTCATTGCTTTTACTAGTAAATAGAAAACTAGAATTCAAGCAGAATAATATTTTTTAAAGACCTTCTGTGTTTTTAGTGGAACAATGAAGATGTGTAGTGTGCTTTATATTTAGCCTGAAAAAGAAATGGACCACATTCCCTGAGAACCTTGCAGTTAAAACACGCTTCCAATATTCATTGTAAAACAGGGAGCCTTGCTGACTACCACGGGTCTCTGCATGACGTGTGACTCCTGATATCAGAAACACTTCTGTGATACCAGTTCCCTGTTTGAGCCATAACAGCTGAAGTAGAGACATGGACTCATTCAGAATCTCTGAAAAAATATGCTGTGGATCTTTGCCTGTTAAAGTGCTCCTATACCTCAGCTCACTGATTCATCCCACCCCTGAGCCAGCCTTTTGTATCACACTTAACACAGGCTGAGTTGAGGTAAGGCTGTTGCCATTAGGAATGCACTCTCTGGGTACACCTTGTGCCACAGGCTACATCCATGCCACTGGGCAACTTACAAGCTCTTGACAGATGATGCTAGCTTGTAGAGCCACTATGGCCTTTCAAGACTTTATAGAATTTTAGACAATGACATCCTTTCCCAAGGACTGTTTCTCTTGACTGTCTTTTTATCCATTTTCTTCCCTAAAAAATAATTTTAAAATGTTTTTGAAATTCAATATCAATTCTTAGAAAGTTGAGCTGGCCTCTTTTTCCCCCTCTGTGTTGTTTTGCTCACATTTTCCTTCTCTTGATGGATGATTTCCCTCTTTTCTTTAGAAATTTTTCTTTACATTGAACTTGATTAGCCAAAATGCTTCCAATATGTATGTTTTACATTCTCATTTATAAAAGGCATAATATATTAGTACCAGAGGTGCACAGTAAAATGCTTATGTGATTATTGCACATCTATATCTATACTCAAAGTACACTTCCAAGTAAATGATTCTCATAAAAAATAACAGTTGAGTGAAACAGGTTTTAGACTTGGTTAGACCATCATTTATGCAGAGTTCTTGATCTACTTCATACAGTAAATCAGTTTTTCATCTACCAAAATTCTGTTGCTTTCTATTAAGACTATATCAAACCACAAAACTTCAAGGCATTGTCTATGCAGGATGCTATAACAAAATAGTTCTGTATTGCACTCAGCAATTTTGTTGGACACTGGTTACACAATTCCTACTCTATGTTTCATGTTTCTTTGCTGTCTTCTAATATGGAACACTTGGCTGTGGTACAGTAGTAAGTTATCCTTGACTGCAGAGAGATTACCCAAAAAGTGTAATGTCTGCTTAAGCAGCAATGAGTTGCCTGGAATGAAGTTTTGTAACAAACAGATGTACACATCAATGACTACATTTTGAATTCACAGCTCCTTGCTTGAATAAGACACAAACTTGAGAGAGAAAAAAAAATAGTTAAACAAGTACATGCAAAGTTTGCATGGATTTGTAACTTGGAATTTAGCCTGCTGTCTACTAAAGATATCTGATTATTTTGTTAGTCAGTGGGATACTTTGGAGAGAGGGGATCAGCATAAAGATTTTAGAAGTCAATAGAAGAGAGTAATATAATGGTCTACTTGTCTGTATTTCATGAACTGCTCTCTCAGCAGTTATCCTGTGACATTTTAACTCCTTACTAGAGTATACGTTTGATTTTCAGCAGTTTGAAGGATTTGTTTTTTCTACCCTTAAAGTAGTTGTCCACAGCATCTGTGCAGAGCTGGCAGAACAGAAAGTAGGTTTTCCTTATCAGTACCTTAACATCTGCTTAAAAGATCCCAAAGACCCGATTTGGGATAATGTGATATTTGGAAAAGAGATCCATCTTCATATATAAATAAATAAATAAATAAGGCATTCACCTGAGCCAATACATATGTTACTAATCACATTAGCTTTATTCCAGATGAGAAAATATATTTTCTAAATGTCCAGTATGAGATTGTGCTCAAAACCAATCATTAAATAGAAAACTGAACAGTTTATGTGTAGTCAGTGAAATCTTTCCATCAGCTAATTTAAAAATTACAATGTCTAGAATTGAGGTAATCTGAGAACTTCATACACGGGGGGATATTCAGAAAAATAATCAGAACAGGAACTAAAGAAACAAAATATGATATTCACGATAATGAGATCCTCAAATAATACTGTATGGTCATTAAAGGATGAAAATATGAATAGTAAAGGTCTTTAAAGAAAACCCATAGACCTGTTTTGCAAGAGAAAATGGTCACTGTGGACGAATGAATGAAATGAGAAGAAAAAAAATTCTTGTATTTTCTTAATAGTTAATTAAAAAATATTCACTACTTTGAGATTTTTTTTTCTAAACAGTGAGTGGTACAGCCTCAACAATTTTCCCCCCATTCTTTTTTTTTTGTCTTTAACCTCTTTTGCAAGAGAGAATACTTGAAAGATTGGAGCCACTTCTTCAAAAAGACTACTGAGCACTGGGGACAGTATGTCTGGTCTCTGGGTGCAGTGCAGTGTTGTATTTGTACCATTGGATTGAGAAGATCCAGGCTGTACTGGAACATAAACTCCCTCCTTGCACATTGCATCATACTCTGCCTCTGGTCTGCAAGTGGCATCAACTTCAATCTCAAATCTGTAACACCTGACAACAGGAGCACCGATCCAGGTCTTGAAGACAGCTGCACCACAGTACAGGCACAACAAGCAATTTTTGTCATATAGGTCCTACTATTCTTCCCTTGTGGCAGCATCTGTCTTTAGAAGCCATTAGATGGAAATGATTTTGTTTCATACAATCAAATCAGACAATTCCAATAGGAGTTGAGAGGCTTGTCACTTTCCAAAATCAAAATAAAAAGGCTAATTATATTTTTTCAAACTTTTCCACTTCTAAATTAATGACAAAAAAATTTCAAATGAAGATATTAACAGAATTCTTACACTGAAACAAAGGTCCAGATAGGTCAGTTTCATGTCATCCCACTGAAATGTTAATAAACATTTGTCCATTCTTTTTTTTCAGTTATTTTTTTTTCTTTTTAAATCCAAATGTACCACATTTCTAATAGATCTGACAAAAGAAAGAAGGTCAGCTTTTAAGCATTCAGAGTTACCTATTTGGGTGCTGCAGGGCAAATATTTCTGTCAGAGTATGTTTAATACAAGCTGATTTGCTTATTTCTTTTTTTTCATATTTTAAACAAAACTTCAGTTCTATTCTAGATAAAGACACCCAATGACAAAACTGTTTAAATCCTTTTCTTCTTTTTACAGTTTGCTTTGATGCCACAGTATTCTTTTCTTTTTTTTCTTTTCTTTTCCTTTCCTTTTCCCTTCTCATACTGAGTAAGCAGTTCTCTGTTAACAGTTCACTTGGGCTTAGATATGGATCTTAATTAACAGAAAAATTGTCAGCAGGTACTAAATCCCTGCTCAGGAACAGAAGAGAGTCCCAACAGTACAGATTTTCTCAGCATCAATTTAATGAACTACCACTATCTAAATAGACCAGACGACCAGGAGAGTGTGTGTCTTTATTAGACATACTGCTCAAAATATGCCATTTGAATCAAAAACTAAACACCAATATTGCATCCTTCAGGATACTGAAAGAGGAATGTGGAAAATGAGCCATGCTGTAGTTTTTAAAAAGAGCAAATGATGGGCAGAAAAGGTCGTAGTAAGATCTCACTAATAATCCAGCCGAAACAATTTTTTTTTTCTACTCTGCTCAAAGTGAACAATAAATCTTTCTAAATTTTGTATGCCTGCCCCTTTCAGACCAGTTCTGATATCTATACATAGAGTGAGATGCATAATTACCTTCAACAGCCAACAGCTTGACTGAACTTAACCTAGAAAGTGAAATAAATCAAGTTCATATCAGGATTCAGAGGAACTTAAAATATTGGCCCTTCTAGGTAAATGACCTAAAAACTTTTTATGTTTATGTCTTGCTTGCTTAAAAAATACTACAAAAACAAATAAATCCATAATAAAATTAAGAAATTTTCAGAAAAATACCAAAGCCCAAACCATAAGAAGATGGTTCTTTCCATAAGAAGATTTGCTGTCTTGGAACTGACATTTTCCAATTAAAATTGAAGTACAGGCACTGGAACAGACCACCCAATCTACCTGAAGTGCATATACTATGATACATTGTTTCTTTGTAATAATTTGATTATTACAGCACAAGTCAACACATCTTAGTAAAGATATACATTAAAATGATGCTATTTACCAAGAATGAGGGTCACACTTGTATACCCAGTCTGAATGCTTACGCATTTTTCTATCTTTTTAGAGCAATTTTCTTTCATTTAGAGTACTAACTCTGACATCCATAACTAGTGTAAAAATATGCATTATTTTCAAAGTATTTGTTGTTTCCCATCCTTTATTTGATCTTCCACTGCCAATTGATTTGTAACAAATTCTTATTAGCGTTTGTTACTGAAAGTTGTCCACTTATTTTTGGTACTTTGCTAAAAGGGTCAGATTGTACAATAGGAACCTGATTCAGAAAAGTGTTTTCTCATCCCTTACAGTAGTTTCTGTAAGCAAAGTGAAGCCCAAATTTTTTATGTTAGGATTATTATTTTTTGAGCATTTAATTCAATAGAGTTTCTTTCTTCAGAGAGAGAATTTATGTAAGTTTAGGACACCCCTCAAATCTGGAAGGCAATGCTGTAATAATTGATCCTCATCTTCAAGGAATCAAGACTTTTGCTCTATTGTTATTTTATTTTTCTTCTATGTTGCAGACAGAGATATTCTTTCTGTATTGCAGATAGAGTCAACTGTGCACAAGATAGGCAGGAGGCAAAGAGGTCAAAATGAGGTCCATCTCCAAATTCATGTTTTGTCAGATTTGATGGCTTCAGAATCAGTAATTCAAGTCTCTGAATTCCAAACTGATTTTCCACCATAGGCTGTCACTAGAAGTTGTCTCTCCTCCCTCTAGGTATTATAACATAGAGATGGGAAACCTCTCTAGGTAAGGGTTCAGTTTGACAGTCTAACACTGTCAGACATAAACATATTTTGTATGAGATATAACTGGTCTATTCTGGAGTTATTCAGTACATTATATATGCAGTGAGTTTTACCTAGTTTACAGTCTCTGTCTTTGGAACAGCTGAATAAATGTGTCTGAAGCCACTCTAGACAATGAAAAGATGAAAGAATTATTTCACAATATTCTTGATCTAAGCCTTGTGGTTTACATGTTCTGTTGAATACCATCAAATGTAATTTACTCAGAAATACAGTAAAGGAAATAAAGCTATTTAAAGTATTCTGATTTAAAACCACTTATTAAAAAAAATCATTGAGTAAAAATCAGCAAAAGCCACAGATCGAATCAAAATGCCACCTAAATTTCAATAGTTATGTATCTTCTACCTGGGTGATTTAATGAAGTTTATTAGGCAGAAAGTTAAATATTTCTGCTGTACTAATACTACTAAAACTCAATGTAAGGTTAAAATAGCTTCCTATAGTCCTAAGAACTCCCAGACATCTGGATAAGAATTCTCTGTTGGCCACTTAACCAAATATTTATGCCAAAAACCTCTTACCTTGCAACAGGAAAAGCTCTGGACACCAAATACATCCAAATTAAGTCATTGCAATGCCCTTTCATATTTTCTGGTTCAAAATTAATTTCCTCTGTAATAAAATAGTGCTTACTCTTTGTTCAAAATTCTTTGCAAAACACTATTTAAATGCTACATAACATTCACAAATATTTACTAACGCATTTGTGCTCTGGTAAGAGCAATGTTTCTAAACCTTATAATTTTGATATTGTTTTTGAGGAAGCAGTCTTACAAACTGGCAGCTGCAGACAGTTATTGCTTGCATTTTTTATATAAAACTCCTACTTTGCATTTTTCTATTGTGGCAGCCAAGTAAGCATGAAAATAACTCATGCACCTTCCTAGAATTTCACAGAAGACTAGAGTGAGGCCTCACTACAGTGTTACACCCCGCAAAAGTTAGCACTTGTGGTTTTCTGCAGTAAAACTTTTTATAATTATATGTTATACTTAATAAAACTTTTCACTTGGTGATGGAGAAATTAGTCAGAAATACTTGTAATTATTGTTTCTATTCCGTGTCTCTAACGCAGGTGCATATATATGCATATAAACTATGCTTCTTGGTGCAACACATATCATCTTATATTAACCTTTTCCTGACCCCTGAAGTGCACGAAAAGTGCAGTAAGTGTTCATTAGTTGATAATATGTATTTCATTTAGTGCAAGTTAATCGCCTGATATTTTCCCTTCAATAAAAGACTCTTCCAAAGAGAAAAATAGCTTCACCTCCTGATATTTTTGAAACAAATTTAAAAGCCTCAGCTGCCATTCCCCATCAAACTTCTAGTTAGACCTGAAATTTCAGCCTTTAGACATATATGCTCTAGTTAGGCATCACAATACTAAAAATGCCCAACTTGTAAAGCATATAATTTAACATCTGTTTACCACAGTGCAATGAAGGTGAAATTTCAATATCAGTCTAAATTTTCAGTGAAGTAATTAGGTAATTTAAAACCTTCCTGTTCATGCATTATCTATATACTAGTTTAGTTACAGTTGGATCCAGCACGTCAAAGAAAACCACATATCTGTGGTTTCCCCATTCATCTCTTCCCCACTGAGCATTGCATCCAATAAAATTTTTAAAAAATGTCTAGAGTTTTTATAAACTAGGACAAGTGCACCCATGAGAAGAGATGTTTAATGAGAAATGGCTCTGACTTGACAGAAGAAAGTTAAGTTACCGAATAAGTATGCAGCAAATCATAAAAGCTGGATCCCATCTCAGCTATCATTAGTATTGGTTGGAACCAATCAACCATAAGAAGAGCAACAAGATCTTGGCCAATGCAATGCAATTTATCTGAAGATAACTTGGTAGTTTGAAACTGTAACTAAAAGAGATGTGTTAAGTAAAAGAGAAAGAAATAGATGTTAAGAAAAAAAGTTCAGAAAAATATCAATGTTTAGTGGCTGAATGCAGTAAATAAGCCCTCCTCATTCCCAAATCAGATCATGTTTTTCACCCCTGCTATGATCAGGGCCAGAGAGCATTTCTTTTAGCTTCACGGATACACTGGACAAGATTTTACTTCCTTGTCCTGACATATTGGATGAAAAACTGGACATGAGCCAGCAATGCGTGCTTGCAGCCCAGAAAGACAACCGTATCGTGGGCTACATCAAAAGAAGCATGACCAGCAGGTTGAGGAATGTGGTTCTGCCCCTCTATTTTACTCTCGTGAGACCCCACCTTGAGTACTGCATTCAGCTATGGAGTCCTCAGCACAGGAAAGACATGGACCCATTGGAGTGGGTCCAGAGTAGGGCCACAAAAATGATCAGAGTGCTGGAGCACCTCACCTGTGAGGAAAGATTGAGAGAGTAGGGGTTTTTCAGCCTGGAGAAGAGAAGGCTTGGTGGAGACCTTACTGCAGCCTTTTAACACTTTGGGGGGGCTTATAAGGAAGATGGGGACAAACCTTTTAGTAGGGCCTGTAGCAAAAGAGTTAGGGGTACTGGTTTTAAACTAACAGAAGGTAGATTCATACTAGATATAAGCAAGACATTTTTTACCATGAGATTGGCGAAACACTGGAACAGGTTGCCCAGAGAAGGGGTAGATGCTCCATCCCTGGAAACATTCAAGGTCAGGTTGGACGGAGCTCTGAGCAACTTGATCTGGTTGAAGATGTCCCTGCTCATTGCAGAGAGCTTGGGCTAGATGACCTTTAAATGTCCCTTCCAACCCAAAACATTCTATGATTCTACGTACATTTAACTACAACATCTGCAAAGTTGAGGGGCTTTTCCTGGGACTGGATGTCTTTAAGAATGCCAATGAATACAAAAATACCGGCGTACTAGAGTAGAGATTCTATTTTACCTTTCCATGGCCCTTATTCAGCCTCTGTTGCTACAATAATTGGGTGTCAGCCAGCATATTTCTAATGTATGTGAGTTCACAGTACCAAAGTCATAATGACACATTGGTGTCAGATTAACAAATGGGGAATTAAGTCACAGAGAGGCTAAGGGGGTTGCAATGGAGAAAGCTGTAGCAGGGAAGGAATGAAAGACTTGGTCTTCAAAGTTCTGGACTGACATACCTGTCACTAGGCCATTTTTATTCCAAATTCATACTGGGACTGCAGCTAGATTTAGGAAAACAAAAAATTAAAAAGAAAATTCCCTTACTCTTCTTTAATATCTATGCAAAAGAAAACATTTTCTAGAAAGCTTTGTGATGGGTTAGCCCTTGGCTGGGGGCCAGAAGAGAGGACCGAAACCGAAAGTCACCGGAACCAGGAAGCGAAGGGATGATCTACCGGAAGGGTCCTCACCTATATACTGGGCATGACGTGTATGTTATGGAGTAGGTTATTGGCTATTCTGAGTTTCAGTCTTAACCTAAGAGGAAATCCTAGGCTACCAGCTGTCTGCAAAGAGCAAAGAGGCTCAACGACCTTGAAGTATCCTAGCAATAATTATAAACATTCCTTTCTTATCAACTTTTCTGAGCATAAATCCAAAACATAGCCTCTTGCTAGCTATTTATGAAGAGGAGAAAAAAAAAGTTAACAGAGTTAACTTTAAGAAGTTTGTCTCTGCTTAACCCAGGACAGCTTCAACATCAGAATTTTGGATAGGAGCCTGACCTCTGATTCCTGAAGGGCATTTCAATTTCAGCTCAACTTTCTTATGCTCTGAGCAAGCATGTACTGTTTTTATGTGGGTAACTGTCTTTGTGACCAAAGTTTCTGTAATGGGTTCTCACAGGGCCTAGTTCTGAGACTTAACAGCTCATATGCCAGCTGCCCAGATGTCACAGCTGTAGCATCACAGAATTAGTATCACACCAGACAGGTTACAGCAACCACTTAAAAGATAATGATGTAAAGTATAAAATGATCTAGTTGACTCATAAGGACAAGTCTTCCCAGATCCAACAAAATGAGTTGCAAGAGAGAATAGGAACAGCAGATATATTAAACCAAAGGTTGTCTGGAGGTAACAACTGAGATAAAAATATAGTCAAAATAATAGTTAAAAAAAAAAAAAAGTAATATTGAAATTGCCATGCTGGGTTGATGACCATCCCTGGAGGCATTTAAAAGAAGTGTAAATGTGGCACTTAGGGACATGGTTTAGTGGTAGACTTGGCAGTGTTATGTTACTCAATGATCTTAAAAGTCTTTCCCAACCTAAATGATTCTCTGAGTCTATGATTTTTAGTATTTTTGAGTTATTTCATCATTGCCTCTTCAGAAGTATGTATGTGTTGTATGGAACATACAACGATTAATAGTTTCTGCCTTAAAGCGAAAAAAAACCCCAAACCAAACCTGCATACCAATTCTAACATTCTGTATACTTGAGACATATGGAAAAAAAAATATAAAAAATTCCACACAAACCTCAGTCACTACAAATGCATTCTCACCTGAGTTAGAGTAAACAAGCAAGACTTTTGATGGCCTTTTCAGCCAGAGTTTTAACAACTAAAACTGCACTAGTGAGACATAATTTTTTTCTTCATCCCATTGAAAATCTGAAGTAGAAGTCAAGAACTACCAAGTTTTGCATTATATGTGAAACTGTAACAGCCTGATTTTTAAAATCCCTGAAGCCTTGAGGGGAATAACTTTTCAACAACTAAAGCTCTGAAAGCTGTTGGCAAGGGCAACATTTAACCACTATGTCATCGATTTTGGCTCTCACCATTGTGACTCAAACAAACACATGGCCTGCAATCATTTTAAAAGCTGTTGCTTTTAAAAATCAGTCCAGCTGTGCTACTATCTACAGTTCCTCCTTACTCAATGCATGAATCTAACAAAAGATTTTCCTGAAAAACAGAACAACCACTAAGCACATGTCTGATCACAGCTAACAAGCACATTGCTATAAAAACTGTCCTAGGCATGGAGAGAACAGTTAACATAGGACCATCTGGACTGCTATAGTCAGTGGCCATTCACTTAGATGTCTACATATATTTGGTAATTTCCATTTTCCAGACTTCATCCCTCTGATGAAATTTTCTTGTGAACCTAACCCAAAATCTACTAGCTTAAAGACAGTTACAAAAAAAAAAAAAACAACTATATTTGTGGTGAAGTTACTGAGGCATGATCAGCTGCTTTTGAGACAAGTTAAGCTGGCACGATCCAGGTCTGGTCTAGAAGCCATGCAGTAATTTTCATATGGGACAGTCAATGAGCTGACAATAACTGCATCCTATTCTTCCTCCAAGTAACCTCATTTATGAATTAACAATAACAATAACATTAAGATTATATTAAATATAATAATAATTAAAAAATATCAATATCATAGAATCAACTACATCTGCTAGATCTTCAATACAAAATATTTTCTCTGGCATAATTTGCTTTTGTAAACAGAACTTACATTTTTGTCTCAATTTACTTCAATTTTTTTCATTATTAAGTAATATTGTATCATATTCAGATCAAGCAAACTTGTTCTTTTCAACCCATTTTTCCCCATGATTTCTTGCAAAGGCACCATATTAGCTCTTTTATAGTCAGATGGCACGACCCTGACGTTGAGATGCTGATTAAATTCATTTTCCAGATATTCTATATTTGCAACTTTCTGCCACAGCGTGGAGGACTATTCCTGCAGTTTTGCAGAGACTGCAAATTGACTGTCTCCAATGTCTCGTGGTGTCTCAAAACATTACAGTTGTAGATAAGAAGATGGCCAGGAATGCACCAAAGGCCTTACTAACAATGGACTCAATCGCTGAGGCTCTGATAAGGCGGAGCCTCCGTGATGTTCAGCTGCAGATAAGAAGAGGGCAAGGAAGGTGCCGAAGGCCTTACTCCATGGACTGGCAAAATCCCTGCTAAGTAAGGCCATCAACGACCGGCAGCAAACCCCTGCTGAGTCTAACAATGGACCCCATCTTGCTCTTACAACAAAGCAGCAAATACGTGCTGAGCAAGGCATTGCCTCTGTCTATAAGAGGTGAACAAGCAAAGAGAA
>WKFP01014297.1:245259-324426 GCA_011057875.1 Pterocles orientalis
TTCCTTTCTTTTTCTCTTCAAGTATCTCTTGATCTCTCCCTGGCACATATGGCAACACCTTATAAGTTTTATGCCAGCTCCTTTTGGGGCTTGTTTAGCAGGTTTTCTGTAGGTTGTTTATTTTAATACTGAAAAGTGATTGCAAGTGTTGTGAGCGGCTGCAGGTTTCTTAGTATTGTTGGAGATCATGCTGAAGATTTGGTGTTGTTGGCGATTGGTAGCATTGTCATGAATTGTCTTAACAGAATTATAAAAGAAAACAAATTAATTGGTAAAGTTTAATGCCAGCTCCTTTCAGGGGCTTGTTTAGTAGGTTTTCACGTAGATTGCTTATTTTGGTGGTACTTATTACTAACCCTAGTGATATTGGTAATCATGCTATTCTTACCCCATTACTATGAGATTTTGTGTTATTAGTAGAAGGTAAAATACTCATGGATTGTCTTTACCAAGTGATTTTTCCTTTTCCCTTGACCCTGATGTATACCCCACATTTTCCCTTTTCCCTAAACAATTATATGCATTAAAATTATAAGCCAATAGGCAATTCTTTGGTGTCGTTTCACCTTAATTTGCCCCAAGGGAATGTATATATAGAACCTCCGCGAACCCCACTCATCCCACCCTGGGTGGTTCTATGAGCTGGGTCGCGACACACAGTTCTTGGAAATTCTGTGATATGGATTACTTGACTTTACTAGCATGAGTGCATTATTTTCTTTGAGTTTTCTATGTTATGTGTAGCTTTCAATTCTTCACTCTGGTCTGCAGTAATGATTAACAATTCCATTTAAAACCTTCATAAAACATTCATCTGTTTTTAAGGTCACTGACAGATTATCATCTATATCCATCTCTTCCTGCAATGTAGTGCCATTCCACTTTGGTTTTTTTTTTTGTTATTTTTTAAATTTGTATAGCTAAATAGGTTTTAATTTTCATTTCTTTTGCAAGGTCTCAGCTTGACTTGTACCAGTTTTCATTTTACCTCTACACTTTCTGACCTCTTCTTTGCTGGTTTCTAATATCCTTTCTGAAGTGGCTGTTTATCCAGCTGAGCCTGGAGTCATGTCCTACAGCTTGTACCCTTTGTTTGAGATACAAATTCCAATTATTCTTGTATCATTATTGTTTTAAATAAATTGTTAGCTTAATTTAATTCTCTAATCTTCTCAGGCCAATTGATTCAGTTGAGTTAATGAAAAAAACTTTCCTAATTTCTTTAAGTCTGTCCTTTTGAAGGCAAAAAAAATGTGCATTTAAATTGAGAGGTCTTAAATTAGACTGACTCTTTGGTTACTCAATGGAATTATTTTCAGTTGTTTTGTCTAACTTACATATATGTCTTCTGTCATCACAAAAATGAAATTGCACTCTTGTGTCATTGCTCTTAGTCTTGATTGCATTGGTCCCACCTACTAGCAAAATAATCTAGGAATAAACTTTCAAAAGTATTTGGATGTTTGTCTGCACTTGAACTTGGGCAGAACATTTCTGGGCATTCAGATATTGTTCTGTGGTCACAGACATTTGTAATCCACTTTCCCTGTCAGAATCTGTAACAAAATGAGTGATATCATTGCCCATTTTTCTTCTCTTCTTTTACTTCTAACTACTCTATAGATGAAAAATTTCAGAAAAAAAATTAGATCTGCTGAAATGAATTATCAATAAAATTTTGTTTGTAGGGATGAAAGCAGAACTCTGTGAGATGCTCATTCTACCACACAAGAATAATAAAAGACACCACTAAAAAGTTCAAATTTAAATTTGAAGACTCTTATCATAACAAAAGATAAAACTACACATCTCGTTTCACAGGCTTCCAAAGGAAAATAATTTCAGATTAGAAACCATGAACCGTTCTGTGTCTTAGCCCCACATTAGAGTTCTCTGCATTTCTTATTGAAAAATGAAATCCTTAGGGACTGCCTACTATGGACACTGGCAATAATATGTCAAAAGCCTGAGCTATATAGACACACTCTGCTATCATACTGCTGGTTTTGGCCTTTCTAAGGCATATTTCCATCTGTGTGATAGAATTCAAATCAAGGTATATGAATGTTTTCAGAGACTTCCTCTGTAAGAGACCTTTCTTACAATAATTTGAGATTATTAGAAAATTAGGCTCTAAAAAGTAAAAGAGTAAATCTAGGCTGCTGGGGAGAGAATATAGCACCAGCCTTATTAACCTACTTAGAAAATGTAAACCAAACCTGTTGTATTATACAACATGGTTCTTATTTTTAAGAGTAAGGTAGAAGGTACGTGTCCTGCTTTGAAATAAAAAGTGATTAAGTTTGGTAGTAACCTATCACTTAATTTATTAATGTAAAATTAATGAATGACATTTGTTTTAAATGAAATCATGCTAAACAAGATAAACTGATACCATCAGAAGAAAAGCCTTTACTTCATTCCTTGGCTAAGTATGATACGATGTTACAGTTTTTATCTGTAACTCCCTAACAGTGCAATACCAATAACTTTAAGCTTTTCCTGTGGTGAAAGGTTTATTCAGTCTCTAAACATAATCATCCCTGGCATTGTCATTGCAGACATCGACAATGGTATCAAAAGACATGTTAGTTTTATTCTGTAGTTTTTCTGTTCCCCTGGGACCTTGGATGTCTCAAACACTTCTCATTTATGCTTAAAGTAAAATTAAATCCTTTCAAAGGAGGAAAGCTGTTCAGACAAATCCACTGAGTTACTTTGTGCTTTTTCCTCATTTAGCTCACTTTCTGACCAGTTTCCAAAGTTGTGAGCTTTTAATCCTGTAAGACTGATAAAAGGGACTGAATCTTATTTTGTGTGAAAAAGCTGAAAATACAGCTCACTCTGAGATTAACCTCCTGCTTCCCAAATTTGACAAAAAATTCTTTAAGGTAGAAAAAGTTAAAGGTTTATTCAGGTGAAAAAGAACAAACAGTGTAGAGAAATCCAGAGGTGGGGAAAAGGTCAGGAGTATTGGGTTAAGATTTGGCAAATTATGCACAGCTAGTATGTTAGAAATATTGCTACCCTAGCTGTTCATAAATAAGGTCATAAATATGTGCACAAAGAAACTTTAATAAATGACTTATCATTTTATATTTCTTAACTCTCTAATTCTCAATCTTTGTGGGAAATGATCTTCCTGTCACAAACAATATTCCTGAGCCTTAAAATTTTTTTTTTTACATTCTGTGCAGAAAGAGGACAACAGAATACTCAGTACCCCAACCCAAAGTCAATCACAATAATTCTCATGTCTATTGAGCATTTAATTATTAATATCAAGAAAAATGCTTCAACAGGAGGCATTAATAAAAGCTCATCCTAGAACTACCAAAACCATAGGAGAATGTAGGAGATGCAGGAAGATGCAGAGGGTTAGAAATGGAGGTTCAGGATGTTTCTCTGTATAACTCCAGGCAGCATTCTGACCAATAAATCAATGACTATCCTGTCATGTCTTCCTCATGTTAGAACCTAAGTCTTTTAAGTGAAAGCACAGACATGACTGCTATGTTTCCAGCTAACTGTTCAATATTGATGGACTGACATTTTTCATTAACGAGTCTCAACTAAGTGAATTTCTTTCTTCTGGAAAGTGACTTGTAAGTTATTCACTTCCACTGATATTTGTATCACTCTGTATTTGCAATTCACCCTCGAAAATACATGACTGGTAATATTTCTGTGCCTTGATAAATTCATTTTCAAATCATAAAAAATGCTGTGAAGAACTGTTCAAACATTTCTGTATCATACCCAAATAGAAAGGTGTTTGATTTTATTTTGATTTTAGATAAAAGAAGATTCATCTTATCATCACAGGAATTCATCTTACTTTGTGTCAGATCATAATCTACATACCTTAATATTGTTCCATGAAAAAAGAATACTGGTCTGTTTCATAGGCTATTACGAGGTACAAGTTGTGACCACTAGGCACCATAGCAATGGGAAGTTCACAGACTGCCTTACTTAGTTATTTGATGCTATTCATCGCAAGCAGCTTTTAAAGCCCAGTTTTAATCAACAAAAATTAAAAAAATATATTGCAAAATTGATTACTCTTTTAATAAGTATATTCTCAGATTTTATTAGAATATTTGCTTAGCTTCTGCAGTGAACATTAATCTATGCAATATATTCTTTGAATAAACACATTTGGGTCTAAAAGCTCAATTAAGACCTGGTAAACATCTTTTAAATAGCAACTCTACCCTTTGGATTCTAAATCTCTTAAAATTAGTTTAAAAGTATCCATCCCATCTTATGTATGCATATGTATATATAAATGATAAACCTGAAGTTAACGTAAAATATGAAATGATACACAAGAAAATGAAAAATTAACAATATGCAACTCAATTACACAGGCTAGGATCTCTGTTTTCCTTGATAAATCACTATAGTATATCTAATTAAGGATTACAAAGCTGTAGCTGAAGCTAACGGTTCTGGATGTTTGTTCTAAAGTGAATCTAAAGAGAGTAATCACATTGACAGGCATACACACAGGAAGAAGAGCAGAGAAAAAGTACAGTGCTAACAGTCTTATTTTTCTGGCAATACATTGGAGGAGTTCAAAATAAGAATGCAACATGAAAACAAACCACACTTTCAGATTCAAACATGCTTTGGGTTATGCAAGGCAGAAGTGTAAAGCTGAGGACGGTCATCATATGTGTCATCATTGAACAGTATTGTCCTCTATAGCTAGCTACGTACATCAGAGGTTTGAACACTGATCAGTCGAATCATCATTAAGTCACAATATCCTATAAATCTTTCAACTATGTAAATAAAGTGGGTCACTTTAAAGTCTCATAATTTTAACTAATTCTCCAGGTTAACAAATAATGTTCAAACTGTAAAGACTTCATATATATTGAAATTAAAGGTAATCAATACAGTCAAAAATTAAACTTTCAGTCTGTAAATTTGTCGTTGTTTATAAATGTCACTCGCAGATTCTATAAAATACTTCAACAGAATTAAATTAAAATAACAGTCTGTGCCAACCTTCCTCCCTTTCCACAGGCTTAGTTCCTTGATACATTTAATGATCTTGTTTCAATTCAGTAGTAATACATTATGAAAATCTGGCTATCCAAGCATCTTTGTAAAACATCTTTTATACTACTAGTATTTTTTACCTACTGACATGTCTTTAACAGTAAGCTGTAATCTAAAAAGTTGACAATAAAAAAATTGAAATAAGATCTAACTTTGTACTTATAACACTGAAATAACTTTGTGAACAGTATTAAACATTTTTCCACACTTTTATCCAAGTATCAGCTATCTAGTGTGTCTATATTTTTTCATTTTTAAGTAGAAGTGCTTTGTTGCTATACTGGAATTTGGTTTTAATATAAAGTACTGCAAAGAGCTGTGTTATCTGAATTTAAATTCTGACCCCAATCATATTTTAGCTCTAGTAAAGGAAAAGTTCTTTCAATCTCCTCATGGATGAGAAATCTATCAATTATGAACATATTTTGATTAGAAAGAGAAATAATTTTAGTAGCAATAAAAGACCATTTCTAGAATTCTGCTATATGTTTTCTATGATAACATAGTTACTGGTGCTTCAAAGAAAAAAAATAATTCCGTCTGTGAGCCAAGTTGCATGTTATCAAACAGATTAAGCTATTTTTAACTGTTATATTTTTACTTACTTTGATATTAAAACCTATTACGTTGTTAAAAATGTCACTGCTATCACTTTTCAGACTTTTCTATTTAATAAAATTTGGTGATGAGATTCTGAATTAGCTTTAAAAAGAAACACTGAAGAACAGAATCTCTGAGTCATTACAACGTACTTGTAGTTCCCTCTTCTCTTTCCATGTCCAGGAAAATCATAGGGTGCAGAGAGGATTGAGTCTGCTGTCAGAACACAAGCCTGGGGCAAGGTGACATGCTTAAGATGAGACAATACATATGAAACTGGAGAAAATGTATGCAAGGGGGTACCTCACTGCTTCTGTGTGCATAAGAAAGGTGGGAGATTGTCCTTTTACTATGGCAGTCACCTTGTAACTCTGAAACAAGCCCACAGCAGGGCCCCAGCAGTTCTCCAGCAGATTTGGAAGGAAACACTTGTTACCCTGTCTTCAAATACAGTCATGCAAACCTCTCATAGCTCTATGTCATTCTAAAAATTTTGAAAGCTGCAATATACTAGTTCCTGGGGTTTGTAAGCATACACGAGTCAACTTTCTCATTACACGAAACTGTTACACATGAATTACCTTTTCTGCAGGCAGGGTTTATGGCCGCTTACGAGCTTCCTGAATCAGCAGAGCTCTGAACTGGGAGGAATTTAAGAAATAACACAAAGAAATCACAACAGCAGCAACAAAAGGCCAAAAATCCCAGCAAAGGACTGATTTTACCTATCTAATTCTTGGCAGATTTAACCTATTCTGAAAGATCTCCAGGACTTCCAGACAATCTGTTCCCTGTGGTATCTGGGGTGTGGGGTTGAGGGGGCTGCAAAGTTCCTTCCTGGCAATATCTTTTATCAGAGGCACAAATTTTTACAGAGGGTAAGAAAGGTAACACACACCTATTTACAATCACACAAGCAATACACTGACACACCTTGCTATCCATCCTCAGTTTAAATTCACCTTTTTGAAACCATTTCTGCTTCAGTGTAATTACAGTATTTCCAATGTATAGCAAAACAGATCATTCCACCTACTAAGTCTAAATAGTTATCTACCACTTCTTCTGTCTTCTCACTGACTTTAGGATCCAACTCAGTTTTTAGGCTCCGCTCCAATCCTGTATCTGAATAATTTCTTTCTAGTGAAGTTCATAGAAACATCTGACATTTTGGAAAGCTCAATGAAAAACAAAGATTTTGCTCTCTCTTGGGGAGTGGGGAAAAATCAGGACTTTGTGAACATGACAGTTCAGTTAAAATGGCCATACCTCACTACTCCAACTCAAATTGTCCTTCTCAGGTAAGGAATTCATTGGGGAAAAAATAGCCTATTTTTGTCTAGAACCTGAGTAAGCCTGTTATACCTATGAGGGACCAGAATCACTCCAGATCCTTAAAGGCAATAAATCTTTTAATATTATCTTGGGGCCAATTTTGCACAGCATCATAGATCAGTAACACCCATAACAATGACCTCTCTCGGTGCTAAGTTTTCATTACACGCATCGTGTGAGGATAAAAGAGATCACTTGTCTTCCACTGCACCAGACAGGTAAAGCCTGTCTCACTGTGTTTCACAAGCTGATCAATTTTTCTTACAGGTTGTTTGTAGAGCAGTCTAACAGCATTGCTCTCAGTCTCCCTAACAGATTCTGTGATTGAAGGAAGAAAAATCTTTTTGTATCCCTTGTCTCTTCCTCTAGTTTCAAATATCGTATGAGAAAGGGCATGCTTCATTTGCCCATACCATTTAATTTTGCACTTCTTCTGCTATGCTTACTTCTAGAATTACATTGCATAGATGAATGGTAGTAGCTGTACAGTCTCAGTCCATGGGAAAGTTATTATATTCACAGTTTTCTTTTCTCACTTGTAATTGATTCCAGAGAGAAAACACGCACATTAATACATATTATCTCATTTGCAGTACAGATGTCTAATCATGAAGCCATTCCGTATGTGAAACTCCCATTGAAGGCAGACAGAACCATGCCTGCAAGTGGACAGCAAAGTCAGGAGCAGATTTACTTTCATATCATTTTTGTGCATTGACAGAGTATGTTTACTTTCTAATGGATTACAAAGAGTGATGGGTAAACCACAAAGCATCTCAACGCTTGGACAAACACCAAAAACTCTGGATGCTCTTTTGAACTGTATTCCAACTGTCTAACGCCACTTGATTCTCCACAGCTGGGCTGGAAGTCTTACAAGATTAGATATTTCAGCACTTCTGCTTCCCATCCTAGCCAAGTAGAGATAGTTTAAATTTGAAAGAGGGTGGAGAGAGACAAAAATAAGACCATGGCAAGCATTAAATATAAACTATTTTTTCAAATATTTACCTGTTAATCTGAGATTCCAGTAAAAAGCTGGTCTTAATGTGGGTATCCCAGTGACCCTGGCCCCAGACCACATAACATTTTATTTGTTTTCTCACAACAGCCATGGAATACTCAATTCTAACCTAGGTGGTGGGTTTAGATCTTAGCTAAAAACTTCAGTCTGATACAGACAGCAGGATGTCTGAGTCAGTGATCCTGGAAATAACGAACAGACTCCTAATGAAGCCATAACTGTGACACAAATGAGACCCAGTCTTGATTTCATCTTAGTTTCCCTGAAACTAAAAGAGCAGAATGCTGAAACTTCAATCACCTTTCTTATTAAAGATTATATTCTTCCAGCTTTTGGAAAATAATGTGGCTCCTGAGGGAATGGCTGTTGAGTTTTTGATGGAACCAACTGTATCAGACACTTTGCACATCTCATTTTTACATTCCCATGTTAATCAACCTGAAGTTTAAATAAGCCAAACTTAGTCATATCTAAATTCTGATATTTTATATCAATTTTTTGGATGACACAACCATGCATCAGATGCCCTGTGAAAGCAAACACTGAACTAGATTAGCACTTTCTTTCTAAATTAATTTGTACTGTGTTTCTTGGCCAGATGTTACGAGAAACTTAATCTGAGGCTTATCCTAGCAGGTACTGGTGATTTTGTTCAAAACACTTACGCAAGCAATCTGGCTGTCTGCTTTAAAACTTCATTACAAATACAGAAAAGGTTCATAGTTAAACCAGCTGTATCTTGCTCCATTGCCACCAATTAGAGTATTTCAATAACATAAGAAACTGAAATCCCATAATACATACCCACTAATTAGTTCTTTTAATACCTAAGCTCTTATATTAAATATTTCAGTGAAACTGCTAATAGCATTAACAGATTAAAAAAGTATGCTTGTGTTTTTAATTTATATATGTTTTATTTTAAAATTATTTTTGTCAGAAAAAAAACTATCCTGGCTGTCTGGGAGGAGCAGGAGTGAGGCTGCTCTGGGATGGAGGTAAGCCAGGAGTCACGGTGATGCCAGCACTTCAGGCTGGGCAGTGATGTTCCCACAGGCTGCAGTCCGATGGTACCTGATCAGGGGCAGTGGTAGCAACAGGTCCCAATGACCAACCCAGACAAGGCAAGGTCTACAGTCCAGCCATGAAGATGAGTCAAAAACTGCAGGAGACTGGGTTAGAGGCAGGAGTACATATAAGGCTGCACATACCCATCCAACAAGCCCAGCCAGGGTAGAAGAGCAGGTAGCAAGACTAGGCACATATGTAATTACCATGTCACTCGGGCAAGTGGGGGTGCCCAGACCTTAGCTTAAATGGAGCCCTCAGATCCATAGGCAGGTCCCAGGTGAGGCTGGTCAGCACAAGTATGGTCTTTTGGTGTCCCCTGGGACCTGATAGTTTTAATTCTAATACACTGAAATAAGAAGTACATTCAATGTCTTTGAAATCCTGTAAAAAGTATCTCAATGGTGTTATTTTTGCAAGTGTGTATTTCTTTAGGTTGGGGAAGGGGTAATATCTGGGGCACTATACTAGGCAGAAAGAGAAGCACTTCTGACCCTGCCTAACCCCACCTAGAGAAAACTTGATAAACTGCTTTTCCTGTCCTGCTTCCCCCTGCTGTCCCTCCAGTCATTTGACTCTACAGAAAGCCACTGAATAGGTCAGAGCAGCTTCAAGAAGTTAGTATAGTCACTGAACCTGAAAGTGGCTCCTTTTAGCCCAGGAGGTGTGCAGGAATTTTCATACGTAGGGCAAATAAAGCTGCCTCAGATGTATTCAGTGGAAAAAAGAAAAGATGTGTGATGGAAATGGAGAATAATGAAGGGAAACAAAAAAATATTTGAATGCTAACAAATTAACACTTTCAGAAAATAAACTGGTACAAAGCATCAGTACAACAAATCAAAGTAATACTGAGTCCGAAAGTTGCCTTAACAAATAATTCTGTCAATGAATGAAGACTTATTTCCTTGGGTAAATTAGTTATCTTGAGATTAAATAATTTTGTGAAATTTTAATAAAACATGAACTTCAGTCAAAATTTTTCCCACATAGATCTGTCTGCATTGTATCTGAACTCCCCAATGTCAGTTCCTGCTACAGTTTTTCCCCACTGTGGCATCCTTAATAAGATTTCTTTCCTTTATCTATCAGTTCCATAAAACTTGCAAGAGTTTCTTTATGTTTGAGGGTCATATCACTCTGCCACACTAACAAACGTGTTCACACGTAGCATGACTGCATAAGTATTGTTTCAATAGGAAAACAGAGTTTAAAAAGTCTGGTAACAATAGCTGGTAAGTTCAGTTAACTACTGTCATCAAAATAGTAATTATTTTTTAGAACCACATCTTCATAGGACTGTTAATAAAAGCAAAGACAGGAACTATTTTCCATTAATTTAATAGGTGGAAGCTCAGTTAAACTGGCTTTTACATAATACACGTCTCAAAACACTCCTACATCTCCAGATTATAATGGATGACAAAAAAAGTGTGGATTTTACACGTTCATGTATATAAAACATGTCTATATGTTTATAATCAGAAATCTGAATAGATAGGAACTGGTTCCTAAGTTTTGAAACAGGAATATACCCTTAGAATGCTGCAAAATGTTATGTTCTGTACCCTATATGTTAAATACGCTTTGGATATAAACTAAGTCTACTACTCTGTTTCATTTTTGTGGCTGAGTCACTTCCCTTAGGTTCTACCAGCTCAGTTACACAGTGTTTTAGCTCCAGGAAGAATAAAATTGACCAGTTAGTATCTCATGATTCAAAGAAGACCCAAAATACTAAAATATTTGGTGCAATTGACATAAATCACTATCTCATTTAAATAGAGAGAATTATGCAGACTGAAAGGATCCTAAAAGAAAAAAAAAGTTATAAGACAAAGTAAAGACTGTAAAAATATGAAATTGATTCTAGATAACATTGTAATCTTCTGTTATCATATTAAATCTTTTACTCCAATTGGAAATTTGGCCAATTTGCAATTAAAGCTTTTTAGAGTAAAGACAAGACTTTTTGTTGATTCACTCAAACATGCAATCAGTGTGGGTTAGAATTAATTCCTGCTAGAACTTAATTGGCAAATGTTTTGTGAAGAACTGATATGCAGGAGCTAGGCCCAGCTAAATGAGAAATGCATAAACAACTCATATTAAAAGAAAAATAAACTCTTTTTTTTTAGGAAGAAGGAAAAAAAGAAAGAAAAAAAACAAGCTCTTTTTACAAACTCCCTATGCTATACTAGGAACAGAGAGTTGAAAATAAAAGTAGGTACAAAGCCTAGAATGTTAGAAGCTACAAAACTGAAATGTAACAACAACGTGAACTGTAGCTGTAACCCACCTTCCTATGCTGTTGTCTATGTTTCTTTTTCCTAGGTTGTTCTAAGACTTATTTTCTATATACAGGTAAAGAATGCCTCATAAATTCTGACAATTATTGACTTTCAAGAGATTTACCTTCCTAGATGACTGTAAAAAGGAGTGGATACCATAAACCTTGAGCTTTAACTTCCACTTTCAAACATATAAGCAATCACACGATCAGTCTCTACAAACTCTTCCCTAGCAGCTTTCAATGGTGGTGCAGCTGTGAAACCCTACATCAAACTGATGTGTGAGAAAGATTTGTGAGAGTGAGCTATGGCTCATTAGAGTTTTACTCTTTCCACTTGAGAACTGCATTTTAAGTCCATGTGCTTGCACTTGGTCCATACCTACAGCATGAGGTACGCTTTAAGTATGCCTATGCTTGGCTTGGCTGATCCTGACCACTCACTTGACATCCTCAAACTTATACCTATCTCATACCCAAGGACTTGTCTGGCACTCACTGGACTCTTGGCTGAAGCTGGTTATTGTCACTGGGCCTCTTCTGCTCTTCTTGCTTAGGTGTTTTTTTGATGGCAGTCCTGTCAAGAAGCTGTCGGCCCTGCCTGCCTTGCTGTCACCTTGGCTCGCACTTCTTCTCTTGGAGACCAGCCCACTCTTGTCCCCCAAGAACAAGCAACACAAAGCAACATGCACATGTGGGGTATATATGGTCAGTAATCCCATGTACCCCTGGCCCTTTACCACTTACGGGCAAGAATTACAGACTTAATTACTGTCTCAGAGATTTTTTTCCCCCAATATCCTGGGTTAAGGTGAGACAGAGTTAACTTTCTTCATAATAGCTAGCAAGACGCTGTGTTTTGAATTTGTGCTCGGAAGAAAGCTGATAAAAAGTGGTGTTTACGTGGCTGCCAAGGTCTTTCAGCATCTCTGGCTGTCTGCAAACAGGAGAAGCTGGGAGGGAGCACAGCCCCATTTACTAGCCTAGGATTTGATTTTAGACTTGGGATTGAGACCCAAAGTGGCCAATAATCTATTCCATAACATAGACGTCATGCCCAGTATATAGGTGAGAACCCTCCAGAAGCTCGCCCCTTTTTGTTCTGGATCACTTTTTCTCAGGTTCACCTCCTTCCAGGTGGTTGCTCTCCCAAGGCCTTCTTTCCCCCCCGCCTCAGTCAGCTCTCTGTCTGTGACGCTCAGACTGTTATCTCCATTTCGTAAGTGCAGTTTCGGGACTCTCCCTGCTCTGGGATCGTTACCTGGAAACAGGCTGAGCCTTGGTCATCAGGTGGAGGAACAGTATCACTGTGTATCACTCATTTGTATATAATATTATTTTCAAAATTATTACAGTTTAGTTATTAAATTGTTCTTATCTCAACCCACGAGTCCTTTTTTCCCTTTAATTCTCTCCCTCATCCTCAGGAGGGGGGAGGGTGAGTGAACAGGGTTGTGTGGGTTGATTCCCAGTCAAGGGTCAACCTATCACACCCAATCACAGCTGAAGATGTTATTGCATAGTCTACTTCACGTGTGCAAGCTTGTTAGGTCATAACAGCACCATTTATTTTTCAATTGAGAAACAAATGCAAGATGTGAACACAAAAGTTATGAAAGCAGAATAAGTCATATGAATCAACACTAACTATCCAGATGTCCTTACTCAAAAGTGGAAAGAGTGAATGATGGACATTTGCTTTGTGTGAAATTCTGTTTAAATACATCTCCCATATGCTGCCTTCAAAAACGCTTGGAAAACTGGCTTGATTTAGTTGGAGGAAATATGAGACACAGGTAGGCAAGGAAACTAACTAACTTCAATCTCAGTTTAGGAAGAACCTAATGCTTTCACTACAAATATTATTCTGTGCAGAATTTCGTCTTTTACAAACATCTAAAACTCATCCATATCATTACTTTACTTACTTTACTGTGCCTACTATCTTTTTCAGCCCTCACTGCATATTTTTCCCCTAGCTTTTTATCTGTCATTCCTTTTTATTTCAGTCTTCCCTTAGAAGAGCACAAACCCAGTCCCTCAAGCCTGAATTGACATTTCAAGCCCAAGATTATCAAGTAGGTAAAAAATTACAAGTGAATTTGTCTACCTTTATCTAGCAGAAGCCTTTTTTTTCTACTCTATTAGTTATCTCCCTTCACCCACAAATTTATTCCATTCTCAAGTACTGTAGTACTTCCTAACAGAAGTATAACATGCTAGAGAGCCATTAATCCTCTGAAGTAGCTCAGCGCTGGTACTTGGCTGCCAGTTAGTCTCTTGCACAGCACGATATTAAAAGTTTTGCTGCATGAAGCCAAGTAAATTATTTTTTGTCTCACATTCTGATTGTTTTGTTACCTTATCAGATTTCTCTGGCTTTATTGAATGTAATTCACTTGATGTAAATGACAAGAAGAATAAAGTTCTCCGTAAAGACCATGGAGGCTTATTGTGACACACAAGTTTTATCTGGAAAGCAATGTACATACGTCCTATGTTTTAGGTTTTTTGTAGCCTTTGTTGATGCAAAATGGATGTTTTTTGGGCGTACATATGTGTCTGCTACTTATTCAGCATCCGAAATGAACCTAAGTCTGTAGTGCTTTCTGTATCTTCTCATCATCTGAATTGTCGTAAATACAAGATTAACAACTTAAAGAGAAGTTGCAAATAGAAGCAGCTATTAAACATCTTGCTTTTTAGGAAAAAAGCCTTACTTGATAGAGCACAGATGTTTTTGAAAATTATTGCCAAGACATCTTTTGAAAGATTTCCTGTCCTATGTTAACGGACCTTGAATGATGATTTTGTGATCCTCCAGTAATGATAACGACATTCCATTTGTCACTTCCCTGAACGTCTCTGACAGATGCATTCAGTTGTTACTATTTTAAGCTCAGGAGAAATATAGATGGAATATATACTCTCTCAGTCTAAGAATTAGCTTAATTTCTGCAACAACAGGTAGTAAAAATCCTACTAGAAATAGTCAAATTTACAAGTATGTTAATATTATTATTAGGGATTACACTGAAGTACTTTTACTCTTCATCTTTAATTGTTCATTTTCCTTCCTGCAGTTTATCCTTAACATGTAGGAAGCAATCATTTTCTTAGCAGCCACCTGTTATTTTAAATAAGGCAAAGTCTTGCAGTACTTTCAGTGATGCCTGTTGGTATTTTGCTTAAATTGTAGAGAACAGAATAGATGTCTATAATAGGGTATTCCCAATGATGATGTTGCTACTGGACATTCCCGCTTTTTTGTCTAGATTGTGTGGCTTGATCTCTGTAACCTTTGTGAGGTTATGACAAGTCTCGTTAGTCATCATTCTATTCACTACACAGTATTTCTCCCTGGCCACAGACTTAACCATGTCACTTACTTAATCTCTGAATCTATTGTCTTCTCCATGCATTACATAAGAAATACTTATTGCAGCTTTCAAAGCGCTGTATGGTTCTGTTCTTCCTTAGTAATTTGTTCTTGTGTGGCCATATCAGGTACTTTCATTTTAATAATTTGGTTTGAAACTTTTGCTGTTGAAACAAATCCTTTAGCCACACTTTGATTCACACTGCAGAGTGGTCTCAGGGTGCACAAGTTGAATTTCTGTTCAGTGAAGTTAAACCTGAAGATGCATTGCAGTGGCTAATTGACACAGTCCCCAGGACCAGAACTGTAGTTGTACTGTCTAGGGTAGTGTTAGTTTTATTCATAGCAGCTCACATGGTGCTGTTTTTCAGACTGGATGACTAAAACAATACTGACAACAGACTGAAGTTCTAGCTGTTGCTGAACAGTGTTTGCACAACACCAAGTCCTTCTCTGTTTCTCACTCTGGTCCCCCACTGAATAAACTAGGGGTAAGCAATAGGTTGGGAAGGGGACAAAAACAGGCAGATGACCCAAACTGACTAAAGAGACATACCACACCGTATTATGTCATGCTCAGCACTAAAAGCTGTGGGGGAGACAGCAGGACAAAGGGACAATGTTTGGAGTGATAGCATCTGTCTTCCCAGGTAACTGTTACATGGGATTGAGCCCGGCTTTCCTGGAGATGGCTGAACACCTCCCTGCTGATGGGAAGTAGCAAATGAATACCTTGTTTTGCTTTGCTTGCACGTGGCTTTTCCTTTGCCTATTAAACTGTCTTTATCTCAACCCATGAGTTTTCTCACTTTTACCTTTTCAATTCTCTCCCCCATCCAGCTGTCGGGGAGTGAGCGAGAGGCTGCTTACCAAGGCAAATCCACAACAGCAGTTCAGTATACATCCTCTGTCCTCCCGACCCCCTCTGCTCCCCATGCATATAGTGTGGATGTCAGGTCCTTCACACCAACCATTTGGCTCTCTGAATTTCTTCCTGTTGTGCCTGTGCCTTTCAGTAACGTTGGATTTTCTCACCTACTAGAGTAAGGCCCAGTGAAGCAATACCTTTATTCCACCTCTGCTGTTCTATTTTTAATAAATGCAGTGGACAGGCAGAGATTTTCATATGTGGTCCGCTAAGCCTATGGTTAATAGATTTGAAGGAAACTGACTCTAAATAACGACATATGGCCAAACCCAAAACTAATATGTAATATTCTGTGAAATTAAATGAACTTTCAGAGACAGGAGAAAGCAATGTTGATCTTAACACTTAATAACACAATACTTTTGAAATTGTTAGTGCATTCACTGTCTCATACAGTCATTAATAAGGTGACTAGGTAATACTTACTGGTTTTAATGTGGTTACCTTCTTTATACACCTTTTGCTTTAGCTGTCTAACCAGTGTGTGAACTTAAAACACATGCAGAAGTTCTGTGGATCTTCATTTTGATTAAATATTCTTTCTTAATAATAAGTTTAAGATCGACTTTAAACTGAAGCTGCAGACTGAAAAATACTGCAGTTGTGTAGAAAGAAGTAGATTATTTGCATGTGACATGCGATTTTAAGCCTGAGATCCACACCCTTTTACTTGTTTAATGGCACATAGGACAGGATAGAAATCTTGACTTCTAAAGCCACCAGTGATCAATTTCAAGATTAATATAATTTTCTCTTTAGGTATAAAACCAGCTCAGAATTTAGTTTGAGGTAATCAACCTTCCAACAGCTATAGAAATCTTTAGTCTATCCTTTTGGTTTGATTTAAACTAGAAATATCACAAGTGTTTTATGACTTAACATAGTGGTAAGAAAATACCATGTTATAGCATACTTTTTTACATTATGAAATAATTATTTTTTCTTAGTGGAACTTTCTGGTTTTGTATCTAGTCAATACAAAAAAGCAGTGGCATTCACAATTAAAAAAAAAGCTAGCAGACTTTTTCTATCGGATTGACTTTACAGTTTGTGCTAAAAGGTAGAGGAATTTAAATTAGGTTCACTTAAAACCTAACATCTAGGATCAGTTTCACTAGCATACAAAGAATCGCAATGTTTTGTAACATTACTAAAGATTTAAGAAGCAATTTAACATTTCGGACATTTAACTTTTTACCTATTACTTTTACATTTTGCTCCTGCATTCAGCTAAGTGTCTTAGTTTCTCATCTCAAACAAATAAGTGTAAGTTTCTCAGATATTCTTGGGAGCTTATTATGGCTTTTTAACTGCAGTGCTCTGTCTTAACATTTCTTTTACTTCAACAGAAGGTCCCAGTTTTGCTTTGATACCTCTCCTGCAAGGTCAAGGGAGTTTGACTGAATTCAGCTCATTATCTAAGCTGTTGCTTAAATACTGATATGCAGATGAAAGGAAGTGCTTTTATTGTTTCCTATGTCCATGTCTCTAAAAATGTTGGCATTTTATCTTTCATCTACAGTGTTGAATGCTATGAAACAAAATACTATGATGACATTTTTTTCTATTTTCACTTCACTTGACTGAGTGGAAAGTAAGTTTCCTTGACCAAAAATATCTCTAAAACTCAAGCCTATATTTTGCTTTCATTTCCTTTCTATGACATACATTTAAAATCTAGGCAAAATTGTAGGTTAAGATAACATTTTAATTAGATCATTTTTAAGGAAGCTAGCTTTGCTGCTTGCTTAAAACTTTCAATTGTTTGTCAATGCTGGAGAAATCAACCTTGGATAGCATTGTTTTAGTTTCCAGTTCTGAATTTGTGGGCTTGGGGGGTTTTTTTGTTTGTTTTTTCATTTCTGCTGCGGTTTATGAGTTTATTATGGAATATAGCTTGATATCTACATATGTCATGGTCATTTTAACAATCATTAAATCTATCATATAGGGTGTTCTCTTGTCATACTTTAATAAATAACAACGATTTAATAATTCGCCGTCACATTTCACTGTAAATGTATTGTGACTCAGTTTCTGAAGTTTAGACATTCTGTTTTCCAGGAGTCTGATTTTTATGTGCATATATGAAGTCTCAATGTACAGAGAGAAACTGCTGTATTTAGGAAGAAATCTCAGTAAAAAGACTGAGCTATAACTACAGTTTGAGGGACTGTATTGGCTATCTCTCTTTTTCATTATTGCCATTTCTATTTTTTAGTTATGTCTGCAACACAGGAGTTTTAATTCTTCAAATATTTCACAAGTAATATTTAAAGACAGAAGGACAATACATGCTCTTTGATTGATATTGTTCACTCTTTTCCCTTATAAACCCAAACACACAGCCTACATGTATCAGGGAGAGAGTAAAACTGCTTACGAGAGAGCAGATTCATGTTTAATCTGTAAAATTCTAAACTCAAGTCTAATCTTCTCCTCAGTTTGGTTTTTTTTTTTTTAGGTATTTATTCCAGCTTCTCGAGTGGCATTTTAAGCCTGAGTTATCACATACTAAAAGATTAAAGAAAAAAAGCTAATCAGATACGATCAAAGTCCATATTCATTACTAGTAAAGAATTGTCTTTCAACGTTCAGAGTTTCAAGCATCATGTGTAAAACATTTCCAGCAGCTCCAGAATCTTAGTAATGTTGTAAGCTTTCTGCAGAAACATCATATGGTAAATAATAAGATGACTTACCACTTGGATCAGCCAGTTCCATGTAGATATGACCATATTTGGATCCATTTGGGAAAGGAGTTAAATCACAAGTAGCAAAGATACCACTTGGAAATTGCAGTTGAACACATATGGTTAGATTTTTGACAGCCACACAACAGCACTTGTGGTAAGTTAGAAGGAACAGTTTTTTCCAAAAGTCAGGAAATGACTTCACCTCTTAAGAGGGAAAATATCAAGATTTTCTAAGTTGTATCTAGAAGAAGAAAACAATAGTTGAAACCTAACAATGAAGTAACTTTCTCATTGAAATACTCATAGGAACTTGATGAGGTTTTTCATTTGTTTATTCTCCTTAGAATTTTGAAACTGAGGTTGAATAAACCTACCCACTACTCTCTGATGATCTGTGTGGTAACCGAATGCTCTCCCCTCTGTTTCAGCTGCCCTTATCCTACATAGGGGAAGTTTTAAAAGGTTCAAACAATTTCTTGAACCCTGGGTGTGCCAAAATATTAGATATGAAGCATTTTAGTTAAGCAATACATCTATGTTTGACATTTTGTTTTCTGATCTTCTTCTTGTTTTAGTTAATTACTCTCCCATCTCGGCTCACCACTTTCCATGAGTCAAAAATGTGTCACTTCTTGCCATGAGTTCCTGCCATACTTCTGCTTTTTCTGCTTCTGGTTTTCTGTCCTTCTTTACAGCATAAGGCACAAAGATGGTACATAGATGTACTGGTTAAACTGAGTCTTGTAAGTTCCTCCTGGTGCTAATTAGCCCTTCTCAAACAAAGCCCTTGTGCTAGTTCCTTGTAGAGAATTAACACCATACCCTTTCAAATAAGTTACTTGAAATTTCCAGCTCTTCTGTTTTCTCCCATGAAATAAACAAGGAAACCATAAGCATAAAAACTTTTTTTTTTTGTTTTCTCTGACTGATTCATTCCGGGTCTAGTCTTCTGCTTCAGAAACACATTGCAAACATGGGGAAGTATCAGTGAAGTAGAGCTACACACAGAATAATTAGCACAGCTGTGAATGCTTGGTCAACCTTTTAGATAGGTCACAACCTCCAGGGCTTGTTGAAGAGGAAATCTGACACAAGACAACTTTTTTCCCCTGTGTTCCACTTAGGAATGTGAAAGTATCCAGTGGAATTTCTTACGACTCTAAAACTCAATAATTCACCTACTGAAATAGCAAAGTAATTGCCCTGCATATAATACTGTGTGCTTTATTTTCATGTATAAGACTATTTCTGAAACTCCTTCAGAGACTATGGACATCTTAAAGATTAATTTGATAACAAGAAATTCATTCAGATGATGGAACTAAGTTTTTTTATTTTATTTTGTCTGTTATCTGGAAGGACGACTTGTGGGATCTGTACTTGTGTTTAGCTCTGTTCAAACAGTTATACTCTGCACAAATGAGGAAGAGGATAGCTTGCTAAAAGTTTTTGAAAGAGACCAAATAAATTGGAATAATTTCATCCAGTTTGGTTTGTGGGGTTTTTTTTGGTTTTGGTTTTGTGTTTTGGTTTTATTTGTGTTGTTTGTTGTTTCTTTTTTTTACTGTAGATACTTAAGCAAGTCAGACTAGTCTCTCTTTATAATCGATGAAATGAAATAGGCACTTGGGTGCAAACTGTCGGACCATACACAGATGTCTCATTTAGGATGATATGAATTACACCTGGTTCTCCACGAACTACAATGGCTAGAACTCTGCAGGCTGTGAAAAGAACCTAGGAGTCTAACTCAGGCTATCGACTGCATACCCAGTTGTGTGACTTGCACCTGACCCTATGAATTTGAAAATAACTCAGATCCTCACTCCAGACTCACTCCGTGCACCTTTATCTCAGCTTCCTGGATCTATGAAAGATCTGAAATGATGTAGTGTAGCACCAACAAGAAGCATTTTCAAACTTGACTACTGTAGTTCATATTCTCCTAAGGTAGAAACAGAGACATCTGCAGCAAGACACAGTAGTAATTGTCACAAACGCTTTCAAGAACACTACAAAAACTTCACAGTTCCCCACAGATATTATTCCCACACTCAGTATACTACATGAGATCCAGTCAGCAGAACTTCTAATCAGAAAACCAGTAATACTCAACAGCTGTGACGGGCTAGAAAGCAGCTTTGCAGAGAAGGCCCTAGAGATCCTGGTGAATACCAGCCTGACCATGAGCCAGCAATATGCCCTTCTGACAATGAAGACTAAAGGTATCCTGGGCTGCACTAGGAAGACTGCTACCACCAGTCTGAGAAAAGTGATCTCTCCCTCTCTACTCAGCGCTGGTGAGGGAGCCTTCATCTGGAGTGGCGGGTTCAGTGCTGGGCTCCCCAGTAAATAGAGACATGGACTTACTGGAGCGAGTTCCATGAAAGGCTGTGAAGATGTTGAAGGGGCTGGGGCATCTCTACTATGAGCAAAGGCTGAGAGATGGGATGGTTCAGCCTAGAGAAGAGAACCTTCAGGCAGATCTTATCCATGTGGAGAAACACCAGGTAGGGGGGAATAAAAAGATGGATTCAGGCACTTCTCAGTAGTATCCACTGATAGGACCACAACAGACAGAGAAATCACTTGCCAATAGCTGTCCCAGGCAAAGCAGACTTGACTTGGTAAATGATTTAATTTAAAACATGTAGTTACTGATTCAGGTATGAGGAAACAAGACAAACATTAAAAAACTTTGTGAAAACATCTTTCCTTCTCCCTTTCCCAGGCTCAACTTCACTTCAGGCACCTCTCTTTCGCCCTCCCTGGTCTTCTCTCCCTTTCTGATTGTCACAGATTACTCTCAGTCCCTTTGGTTGGGCAATTCATGGTGCAAGAGGCAGGGGTCATGACAAAGTGGTTTATTTCTGACACTCCTTGTTTCTCACAGTTTTTTGTTTTTTTTTTTTTCCAGCTTCTCCTTCCTTCTTACCCATTTCCTCTGTTCCAGTGTGGGTTTGTCATGACTTAAAGGGTTTCCTGGCCTGCTGGCATGTAGAGATTGCTACTGTGGGTTGACAGGATTTTGTAATACAGAAGGATGTGAAGGATTTATCCTTTAAATTTCTCTATTATGGATTACCACAAACATCACAAGAATCACCACTAGCAAGTATACCTATGATTAATAAAGTTAACATATATAATCTAGCAATTACAAATTACTATCAGTAATAATGTAGTATGGCATAAAAAGTATGGCAGCAGTTGATAACGGCAGCAACCAATTGTCTTGCAACAACCAAGCAGGTATGTACTATTACACGTTACTACCAACTTATTATTAATGAAACAACATATCAACAACGTAACAGCAGATAAGCTTATGATAGATTAATTATATGTATATATGAAGTGAATTAGACAGATTTCAGAAGGGGCCAAACCATCCCAAAGGGTTGGACAAGCTGATCCCAAAGGACGACCCACCCCAGAGGTGGGAGAACAAACTGAACTGACCACAGAAGTGGGCCCAAAGGGTGACCGATAAGATAACAGGCAGAATCTCACCACAGAGGTGATCCATATCACGGTCTGGAGTCAGCCAGGCATCACTGATGAGAGTCCATGGTCTTGTAGAGAGGTCATGCAGAATTACTGCATAGGAAGGGAAAAGTAAGTGCAACGCATGAAATTATCAGAGAGGCTCCATTTTGGATAAAAATTAAGTCCTTTTTATAACATAAAGACATAAGAAGGCATAGGATATCCTGCTATAAGCAGTCTACTTTGATGCTCTTAATTTCTATTTTTCACCTGTAACAGCCAATAGGTGATGCTATTTTCTATTTTTTTCAGACTAATTTTATTTTCCAAGACCGTTTTCCACCTTCTCAGATTATAAATTGCCATTACAGTCGCTCGTTTTTCCACTTACCAATGGTGTCTCAGGATATCTCTGGTTCCTCAGTACCCCAGTCATACTTTGAAGAGGCCAGCTGTACTTCTCTGGTTCCAAGGCCTGGTTCCCAGGCCCACAGCTCAAAGGGTGGCAGTCAGTTTCTCTGTCAGTACTTTCAGCAGACATTTTCTTCTGTTCAGTAGTTTTCCCCTTGTCACTAGGCCACCTTTACATCTGCTCACTTCTGGGCCCTCTGTGGGCAGCAGTCCCTTCAGGGTGTGCCCAGCCCTGCCATGGCTCACCTCCTTTGCTTCTTGCTGTTCCTTTTTCTCAATGTTTGCCATCCTTTTCAAAGTATCTTTTCCCAGAGGTGCCCCACCCTGGCTGGGGGCTCAGCCATGCCCTGCGGGGGGTCAGTTGGAGGCAGCTGGAGCCGGCTGTGTTCGGCACAGGGCAGCCCCAGCCTCTCCCCACAGACACCCCTGCGCCCTGCTGCCAGCTCCCGGGCACCTACATGCAGTATATATATATATATATATATATATATATACTCAGTGCCTTGGTCTATCAGCTTTTGATTACTGAAACTGCCAGAGAAACTGTATTCCTACAGAACATAAAGATCTAATTCAGTGCATTTACAACAGGAAAACCCTGTGCAAAGATAACCAGCAGTATGTTGTTTTAAGAGAAAGAATATCCACATGCTGCAATGTATTCCTTTCTTGAGATTGGGTCTGAAAAGTATCTCACACACGCACACACAAAATTCTGTAATGCTACCAATATTACCTAAAAATTAGAAATCTGCACCCATATACCAACCAGGACAGCTTTTGTCTACTTGCTGGTTAGTTCTGCTCAAGCTATCCTGCTCAGAAGCTCTCTCTCTGACATAATGCAATGTAAAAATTCTGAATCTTGGAACCTTTTTTAGTTTCTGCTACGCATCTTACCTTTTCTCTTAGCCTTTTAACCTACCACCAGCAAAAGTTACTTTCATTACAGTTTTAAAAAGCAGTTTTGCTTTACAATGAAATCTAGAAGTAAAATCTAGACAATAAAACTTTTTGCTGTTTTTGACTATGTCTGCAAAGTGCTATTAGCTTGTCAAATTGAGTGGTATTGAAGATACAACATACCCTACTAATATATTACCACTTTAAACTAAAACTAGCAGTGTTCATTAGAACAAGACTTGACATTGTATTTCTGACTTCATAGTATATCAAATCACATCTTCAATATTAATAATCTACTGATAATTACATACTTCCAAAACTAAGATCCTCTGTAACCCCATTTTAGAGATTTCGTAGCTATTTCTATCAAGAAAGTAGTGTAAAGATCCTTTTTTTTGAAAGTGACATCACTGAAAATGAGGTTTCATACAGTGCAAACTACTTAGTGACACATATATTTCAATCGAATTAGGTGTAAACAGAGATGTTCTTCTCAGTTGATGCAACCCCTTGCTGTAGAAAGTCAAGTGAGATTAAACAGTTCAGAGTTCTTGTCCTCCATTTCTACCTTGCCATTCCCATTTTATGTAAAAAGCTAAATGTAGCTGTAGCTGTAAATAGTGTTCTGTTTAAATGTAAAGTGTCCTTTCTAACTTTAATCTATCTGTTGGCAAAAAACATCTGCTGATAATGATTTACTATGGGATATGCATGAGAAGTCAGTTAATGAGCTGAATCATTTGTTATTTGCTCAAGCATACATGCTTTCAAGGTATTTTTAAAGGAATTTTCACTAATTTAATTAAAACCTATGAAGTATTAAAAATCTTAATGGATAGATATATCCTCCTGCAGATCCCTGCGTGGAACAGTTTTTCCTGATTTCATAAAAAGAACAAATTGACTGTCAGTTGATTCTAATTAGCAATATAGACACTTCACAGGCATTTAGAAATAATTATTTGTTCCCAGGCCTAGTCTGGTACGACTATACTGTGCAGGTCAATTGACAGTCTGTTGCTGTAGTTAAAGAACAGGATAAGCTGTAAGAAAAGGAAGCATTACAGGTCAATGTAAGGCAAAAGTCCTGTGCTTTGGTCAGCTTTTAGCTGTCTCAGACTGATTTAAAAGATGATCTTTTCAATATGATTATAAACAAGCTCTGTCTAAGCAACTAATTCCATGCGTGCTCTGGATATCCTGATGTCTAGACCATTCCTGAAAGTGATTTAAATTTATCTGTTTTATTTTGCTGTAAAATGTCTAGTTTCTTGAGACAGTTATATTACTTCAACCATGGCAACCATCATTGCCAGCTGAACACACTAAGGCCACTCCTCCCAAGTGCTTTCATGTTGCACTTACCTCTCCTTTGATTCTTTTGGTATCTTGGATACAGCAGATGAAAGACGAAAGAAAGATGTCTCACCTCTCATCACTCTCTTACATTTAGATGCCATATATGCATACGTGGTCAAGTGTAGTGTGATTAAACTATTAACACATTTTCACCAAATTGAGGAACAAGGCAAGGTTTACTGGATAGATAACTGGGTGTACAACTGTTTCAAATATAAGGTTCACTTGGCCAAGGGATCATATGAAAAGCATCAACAACTTTTAAACAACCGAAAGTGCAGATGTCAAATGCATTCACGTCAAAAGAACATCTAAATCTTTTGAAATTCTCACAGCAGTAATGACAATCTAATAAGAAAAGGGGCATAGGTAATATTGCTCCTAACCAAAATATAATATTCTGAAAATACACAAAAATAAAGGTAGGAGAAAACATCTGTGACATATTTCACTGCTGTTTATACACTACAGTGAAACAGCTGAACAAATAAACATTTTGAGTAAAGATTGAAACAGACTGTCTGGGAAAACACTTTGGAAACCAGAACATTATATTTGAAACTGGAAAGACACTATTTTGACACTGCTGCCAATTTCAACCATCCAAAATCATGAGTCAAACCTCAGATAATCACAGTATTTGCTTAAAAATAGAAATGTAAAAGAAAAATAGTTTGTGTTTCTTTTTACTAGCCCTTTGCTTTCTGAAATCCTACAGATTACTTGTTTCATTTTGTCAAGGTTTTATAAACAAGCATTAAAACTTAAAGCTTATCTTCTGAAATAAAGATAGCCTACAATCTCTTAATTCCAGCTGCAGTGGCTTTATGAAAATACTAAATATCATGAGACTTTTGTTATATTTATGAGGGCTGGGAACACGGCCAATTAACCAACAACATTTAAGACACATGTTGACAAAAGAAATAATAAGAAAACACGTTCTTAAAACATCCATTCTCTTCAGACTTTTTTTTTTTGGCAACAGGTAGACTGTGCAAGGCTGACTCCTTAGTCACTGGTCAGCAGTGAAATCAGAAGTTAAAAAGCGATGGTAAGCGATGGTAACTTCCCTCACTGAAGTGCCAGATGGGCAGTAGATGGGCAGAGGTAGCTGTTTTGCCAGAAGTAAGGGATACACATTGGATCTACAGTCTTCATGTCCTGGTCTCGCATTACTTTGATTTGCTGCAGCTGATTGATATCAGGGGGACCGATAAGGACCCTGGTCCCAGCAGCCACTGGACAGCCCTGCACTCCAGCCCTACCATAACCGGCCTCGCTTCACCCAACATACACTTCCCTTTCAGACTGTATATAGCAAAAGTGATGTGTAGCAAATAAGGCAAACTCTTCTGACAAACCCTCCCCCTTCTTCTGCCCGCCCACCCCCTTATTTATAGCCTTTCTACACAGAAACCTGTAATGATACAACAATGATGTAGTTCTTAAATACACATTTTCAGGCATAAGTTAAACCACAGTAACTCAGTTTTATAGCAGTATGACAGAGTCCAGACACAGAAACTAAATCCATTTAAATTAAAACATCACAATGGAGGAAAAGATAACACTTTACACAGTAAGCTTTCTAGAGCAAAAGACAATTCCTCATCCTGAGAATATGCAGAACCTTGGAAAACAAGGTCTTGAATGTATTTGTGTTTCTAGAAGGTACTGTAACAGAAATAATACCAATACTAACAATCAAAAACATATGACAAAGAGGCCACTCAGTCATTGTTTTATTTTCCGTTCCATTAGTAGAAAACAGTTGTTTGGGATTTTTTTTACAATCAAAATTTCAAAGATTAAAACTTTGGGAAAGCATTTACCTGTAAGTGTTGTCACTAAAACTGTTAAAAGTTCTTCAAATGGATGACAGAAATGAAGGCAATCATCACAGTCAGTATGGGATATCATCTTGAGACACAATGCCTAATACCCATGTACGAGCAGTGACAACTTGTGATTACAGTCAGGTCCGTCTCTTGGAAAGTCACTTACATGTGAATAGATATAAAACCCCATTTATTACTATTTTACAAACCGCAGAAGATGTTAAAGAATTAGATTTCTTGTCATATCTCAATGCACATAAAAGTAATGAGAACATTGATTCATTGGCTATGTATTTTGTCACTTCTTGGAAGCATTGAAATACAGTAAAATAAAATCTCATTACAAAAAATAAGTGGTCAACAAAGTCAGCACTGCAAGAAACATAATGGGAAAGCAAGAGCTGTTCTGTGATTCTCACTGTCTTAAGGCAAATATTCTAATTTATGTTGTTTCTGTTTCAGTTTAGAAGGTGCTTCACCTCTCTGTCCTTCTTTCCACTATTTTCTGGGTTACCATTGTCATTCTGTTCATCATTGTCATTATGTTTACATGCATACAGACTTCTCCTTTCTCCTGAAGAAAGATTTGTTATTATTTATCATGCTATTTGTGTCTTCAGTGTTTTGAAAGGACAATGGAAGAAAAGAACTTTATAAATTAGATTATTAGTATTATATCAAAGCTGGGACAATGCAGAACAATGAGAACAGCTAATTCCTATTAGCTTCACAGTCAGATACCAGTGTGGAAGCTATTGTCTGCGAAGAGGCTGATATGGCAATGGCATAATGGGCTGATTAATGTCATGTGGCTGTTGTTACAGTCACATGACATACTAGGTCATAGAAGTTACAAACTTCTTTAGGTCTAGATGAGTTTTAAATTAATCAGTGCCCATGGACATTAATGAATTCTTTAAAAATCACATATATCATGCCAGCACACGTGTAAACCCTCTATATGTTATATAGAAAAGAATTTGTATATCTCGGTACTAGTAATCATACTATCTCTTCACTGATAAGGAAAAAAAGGTTTAATTTCACTAATTTGTGTTGATGATTTGTCCAGGACCAACAAATTTAAAAGGATTATATGCAACAATGCTAATGTACACATTATGTTAAAGTAAAAGGTGTGGGAATCCCATGTTATGAAGTATTTCAGCCTGAAACCTTCTTAGATATAGAAGTCTGCCTACTCCCCAGTCACAGAATGATAGAAAGTGCTGTTGGAAGAGACTGTGAAGTTATCAGATCCATCAAAATGCAAAATTGGTTATATCTGTGTATTCCTGTCAGAGAGTTTTATAACCTGCTTTTAGTATTTCCAGTGATGGGTACTTCATGATCTCCAGTGCTTCATTATTTTTGCTTTCTTCAAGACCTCCTGTGCTGCAAAATAAGGAATCTTATCTTATGGGCAACAGTTTATTCTTTGCCTTTTTGCTGGTATGGGAAATTAAGAAGCCCCAGTTTGAATACATTTCAGTTGTTCAAGATGGAATTGGGGTCACTGAAGTATGGAAATTCAGAAGTTCATGTAGCAGGGCTAGGATGAGATGAGCATCCATTAGTGGAGCAGACAACATCCTTAGCAGCATGTGGTTGGAGAGAGCTGTGGTTTAATCCCCCAAGAAGATTGTTAGCTTCAGTCTTACCTCCTCACATCTGAAACAGGATAGCTTGCAGCAGTCCTAAGATATCGACCAAAATCAGGCAGTTTGAGTTATTTTGATGGTTCTGTGAGGTTTTATCACGTTCCTTTTATTAAGAAATGTGATGAAAAATGAGTTTCTAAATGGGACTGGCTCATATGTATTCTGCTTCCAACAATGTGTCAGCATCCATCAAGGAGACAGTAGATAACGTAGTCCAAGTTAGTCATTTGCTAATGAGCTGATGCTGGAGTCAGCCCTCTGTTTTTCCAAAGTAGCTGTGATCATACCTCACTGATGTTGTCATGAGGCTTTTTGGAGACTAACAAAAGAAGACAGTATCAAAATGATGTGCAAAAGCTCAAAGTTTTCTGGTTTCCGTATTCCTATTTTCACTCTTATTGTTGAATTCATTTGCATTTCAACTAATTTAAGGTAAGGAAAGTACATATATGATGAACATGTTGTTCTTTAAGTGTCTGCCAGAGAGCTAGCACAGATCGGCACATTACCTAAAGTTAGACCTTTGAGATCTTTTGGAGATTTTTCCTGTTCATGATTAGCTTAGTTAAAGCACTTACAATAAGCATGCAGTCAAGAGCTGGATGTAATTATTTGATGTCCTGTACTAATCGTTCTCCATCTGCAGAGTGTTTTGTCTTGAGAAATGTCATGCACCAGTATGCATGCACCAGCATGGATATATTATACTGCTGAGTCTTTTAAACCCTAAGTTTATTATCCCCACATTATGCTATAGCATCCACTCTCCATATAGCACGATAGCTATCAAAGTGTTTTAAGAAAGTATAGACTTATTGACGAGAAAATAAAGGCTTTAGCATAGGACTTGTAAAGAAATCATTTGCAATAGGGTAGTAAAAGAAAATATACCATTTGATATGACAAGATCTCTCAGAATAAGTATTCTCATGTGTGAATGGAAAGATTTGGTCTCACTGGACCATTTGTAAGTGCAACTCTAATGCTACTAACAACTACTCCATAAATGAAGACTTACTCTCAAAAGGAAGAATACACTTAGACAATAATCAATCTAGAATCTTACAGACTACTTTGTCAGCCAGAAAAAAACATCATCCCTCTCACTTGTCCAGTGCAATTTCTTACATTTCTCCTATCTTAATCACCTCAAACTTCAACACATATGAGCTCACACTTGGAAGCTGCCAAATTCCTAGTAGGTTGTTTTAAAAGAGACAGGTGATGATTTTTCTTACTTTCCCTAACAGTTCTTTTAAAATCACAAATGCCATCACAATTTATTGAGAATAGAAATGTCAAAAAGAAGTGTCAAAATTGATTTACTTTTCACTGTGTAAATATCATGAAGAAATGTAGTGTTCTAGCTGCAGATATGAAATGTTGGTGAGCACTGGATTGCACTAGCAAAAGCAAGGCTGCAAATGTCTGCATGGAGATATATATATATACAACTATGTAGTTTAATACAGATACAAGTGCGATTGATTTCAGTATTCTCTGGATGTCTACATCTGAGTTAGGCATCTAGAATCCTGTTATAGTCTGTGGAGAAAAACTTTTTTTTCTGCCTTGTGAATGATCTGACCTAGTTTAGATTTATGTATTAAGCTGAAATAAACTTCACTCTCTCAGTAACTTTCCTTCCATTCATAGTAACAGAAGTCAGATGGCTAACTCAGACAAAAACATGTACAGTGTAGGTAGATGAGACTAAATCTGGTTCTGATATTCGCTTCTTATTAATTATGCAAAAGCTTCTGAAATCACAGTAAAAAGAAATAAGTAATGCATACAATAAGGCATCTTTTCTAAGATTGTGTTACAAAAATTTTGGGGTTTTCTGTTCAAAATAACAATGGACCTAATTTTTTCTGTTGTGATCAAAGTGACTGTAGCAGACTGCTGTAGCACAGGATAAATATGTTCAAACTATATTATTCAAAAATTATCTGATGCTGATTTTTAGATCTTTTTAAGCAAGTGGAAGAATAATTTCTATGAATGTCTACTTCAGGCCTGTGCCAAAGCACAGAAGCCAGTAAACAAATCCTTGATTACTACAGTTGTAGGCAATAGTTTTATTGGACAGTAAAAGAGAAAAGAGAAAATTAGAAACTTTTTTTGCATCGCTTCTGACTACATGGAATCTATGGTGATCTTTACCTCCTTGCAATTAATGAAAAAAGGCAAATTTCCATGACTGAGTGTCATATATAAAGGTTTTTAGATACACCTGTAGTGTAGAAAGGACCAGCTAGCACAGTAAGCTCTAATAGGTCAGCAAAATAAACTTCTCCACTTATTTTAATTGCGTATTTTTGGAAATGTGTATAAAAGTTCTTCTAAAGAGAAGGAAACCAACTATTTGGGGTACTGAACTGTACATTGTTCATTGCTCATTGTACAGTACTTATATAATCAGTATTTGTATGCATATATCTCTCACAATAAGTGAGATCCAGCCTGATGCTATAGTGAAGGAGGTACTGTTTTCTGTCAGTTATCTTCCTGGTGGTAGGTGATCAAAGAATGACAGACCTTTCCACCATTCAACTACTTCCTTTACATTTATACTTAAAATCCCATTTTAGACTAATGGGACTAATTTAGACTAATTTCCACCTCCCAACAGTCCTATGATTAGAAAGCTATGAGAATTTGATTATATTTTTATCTGAAAGCTCAGTGAAGAGTAACTTGCCAAGGCAGAGCAGGGGCTCAGGAAATGGCTTCATTTACTGAAATAAATCCAAGTTAGTACACTATTAAAGTGTTTGCCAAAGCTAAGGTTCATCACTGACTGTCTGGCACAGTACCTTTAGTTTAAAAGTGTCTTCATTATCTTGTGTCACACAGTGCGGCTGGTTATGCAGATGCCTTTATGTCATATTTCCTCCATCCTCAGTGGATCAGATGTTGGAGACAGCAGTGGTAGGGAAGGGCAGGAGGGAGAAGACCGTCTCATAATGTCAAACAGTGGACAAAAGCTGTGGAGTACCATCTGGAAGCTTGTTTGAGCCTGTAGTGTGACACAGTGGGACTAGCACCTTTTCACTGCTTCGTGCCACAGTCTTTTCCCCTGTCCTGTGGTCTGCTTGCAGTCATTCAATGGGCTGGAGAGGCACTTCACACTGCTGCAATGTGCTAGGAACACCTCTGGCCACTAAAGAGTGTGGAACAGGAGTTAGCTGAATCATTTCCATGGCCATTAAACGAGATTTGACCTAATAAATTTTGGAACACTTTTGTTCTAAATTTCAGATTCTTCAAATTCTTACCCAGCTTCCATTTCTCTTTACACTTCCAGGCTGGTAAATAAAAAATTCCAACAGCAGCACTTAAAATCTGTGTGCTTAAATCTTAGGTCTTCTTTCCTCTCCTTCTCTTGTTACTAACATGCCATATAAAAACAACTAGAGAAGGCAGTATCTAAGAAAATATGCACCTGTCAGAATTCAGTTCCACTTGTAGCTTATTATTCAAATTGGTTTCCTCTCTGTTGCAGAAAGCCACTGAATCTTTCATTGTCTCCTGCCAGGAGACTATTCATGAATTCACACAGTTATTTCTAGTCCTAGCTTACCCTTTCACCCTGCACAATGTGACTTTTAGCCTAAAGGAACTACTCACATCTAAGCCAATCCCCAGAGCATTGGTATATGAACTATTAGATCTGAGGAGCTCTTTTTAGCTATTAGATGTGAAGACTGTTTTGGCAAACACAGTGACTGAGGTGACCTGTGTTCACCATAATTATATGAAGATAAGTTATTCCTGTGTGATTTATGGAAAATGTATCATCTAAGTAGAAAAACTATCAAAACAGAGAAACTAAATGAGCCTGTAAATTCCACTGTCCCCCCTCTGCAAGTGGCCACTACCACATACTTTAGGGGAAAGTCTAAGAAAAACTGAAATAATAACCTTTCCTCAGAAGGAATGCATTTTTTAACTCTCACTCTTGGGTGGCTGCTTATGATCACAATCAGTGAAACTCTGTCTTTGTCATAATAATAAAAATAAAAGAATAGCCTATGGTTAATTTTGTGGATGGTCCCATGGCTCACGTAAATGTCTGGTTCATTTAAAGCCAGCTACATTCTCAGCCTCACTGACAGGCTATGCCATTCCTCCTGGAGGAATGAATTCCAGAGGTTAATTATATATTATAAAGGATTATATCACTTTTCAGTTCATCTGAATGCTGCTTTCCCCTACCCCCCATACCTTTCTTTCTTTTCAGTGCTTTATACTCCTCTATCACAGCTCTCTCACTTCATTTTTCTTATCCCCAGCACAAGTCCCCATCTTGGTATTTGTTTTTGTGGAAAGCTACAACAAGTAAACAGACCCTAAGGGCTGTTTATTCACCAAATCTAGAGGCATAGGTGCAAAATACATTTTTGGTCAATACAATCTTATAAAGTTTAGTATAATGAAAATTAAAGAACATCCAGGCTGTGAAACTATTAACATGGGGTCCATTCCAGTAATTACAACAGCCATGACAAAAGCCTTAAAATAAATTTCCTGGTTGAATAAATTCAGATAGTCTTATGAGAAGATTTCTTTTCCAAACAATGCACAATGAAGTGATCACAGATACATCTGGCAGAATCCCCTAATGAGTATTGTGTTCCTGTCTACTAAGTATCAAACACATTTTTACTGTTCCATGATGCTATTTAGATGGTAGAACATGGTCACCATGTGCCATGTGAAATGTAACTCATTAAAATGTTTTCTGAATCAAGGTGAATCTTATACTACATAATCATAGCTATTACCTTTTTGCAAGATCAAATATATTAACATTTGCATATGTTAAGCTTACAAAAGCATACAGTAAAATCCTGATTCCATTTTTGTGAGGGCACAATATACACCATTTTAAATAAGATTTTTTTTTAGATGACAGCAGCATATATTGTTATGCATATGTCTTAATTTTCATTCCTAAATGCTTAAGTAGATCTCTTGGGTTGTGTCTTTTTAAAATTCATTTAGTAGCAATGACCTGCATATGAAATTAATATTAACACATCAACACTTTTTTTTTCTCCCCTTAGTCTCAGTCAAACATAGATTAGTGGAATTAATACATGTTGTATTGTGTGATTTCCTCTAAAAAAAATAAATAGCAAGACAATCTGGTACCAGGAAAAAAGAGAAGGGGGAAGGAAGTGAACACAAAGGGGAGAAGAAGGATGTAAAGGTAAGGACAGAGAAATGTGAAAGAAGCAAACAAATTTCTTCCCTTCTGTGTCAAACATGAAAAACAATGATTACCTGAAGGTTCTAAGTCTGTGTGTGGATGCAGCACTGAGAGATAGCTGCACAACCTGATATGATTTCTCCCTTTCCATAACTGTCTTCCTCAAGTTCAGATTGTTTGAAAGCATTGTTGGGTAATTACATGCCTGAGAATTGAAGTCTTGATTGGCATAATTATACATGTTGTCGTCACAGAGGTTATTTACTGCATGCTCTTAGTTCTGCATTGTTAATGTGCTTTTATTGTTCACTGGAAGAAGGAAAGAGTTCCAATTAGCATTGGTTTTCACCAATATTCTGAGCATTGATTAATTGGTTAATGGTTATTGAGTTAATTGGTAATAGGTATTCTGAGACACTCTTATTTGGGGTTCTTCCTTCTGTTAACTTTCTGTTCTTCAGTATGCGTTCTTCATCTGGGCAGTTACCTCAGTTAAAGTGTGACGTTGAAAACAGCAGATATTAATCTATCCATAACTGCACTGGCTGATAAACCAGAAGCACTGTGAAAGCATAAAACACATTACAGTGATTATTATAGCTTATTGCTGCTCTGTTTTTATCATTCTCTCCTTTACATAATAGGTTTAAACTAATATTTGTTCCAGAGTCATGTCCCATGGAGCAGAATGGAAAAACAGAATTTTACCAAGCAATAGAATACATTCACACATACTGCATAGGAAAAAATGAAATAACAGTGTATGGCTTTACGAGGTGTAAGCTCTGCCCAGTGCAGCTAGACAATGCATGCAGACCTGAAGCTTTAAAACTCTCCGTCTTGCAGAAAAGAAATATGTTTTATGTGAGTTTAGTGATATTCAGCAGAACTGACCCTCCAAGGAACACAATTTCCTTTATGAAAGAGAAACTTAGCTCTCAGAATTTTATGTATAGTATGGTTTAAGAGAACTGAAACCTGCAGATGAGCACATAAAATCACAACTGGAAAAGTCTAGAAGCAAAAACACGGATAAAGAAAGAAAAAGTTCCTAAAATACTTTGTTCTTAAAAGTTAACTTTTCTGCCCTTAGTGCTGTAAGAGGAATCATTGAAACTTAAGCTCTATTCAGTAGATATGGTTTTCTATAACTTAAAATCACATAATAAAGTAGGCTGGAAAGTACTCCTGGTGGTCATCTGATCCAAGGACTTGCTCAAAGCAGGGCTAAGTTTAATGTTTGATCAGATTGCTCAGGATCTTCCCAATCTTGTGTTTTCTCTGTGTACTTCTGACAAGAGTATGGCTTCATCTTTTTTATAACAATTAATTAGGTAGTTGAAGACAGAAGACTTCACTAACCTTCTTCCTCAGACTGAAAAGAAACCAACCCAAATTTTATCAGATTCTTCTCATAAGGCATATGCTACAATCCTGTTGGTAGCCCTCCATTGGGCTTGCTCCAGTTTGTTAATGTCTTGTACTGGGAAGCCTAAATTTTGATGCAGCACTCAAAATGTGGTTTCAAGTGCCAAATAGATGGGGATAGTCACTTCTCTTACTGGCTACGCCCTTACTAACGCTATTCAATATGCAGTTAGCCTTCATAACCACAAGAGCGCACTGCTGACTCATGATCAACTTGCTGGGCAACAGGACTTCCAGGGCCATTCCCTCAAAGCTGCTTTCAAACCAGTTAAGCCTGTCGTCTTGCAGGGGGTTATTCCAGCCCCATTATTGTTACATTTCACATGTTTCCCATGCTGCATGTGTTCATGCACAGGCACTTGAGACAGACACCTAGATACACAGCTTTGTTTGGGGAAGTGTAATAGCCTCCTGCATCTTACTGTGCCTGAGAGCCTCCTATGTCCCACCGCATTCTTCCACTTTTCCTTGTGCTTTATGTACTCTTTCCTTTTGAATCTCACTTTAAAACCAGACTCCATCATCTTGGGAATCTATATCCATCCATTTAAGAATAACTTCAGACCATCTGTCCTTCCATGTAGTGTGGTTTCGGGGGGTTTTTTTGGTCCCTTCAAGGTCTCTGCAAAGATCCTTTCCATGTCCTGCCTGTCCTCCCTGATGTTACACTCACCTTCTCCCATAGCTCCTTCACTTGACATCCCTGTGTCTCTGTTAGGGTGCACATCCCACAGGTGTCAGCCATGGGGCAAGAGAAACCACAGGCACTCCTGGTAAGTTAGTATCTGGACAACCTTGTCCTTCCTCAGGAGTTGTGTCTTGGTCAAGGCCACGTCGTGGCCAGGGGGTCATTGCTAGTTCTGTTGGGAACCATACACCCAACTTTGCCATTGTAGGATGAACTCCAGCAGTCCCAAAGTCCCTTGCACAGTGCCTCTTGGTGTCCTGCACGAGCTGCTGAATGCTGTTTAATATGTTCTGTTCATATGCTCCTCTTCTACAAGCCTGGTTTAGATTATTTTTGGTAATTAGCTTAGGCTCTATGATTCTTACAATTACAAAACCTCTATTTTGTGACAGAGAAAGAGCAAGCAAGAAGAAGGACGTCCCTGTAATCCAGTAACAAATGATTCTTCTCTGCTGAAGAACATTCTGCACCCACTTGCAAAAATTACATATGTTTTTTTCCATTTAAGAGGTTTGGGATAATATGTTTGAATAGAAAGCAGCAACATGAAATCTCAGGACTTCTTTCTCAGGGGATCTTTTTGACTACAAAGTTTGTTCCCCTTTTATTTAACATGTTCCAGCCTTGTGAAGCTGTCTTTCTCAGCTACAGTAAAGCTGCTTAGTAGGATGCCTCTCCCTTTGCAGAGTACACTCAACTACAATTGTGTCACCGAGTAATGTTCAGGACTCCAAAGAAGAATGTGACTTTCAGTGATCGGTCACTCTTAGGATGAGAATGACTTGAGTTCTTTTTCTGATGACTAGTTTGATTCTTGATAACTAAACTGTGGTCCAAACGGAAGATGGCATCACTGTCACCTTAAAATGGCTTCTAATTGAGGGGGCCTCTGATGAGTTCTTAAATATTCAATAATGCTTGACAGTAGGTGGTATCTACTGAGAAATAAGCTTGAGAGTCCACCTAATTCTTATTTTACAACCATCTGAACATAGTCCTATTAGTTCATTCCTCAAATTCCTTGTAATCTCAAAGAGGTCATGGTGCATTCTCTTACTCTGAACAGGTGCTAACATGCAAGGCTTACATTGAACAACCCTATGATTCAATTCCTGACATTACATTTGTACAGCTACATGCCATGCAATATGCTAAATCCTTTTTAATCCTCTAACAAATTACTGTTTAAACTAGGAAGTACAGTAATGAAATTGTTGTATTAGCACTCATCCTTGAACCGAAATGGATTTGTTTCCCAAGAAACCAAAAAGTATTTTCTCTGAGCTGAAGAATTTCTAGAACTGGGTAAACAGTTGCACAGATACTCCTTGAAAGTGAATATTAAGCTTGCACATTTCGTGGCTCACATTAGAAAGGTTATAATTTATGCAGAATGAGATAATGTTTGGGGTAATAAGAATCCCAAATCCCTTAGACTCTTGACACAGATACAATTAAGCAAGCCGGACAAGAGTCTGACTGAATCCTTTACAACTACAACCAGACGTGCACACACAATTACTTCACAGCACTCTGACATGTTATATTTAAACTCTGTACCCAGCCAATAAATCTTACAGAAGTCTATTTTTTTTTTCTATCAACATTGCCTTGGGCAAGACCTATGTGTCCTAGAAAGGAAAAACTGTAGCAGTTTATAAAATTTTCTGATACTATTTACCTGATTCATCTCTTCAACCTTCTTCATTCTGTAAAAGATTCAGTGCCACAATGACTACTGCAGGGTATCCTTCTAGTGATAATATCAACTGGTCAGGAATCAATAACAATGCAAAATGTGTGACTGTCTCTCTTTCACATCATTGCAAATATTGTATTCTGTGTGGTGAAACTATGGCCCTATCGAAGACAGTGGAAAATTTGCCACTGACTTCTGTAGGACTACAATTACCAACTTTACAGGTCTTAAAGACCTGACTCTTGAAGTTCTGTTATTTTGTAGCGTTTTCTATTGTTTCTTACTAGGGTTTTTCATAGATAATCATAAGTGCAGTGAGAAATTTGAAATTAAACTAGAAAGTTAGCCAAAAAAGTTTAAAGAAACATTTATGCTTCCATATATATCTACTTTTTATCAAATCATGTTATTTAGTGATTTTTTGTTCACAAGACTTGAACAGATTGAATATCTAATGTCTCTCATGACCTTAACAATAATTTGTTAACAGAGTGGTCTGAAAAAGAATTACCGTGTTTTAAAGATCATGTTCAAAATCTACAATGAGACAACAAACATAATAAAAATTAATTTTATAATCAACTTCCAGTAAGTGTGAGGAAATCATGTTCTTTCAGAAATAAGTAGCTAAAATAGTTATGTAAATTACTCAGCTGTCTATAATTATCTATAACTTCTAAATTGCCTTTCAATTTATTTCTAGCACATTTTCAGTGTTTAAATGAAAGATCAATATTTATGCTGAGTTACAGAGAAAAAAATCCAGAAAATATACTTTTCTGTGACATGTTCTCTAGGCTGAAACCAAATTACCTCCCAGTTAAATTTATAAATGAGCTCCACTTCCTAACAACAGGGTTAAATTAACTTCTGTTTCCTGTATATAGGGTGAGTGGGAAGGAGGGATTAGGAGTTTTGGGGGGAGAGGGTAATCCAATTTGTTAGTAAAAAACCCAATTTTAACATGAGGATCAGAGAATAGCCACTGAATTGTTACCTTACAATTTGCCACAGTGTTATAAATTTTACTGCTTTCTATTTCCATTAACAGTATATTCCATTTGCTGAATTCATGTTTTACAATAATTTTCCTTTTTGATACAGGATTGAATGATGCTAAATGAAGTTACCAAAGATGGAAAGACAGAATTGAGATGCAACAATGAGACAATAGCAATGAACATTTTTTTTCTTCTTGAAAACTCTCTATCATGTATTTTCTGAACAATAAATGGAAATGTTATTTTCTAATTTTCAATGTTCATGCAAAACCATCACTAACACTGATAATACGCATCCTTCTGTAGAATTCAGTGCGTTCATTCAGCAAATATTTTTCCCTCTTGAAATCTGTAATAGAACGTATCTTCTATGTGCTAATACACATATCTATAGCGGAAAACCAGAACACTCATTTACTGTATGCTTACAGTGAAGTTCTGATGTGTATTTAAATGTATCCTGCTTATTAGATATTTTGCTAAAGAAAACAGTCACATGTTTGAAAAAGACCGATCCCATTTCTCTTTACCACCCATGTCTTTCTAATCACTGAGGCAGGTTCAAGCCTGTGCAGGGTTTTTTTTCTCTCTGTCAAATTTCATAGATAAAAAGCTTGAAATAAGTATGTTGATTTTAAACTAAAACCAGTCCAAATGTACATACTTTCTGAAGATAAGAGAAATCCCTCTCATATCAAAACAACTGCCGACCTAATTCTTCACATTCCCCTGTGCACGACTAGCGAATTCCTTGTATGAAAAACTGCTGCTTTTGTAAGAAAAGGCGTTTTGGCCCTTTATTGTGCCTTTCTCTCTTGCCTATACCACACTGGAGGTTTACAATTTCCCTTTCTGAGTGAGACTAGAAGAAAATGTGACAGTAGCAGGTGGTAACAGGTCTGATATATTTAGTTCCAAACAAGTACTCTCTTAGAGACAATTGCCTGACATTTGCTGATTCAAGACTCTCAAAAGCTGTGAGAAGTTGACAGAGGGAAGTAGGAAAGCTATTCAGGATTCTGAGATTATAGACAGTCTGTTTTTACAGAAGAGTGACCTGGGAAGAAATAACATGGCATGGGGCTACAAATAGCAGGGACACAACAGACTTGGACAAGCTGGATACATTCAGATTTCTGCAACAAGATCGGATTCACCCAGGAGGGCTGAAAGAGTTGGCTGCTGTGATTTTTGAATTCAGCTGTCTGTTATCTGCAAAAAAAATATGGTGATGAGGGGAGGTATAACTAGAAAAAAGCAAATGCTATGCCCATCTTGCCTTTAGAAAAGGCAAAGAGCCCACGTGGGTCCAAGGAACAAACTGATCAGCATCACCTCAGCCCCCGGAAAGACCACAAAACTTTTGATCTTAGGTTCTGTTCCTAATGTGAAGGATAAGTGTATCTGGAGTAGTTGGCACAGATTTGCAAAAGGCTTGACTAACACAAAAACTTTCTTCAATAAAACGAGTGTTATGTGGGTCACAAAAGACTGGTGGACATACTCTACTTTGTTGTTAGTAAAGCTTTTGACACCATCTTATCAGCATTCTTATTTGGAAATTGAGAAAACACAGACTTCACTTTGGAAAAATGAACTGCTAGACAGATTGAAAATTGTCTGGACTGCCAGGTGCAGATAGTAGTGATTATTGACTTGATTTTGACCGACAGAAAGCAACAATCAGAGGGTCTCAGAGACCAGTTATGTATCCCATATGTATTCAACATCCTTACCAGCCACCTGGGTGATGGCACGTGGGTGATGCTTGGGTACCCACAAGCAAATTTGTAGCTGACTAAATGAAGGGGAGTTGTTGACACAGAGTTTCAGTCCAGAAGTACTTAAAAAAATTTGAGGACTGGGGCCAACAGGAATCTGATCTTTGTTAAAGTTCAAAGTCAGAAACTGATGGAAAAACCTGCACATATGTACAGGCTAGAAACTGACAAACAAATAGCAGCATTGCTGGTAAGAGCTTAAAGATTATAGTGGACGCCAGGTGGAACCTTGTGCTGTTATTGCATAGAAGCCAAACAATGTATTGGTCTATGTTAAGAGGAATATAGCTAAAATTAAAGGAAAGCTGCTGTCACTCTGTATTTAGCATTGATACAGTTCCATAATATTGCATACAACTTAAGCCTTCCACCCGGTTCCAGAAAGATATGAAGAAAGTGGAGAAGTTCAGCAGAGGTCTGCCCTTATGACCAGGGACTCAGAGAACATGTGCGGTGGAGAGAGGATGAGGGAAAAGGGGTTGTTCAATTCAGAGAAGAGAAAACTGAGGGGAAATTTAACAAATGCCTATGGCCATTTGAAGGACAGCTACAAAGACAACAGAGATATACTCTTTGTAGTAGTACCAAACAACATAACAAGATGAAGTTGCCATAAACGATGTCTTTGAAGTTTTAGGCAGAGAAAAAGTCATTAATAAGGTAGTGCAGTTACCAGCGTAACACAGCATTGGAACTTGTTGCCTAGGGAGGTCAAGGGACCTCTTGTCCTTGGAGATTTTCAATGCTCTGCTAGACGCAGTGATTGCTGACCTGACCTAGTGTTGGCAACAGTCCCACTTCAAATGGAAGGTTGAACTAGATGATCTCCCGAGTTGCTAAATCTCGTTATTTTATTGCAAATCTTGCCAAATTTCATAGGCTAGTTAAGGCCTGAGATCAAGATTACAAGAAATCACAAGAAGTATTGATCATAAGAGAATTCCAGATTTCATTAAAGGAAAAAAAAGTCTGTGAAGGATCCTCATTTAAAAAAAAATCAGAAAAATATAGAAAGAAGCCCACCTAAAAAAGTGTTGTGATGTTGCAGATATTCTCCTGGTATTTAGGAGCCTTACCTATGTTTTGTGAAATCCAAAATGGATTTCTGCAAATCTAGTGTAGTATGCAAGGTCTTAGGCTGGTTCAAGGGTGAAAGTCATTCTTCAGACACAGGGAAATAAAATACTTATTTAAGGAGATTTTGTTTGCTTATTTTTTACTGAAATATAGACAAATTATTTTTTGCATACTGTCCATATAATGAACCTAGTACATAATATGAGGCTTTACAAGAAATGTAGCAACATCTTGCAGTGTTCAGAAGACTTAAAAGAAAGAATGAGGCATTAGATGAGGAAACATAAATCTGCCACCCCATCAAGTGCATAATGAAAAAGAAATTGCAAAAAGGTTTGTATTACCCAACAACACCATGCTTTTAGCTCATTCTAAAACTTTTTCTGGGATTTAAAACCGTTGAATAAACATGTTCCTCTTGTTGTAGGAGTGCATGGAGTCATACATGCAGACATACTGCACTCAGATTTTGCCCACAGTAGCCAAAAACATGAAGAAATGGTCTGTTCATTTTCTTAAGTCTGAGGTCATCGTATTTGCCCAAAACTATGCAGTATGCGTTAAATAAAGCTACTGTTTAGTTTCATGTTTCAAGATAGAAAGTCTCCTCCATTCTGGAAGATTGATGTAGAGGTAGTAAATGGAGTTGCCCTTGCTTTTGGCTTCTCTGTTTCAGATAATTTGTTTGTTGGAGTGAGCAAGCACCAAGCTGCCTGTTCTCATAGGAACAGACATCATCAGCCTACACATGCATGTACACATGCCTTTGGAATGCCACTGCACTTCCGTTTGCCAAAACTCCCTTTAGTGTCTTTAGTCAACATACACATTTTGGACACATCATAAGAAGTACAGTAGGGTATATATGACTTTCTATGCATTGTGTAGAACTGGGATGCAGTAAATGAACTCCTCCATTTTCCCTCTTTTCAATCTACACATACCGTCCAATAAGTATTACCTTGGATACCTTTCTCGTATATGTTCTGGAAAAAATGGCAAATGATGTAAATAGAAAATCAAATCCCGATGATTAGTCTGAAGCTTGAAGTTTCTTTCCCATAGAAACAGATGGGGCGGGAGTGCTTCCAGAGGTTTGGGGAAATTTTGGCTGTTACTGTAAATTTATAAGTACAGTAATAAAGAAAATTTGAAACTGGAGACTGGCAGAGCGGTTGCTTGCTGTTTGGCTTCCTGTGGATACAATCAGAGAGGACTTATTAGAGCAGCTGTGGTTCAGGCTCTGAGATTTTAGTGTTATCCATAAAGTAACAAAATTATGCTAGCCTGTCAAATTTCATTCCTTCACCTGCTCCTTGACGCAATTTGCATGCACTCTTCTCTTTAAGACACAAAATGGAAAGAGGATTATTGAAATTCAGAGAGGCAGTGTAGTGGCAGGTGAACATTAAAGGGCCTTATCACCCAGGGTGTGATCCAACATGAATTGATTCTGCTGACTTCCACCAGCTTTGAAGCAGGCCCTGCCACACAACTGAGAAATCTGTACTGTGTGAGAAATAGAGGAGTGCAACCAGCTTGGTCAACAAGCTAGGATTGCTGGTATTTGATAGCCTGCAGGTGCAATATGTGTATTACACCCACAAGGGGAAAAAATACAGCTTTTATCACAGAATCATAGAGTGGTTTGGGTTCGAAGTGACCTTTAAAAATCACCTAGTCCAATACCCTTGCCATCAGCGGTGACAGCTTTCACTAGATCAGCTTGCTCAAAGACCCATCCAACTTGATCTTGAATGTTTCCAGGGATGGGGCATCTATAACTTCTCTGGGCAACCTGTTCTAGCGTCACACCACTCACACTTTAAAAAATATCTTCCTTATATCCAATCTAGATCTACCCTCTTTTAATTTAAAACCATTGCCCCCTGTCCTTTCACTGCAGGCATTGGTAAAAAGTCTCTCTCCATCTTTCTTGTACCCGCTTTTATGTATTAAAAGGTGGTGTAGTTTTACACAACACAGACACTCCCTCACCCTCCCCTCTCCTGGGGAATGGGGGAGAGAATAAAAGGGAAGAAGGGAAAAGAGACTTGTGGTTTGAGACAAGAACAATTTAATAACTAAACTGCAATAATATTGGAAAGAATAATGATGATAATAATAGTAATCTATACAAATATACAAATGAGTGATACACAGGGATACTGCTCACCACCCGATGACCAAGGCTCAGCCTGTTCCTGGCTAACAATCCTGGAGGAGGGAGTGTCCCAAAACCACACTCCTGAAATGGAAATATGAGCCCGAGTGTCTGAGAGACTGAGATCACCCTGAGAGAGGGGCGACACAGAGGGAGACAATCTGGAGCAAGAGAAAGAACTTCCAGATGGATCCTCATCTGTATACTGGGCATGATGTGCATGATATGGAATAGACTGAGAGTGGAACCGATCCAAAAGCATGCTGAGATCAGTGAAAATGGTTCCGTAGACTGGATTGGGCATTACTTAGGGTAATCAGTTCTGAAGAACCTGTGGTTTAACCTCAGTAGTTGTTTCTGCCTATTCACATATTAAGGACATGGACGTATTTCATGAAAATAGCATTTCAAGTACTCAGCTCCTTACCTTGTATCTGTGAAATTAAATGTTTCATCTGAAATCTTATTTCACTGCTTTCAGAAAACTTACAAGCTCTTTAGTATTCATTGATCCAACAAAAAACTCTAGGGACAATACCGCAAAACTTCATTTTGGGGCACACCTGTGTTTTCATTAATGCATATGTTATAATGTCAATTAAATTTTAACATGGTAAATAAAAGGAAATTATAGGAATTAATAGCTCAGAAGGAAAATTATTTTTAAGTCCCTGATCTGAACTAGGCACAAAACAGAGATTTGAATCTGAGTCTCCTACATTAGCTATGAGTGTTGTGGCCATTGATTGTACCCTGAAAGCTTATGTAATTTGCCTGTCTCTGCTTTGATCTAGGAAACTGTTCTTACAAAACTTAACTTTTGACATGTTTCAGTTCTGGCAAATCTGTCTTTTGTGGTGGAAAACGTTTTGTCTGAAATTACCTAACCAGATTAAAATCTTATTATTTTCAGTAACCTTCCTGCTAATTTTCAAGTAAATGACTGAGGACTTTACATAAGTTGTAAAATGGATAAGACAAAAGATATATAGAAGGTCATGATGTTTTGAACATGGAAAGATGAACTTCGCAGTTTCCAATTTTTTCACTGACGAAAAAAGGGTCAAAATGCAAACTGTTCAAGGGAAGGATTGAAGTCAGAAACATATAGAAATTGACTATATGTAAATAGTAAATAAAGGCAGTAAAAATACTTCAAATGGAATAGCAAATCAGTGTCCTGTAAAATGTTAAATATACGTGTCAAGAACGTAATTTTTGAGAAAACTTCTCTCAGTCCCTCTGCACAGGGTATTTATTCTGGAAAAAATCTACATATCAAAATATAAATAATTCCCTTTTGAGTTGCAACATATCCAAGATAATAGTTTCTGGTTTTGTAAGAATAGTTAACAAATCACAATCCTCATTGTTGCAACTTGTACTTTAATCTGTCAAGAATCAAAAAATCCTCTCCACCATATTGAAAGAAAATTGGTTTCCAAAGATTGATCTGCATTAGTCTGTATTTATTTTTTTCAGGTTTACAATATTTAAAGATCAAATATTAAACTCCAGTTATGCACCCTGTCTTGACATGCAATATTCAGTAAGTGTCTCTTGTACCTTATTAAAACATTTGCAAAACAGGTGATTCTCAGAAAGGAGATAAATCTAAAATGTCACCTGATCCTGAATCAATGCTCATAAGCTAGGTCAGTGTGCCAAAACAACAGCCCATTGTTAACATAAATACATGAAAAAGCAGTTGGAAACTGGCCAATTAATTTCCTGAGGAACTGAAGGAGTGAAGAAATCTTTTGTATTTTCCAATATACTTACAGAATGTAATGCCTACCTTTAGAGGGACACAGCATCATGACTCCTCACAAACCTGTGTAGGGTGTGTTTCATTTCTGTCAGGGACAATTAAAAAAAAAAAGTTAGATCTTACTGTGCTCAGTCATCTTATCCAAACTGTTTTTTCTTTTTTCACCACAGCAGCTGTAACTCCTTGTGATTTCCTTATCAATCACTGGATATCTGGTAAATCAAGTTAATGATCAAACATCCTTTTATTCAGTTAATCTATTACTATTAATATAACAATATACAAGGTTCTATTCATTAAAAAAAATCGGGGAATTTTTGGACATTCCTTTACGATCGATTTGAAAGTGTCTTTCTTGGAGTCACACAGTTGAGATTAATCTTCCCCAATCCTACTTTTGGTCCCTTTCTTTTAAGATGTGTTATGTCTGTATTACCTTCCCCTTGAAGATTCTGGTATTCCCTTGTAGTTTGAAAAAGACTGTTTATAGAAAATTAATAAAACATATAGCAAACATTTTTATTGTTAACACCCTTTTTGTTGTTCATTTTTCTGTTAGTCCTGCTAAGGAGACAGGGTATAATTTCTGTGCCATGTTTCCAGCATTGTCCATCTCCTCTGGAGTACTTGGCTTGATTACCTATGTTGCTTTTGTATATGTTCTACCTGTGACTACAGTGACTGACATTTAGCCACTGAGGTACTTTCTCTGTCTTAGTGCAGAAAACTCCTTTTTGTTCCCTATAGCACTGAAAAAGATGAAGAAAGGATTTGCCATGTTCTATTTATCAAGGCTGTTCTAAAATCTGGTGTGACTCCAGTTGGTTCCCATGAACAAGTGTTCATAGACCTGGTTGTTCCTGTGTTTCTTTACAGTTTTGCTTTAAGAAACTTCATATATTTGCAATTTCATTCATTTCCAAAGTTAAATTGCAATTGTTAACTTTTATTTGCATTCCAGGGTAAGTGGAATCCATCCTGGAGCTAAAAGGATTTGGATTTTGAAAAGAACAAATTATGGCAGTTCAATACAAATATATTTAGCACCAAGCAGTCTTTGGTATGCACATTCAGTGAAAAATGCTATGGTAATCGATGTTATTTAAGCACCATGGATATGCATGACAGCACACTGTCCTCTTGTAAAACATACTTTGAGGGCACTGGTGCATGCAGAAAGGAGAGAGGAAGAGAATTTCCCCCCCCCCAAAAAAAAACCAGTGTTGGAGTGCTGTTTTTGAGGACTGGGTGATCAGGGAGGGGGTTTCCTCCCTGTGTTCCATTGATTGACAGGAACAAACAGGAATCAAGGATTGGGTTTTGTTGGTTTTTTTCCCCCACCATTTAGCATTTGATAAGCTGTACTTGTAAGAAATATCACTGGATTTTATTCCTGGGTGGGGTTTTTTTGGACTGGAAATATGTTAAACTCTATGTAGCATGGAAAAAATGACAAGGACTTTGCCTAAAATAACTAATGGTCCCTATAAACTCAGTCCTACTGTGAACAGTTCATATGAACTTTGCATGTACCACAGTACCCTCCTGACACATTTATTAAAAGTCACTATATTGTATCTCAGTCTTCTTATTCACCACCCAAGCAAGTATAGCTCTTGAACTTTTGTATTTTCAGCATTTTTGTAATGCCCTCAGTTTTGGTGTTTGGTTGGTTAGTTGTTTTTTTCCCTCCAATGATAGTTATCTAGTTTTCTCAGAAGTTGCTCTAACTGCACAGTATAAGTTTATGAAATTTTCTCTGGACTGGTTGTTCATAAATTTTTTTTGGTGGATTTTTTTGTTTTGTTTTGTGTGATTTACTGACAATGTATCAAGAGTTGTATAACTTAGAAAAACATCATTTTGCATTTATTAACTAGTTCTCTGAGGATGTTACCCTCTATTTAAAATCAGAAAATGCCTGCTTTGTACTGAACTGGCTGGAGTATATCTGTTTAAGTAATGGATATTAAAAACATGAATTACAACCTAACCCCTCAACATTATTATTTCCTGAGATAAAATAGTTTCCAAAAATTTTCACTGTTTATGTGGGATCAAGCTTTCACTGCAGGCATTTTGTAATACTAGATAAACCACAAACATGAAAGCAAACACACACACACATGATTCATTTAGTGTTTATGGCCTTGATCCTTTACCAAATTGATTTAAAAAATAAAAGAACATGGATATTTCCCCTTTTAGTACATCTCATTGTATTATGGCAATGGAGAACACATGAATAAAAAATTCATCACTTATAACTGTGCAGAGAAGCTTAAAACGTTACCGAAATTGTTCAAATTCCCAGAGATAATTCACTAAATTTTGGGCTGTTTATTTTTTCCATGAACTTTAAATTAAATACATTACTATAAAGATGGAGGTACCTGTCTTTTCTGGTCTGTGGTTGAAAGCAGCAAAGCATGCTCTCTCACACACACTCTCATATCTAATGGGTATGAGAGCTAACGGAAAGAGGAATGCAGGAAATGAGAATGATTCTCCATTAGTGTTCAATGATCAATGGTGAGATCAATTTCAGAAGGGCTTACTCAGCCTGCTTATTTTAGATGGTCTCTAAAAATAAGCAAGTACCACAGGACAATTGCAACACCTGTAGAGAGAAGTAGCCCTAAGCGCTTTTCAGAAACAAAACCAGTCAGAAAGCTATCTGCTTGATTCCTATGAACTGCTTGCCTACATTCTTAAGCATGCGTATTGGATCGTATGTTCTCATCTTCCCTGGAAGGAGAATCGATTAATGTGCTCACAAGCGCAAACCAAAGCACAGTAAATGGAGATGGTCAGGAAATTTACTTCAAAACCACGCTGAAACTTTAAAGTGGAGCCTTCTCATTTGTTAAGAAATCCTTGTGCACTCCTAGCAAAGCTGACAATAATGTACCACAGCCCTGGCATAGGAGCCCCATTTAAACTCATTGTTCGTATCTAACAAGAACCACCAATCATAAAGTTATTATTTAAACTGAATACACAGGGACATCAGGAAGATTGGAATTCAGATATGAAAGGTTGTTTCCTTGCCTTCATGGCTACAAAAACGGTCTAGTTATGAGAAAGGTCTCAAGCTGTGATATGTACAAAAGCAAGTCCCACTTTAATAAGGATATACTCCTTCCTCTTTGATGCTCCTTAGGGTTTTCCCATTAGCACAAGATTAATATAACAGTGTTAAAAGACTAGGGCTTGTAATTATTTGAAGGAGAAAGGTGCAACCAGTCATTGCAGAGTCAACATGAGCAGGCTTAGTACTGATGTCAGTTCAGGAAGTGTCAGGCTTCTCTAGAAATGCTGCTTTCATGCTGCCAGTCAGTAATAAGCTAACTCTTGAAGTAACAGTGATATTAAGGTATTGGAAGTCAATGAGTGTTATCAGTCCCACAGGTAGATGGCAATATCTTGCTAAGAATGAGACAGGCTTCCCTCCATGTTAGATTTAGCAGCTTTGAAATATTATATTATTGGCTTCTGCATTTCAAAGATTAGTATATGAAGCTCCTTCCTTGCCTCTTCTAATTTTCCAGTGCATTGCCCAGTGTAATTTCTTGTATTTTTTTTTCTCAATATTTTATTTGGAAACTTAATACTCCAGTGTTAGTTTGTTTTCACTAAATCAAGTTCAATAACAGTTAATAAATCGTCATGGGGAGTGGTCCAGTGCCCTGGTATATTAAGAGGCAGTCCACCATGAATTGTACATAAAATTTAGGCACACTTTGGACTTTTCAGGGAAGCAATCACACCAAAAGTTATGAAGAAAAGTGCCAAACTTCTGTTGAAATGCCTAGATATATCTTTTCATGCTAAAGATATGTTTGAAAAACTGTCTTTCATATGCTATGTCTTATTGATACCAGACGGGCAAAATGTCCTCAAACCTTCTGAAAGTAGCTAGTTCTTACAAGATTAAGCCAATTATATATAGTATGGCACTAAAATGGAATATGTCTGCAAAATCTGGCATCTGCAATTCTTTTTCAAATGAATGGATATTCTCAGTTTGGAAGCTCGCTGTATTTTTTTGTTTTCTTTTCAAACACTTTCAAACTATAATGCTGACCATAAAGCTTCTTTTTACAACAATATTGGGAAAGAGAACCAAAAAACACAAGAAAAAATAGATTGGGGATATGAGACATAAAATACATAGCTATGCAATACACCATATCAGTCAATACATTTTTTTAATCACTGACTTAAAACAAGCTCCAAAAATAAATTTAGACATTTGCTGAATTCTTTGTACTTCTAAGTATTAAAACCTATATGTCAGTGTCTAAATATATCTTTGGAAACCTAGCTTCACACACCTATTTTGAAAAATTTTATTCTTCAGTTGAATGAAACATGAGTGATACAGTCTTCATTTTATTCATTGGAAAGGAATGAATAATTAAGTAACTACTAGTTGAGAAATTAATACAAATTTGTATTTTAGGAATGCATCAAGCATCTAGTTCACAAAAAAATGCATTCTCTCTCTCTTCCTGGAAAATGCTCATTGAAGTAGGGACACTGAAAGTACCATTTTCAAACTTCAAAATAAAATTCAGTTTGGTTGGGGTTTTTTTGGATTTGTTTTTTCCAAGTGCATACATGTTATGGTTTTATGAATCACTTTCCAAAATAGTGTGCATTTCTTAGCAACATTTGGTTATTTTGTAAATAGGTTTGAATTAGCATATTTGGGAGCCTAATGATCACTGAAAACACAACAATTTTCTTCTCAGACATACATCATTTTTTATCTTACATCTTCAAATATACTGCATTTCACTTTTCATGCAAAAAGGTAAATAAAAACTCAACAATCCATCATGAAAGGCTTGCCAATGTTGCCTGAATATTTGACTTATTTTCTAGATAAACAATGATTTTCAAAATAAGAAATGCAAAACTTGAGTTCTATCAACAGTTTGATAATGTTAGAGCTATTTCTTTCAATATCTACAGTTTTCAGTTTTAATAGCTCTTGGTTTATTTCTATTTATTTCCATTTCTCCTGTACAAACTACAGCTCTTGGAAGAGAAGAAAAAATCCTTGATGAAAAATAAACACTCAATCTTCAGCCAGCAACGAATTCACAATAGTTCTATTCTCACTGTGTGCTGAAGTACATTACAAAACCATGAAAGAAATTTAATGGGAAGGGGGGGGGAAAAAAAGTAGAACTTTGAAATTTTAAATGAGATGCAGAAAAATTCTACTTCAGATCTGAGTCCAGAATCTGTGTCTTTCTATACTAATGCATAAAATTCTGTTACTTCTAAAAATTTTGCCAGTGTTACGTAGCAAACTATTTCTGGATTTTCACATATATTTCTAATGAGAACAGCAATTCTTTATGACTATCCAAAACGTGTAGATTTCCAGTCATCCTATCCAAATGTCCAGTGCTGTTGGTAATAACTATTTCCCCTCACTACAGACTTAAGAGGCAGTTTCCTCAGGGACCCCTACTAGAGATGATATGTGAAACTTTTTCCTCCTCCACTCTCCTTCTACTGGCACCCTGGAGTTATTTCCAAGTTCTTTTTGGCTTGTACTGTATTTTGGAACAGGAAGCTCATGACTGATTTCAAATAGAGGTCTCTAGGTATCATGGCATAATGTGTTGCCACCAAGATAGTTTAATAAACCAAGAGTAAAAATGCAGATATTAAGGAAAATACACCTCCAGATTACTCAGAGCATACTTCTATGAACATTTACACCCTCTAAGCTTCTGCCTGAATGTCTCCTCAGAGAAGACCCTCTACACATGGAGATGTGGGATTTGCCTCAAATGATGCAGGGAAAATGCATACACAAATAGCACATAAAATGTAATAGCTGAAAGGTATTAGAAACTAATAGCAGTGCAGTATTTTTACCACTGTTTTTCAAACTTGTTTAAATAGTATTACTGGACGGAAAAAATCAGAAACCGTACGGTTTTGGTTTTGATTTTTTTTTCCTTTTTTTCTCTGACTGACTTGCATTACATTATAAAATCATAGACCCTTTCAGAAAATAGACCTCTTTTGTGGAGTTTCATTTTAATTATATACCAGATGCCTATTGCACAGTTTAATAAATGCAGGTTCGTAATCTCCCACTCTTTCACGAAGAATAACATTGAATTACGAGGATCTGTTAAGTTGAGAATTTTGAGGAGTAAGATGCTTTGTCTGATACGGAAAGTTCCTCTATGTATTAGAGGAATTGTGGCAATTGAAGAAAAATGAACAAAAAAAAAGGATGTGCTAAATTAGTGTTTCTGTACGACTGTCTTATGACTGGTTTGCATTGAAATAACTGAAATATTAATTTCTCCTGAAAGTTTCTTAAATTGAGTGACACAACTTTAAACAAGCAAACAAGACTCAGTACTACTTGAGAAATAAGACAAAAATAAATGCCTCTACTACTGCTAAAAATTTTACAGTCCATTCCTCCTCTCTTTTTTCTCTCTGTATACCTACTTTTTTTCTTGAAACTAAACATTGAAATAGAGAAAGTAGATAAAGTACATTTGAACTATCTGAAGTAAAGATTTTTAGTAAAAGTATCTAGTCTTTAGTTTAGCACAGGCAAATAACATTTGAAAGTATAAAGGGTGGAATAACAGATAGAATGGGATTTTATAAATTGCTTTTTTATTTACTGTAGCCAAGTATTTCATACATCTCTGAGTAGAAATGAACATGTAAGTCTTTGGAGATATGTCCCTCACTATTACTTGTCAACACTAAAATGCAAAGACCCTCTTTACTCTCATGCTGATCTCTCAGTGGGAACTGAATTGCCTTCAAAATGCTATTAAGCAATCAATTATTTAAGGCACATTGACATTGACATTGATGTTAACATTGTTTATTATTTTATAAACATCGTTAAACCTCAGAGTAACTATTGCAACTAATTATGTTCATCACTGCTGCTGAGTGAGCACCTCTCTTCTCTCACAGCTCTCTGAATAATGCAAAACAAAGTACGTGTTGATCCTGAACAAGATTTTTCAATTTGGACCAAAAAGTGCTCAGGTTCAAATAAATGAAAATATAGTTTAGGTATATTCGAGTTATGCAGTTATCTATTTGTGTCCCTAGGGAACAATTTCAGAAGCCATTGAAATTACTGGAACTTTTTCCTTTGACTCCCATTGTTTTGCATCCAATATTACATGATATCAGTCCTGCTCACATTTATTTGTGCTTATATCCATTTCTTATTTACCTTTACTTTCTAACTGTTGATTTTGGTGTGACTTTCCCCAAAAGATGGAAAGGCTCACAATGTCAGTTCTTGATCTCTCTTTAGCCAACACATTAATTGAACCCTTTATGCTGAACCTGTTATTCAAGAACTAGAGAATAACTTCCTTAAAAACCAACAGCCCTCTTTTCCAAAGAAACTGCAAAATACATTTATGTTCCAAAATTAGTTTTCTTGTTCTATAAGCAGAGGCAGAAGTCACCTCCTCCTCCTCCTCTAATTAGCAGTATTTCTGTTGATATAGTTCAAATTCACAATATCTTTTTCCCATAACATTGCATAGGAGCTCAAGATCAACTCTCGATCCTTTAAAAAATACAAGTCCTACTTGTGTAGGGGTGCAGCCTTTTGGTCTGACCTGCATTTCTTTTTTCCCATCTGAAAAGTTTTTTAAAATTCAGATACTTTAAGGAGGTTGGACTAACCTCATTAGGCCATTCAGGTCTGTATGGTTGTCTTGTCTCCATCTGTACATCCCTACCTACCTTTTGTATGTTCCACCTACACCGTTGTGTGTAGATGCCCAATACTGTTCTGCCCATTTTAATGTTTTGTTTTTCTCAACCTTTTTGACTACTGTTGTATTCGCCCCAAATAATGACATTTTTCATATTAGTCTAGTATCATTCTCAATGGAAACAACTATAAGATCTACTGTTCAATGAAAATGCGTCAAGTGTGTCAGATCAGTCAGCAAGCCATGCTTAATGAGGACGTGTTTTACTGCTGATTAAGGAGTGTTGATCCTTTTAAATCTAATGTCTCAACAGTGTGTGAACATAATACATATTGATATTTACCTCTATTCACTAAAACATACAGGTTAAGAAAATAGGCCTCTTCAACAAATCTTATTTATCATTAAAATTAAAAAAAATACCATTCTGCTACCCCTAGGAAAACAAAACACACACAAAAAAAGGAAACAAACAAACCAAAAAAAAAGTAGAGTGTTAACTTTTTATTACTTGAATATTTTATCACCTTTTTCATTTCTTGGTTAAGAACTTATATAAGTCCAAGTTGTCCTGCTTCTTCAGAATAAGCCATGTATCTGTCCATCAGTATTTAGAGTAATCCAGAACTATAGAAAAATTAGCATGACCTGCCAAATGTACTCTTAGCCAGTTCTTTAAGAACACTAGGTACCAAGAGTTTCAAGTCCTCTTGATTTAAAATATTTATCTTCCCACGAGGGAGGAAATGGGAAACTGGATAAATATGAAGGCCAGCCATGCAGGACCACCAAACATAGACAAGTAATGGGAAAATAACAGTGGCTTTCATTCTATGATACATGGGTCTCTGTGTGGTTCGTGGAGTTCTTCCCTGAGTAACTAAGAAAAACAAGCCTATCGTCAGTAGTGGCGATTCCCAAAATGAGACAGGAACCATGAAAGAAATACAATCTCTTTGAATCATGAGGAAAATATAGAAGCAACACTTATTGGGTTTGCAATAATCTGTGCAAATACATTGAATAAGTCTTTAAAAATTATATTTACAGGGTGAAATCTAATGCAAAATAAGTGGAAGGAAATCACAATCTATTTATAGATAGGCCACAAGGAGAATAAAGGATTAACTTAATCATATACATAATTTACAGAAAGTTATTCACTCAACTGTCTGTTCCTATATAGTGCAGTTTCTGTTTTCCTTGGTAGTTTAGACTGAACAGTCACAGATGTCTCTTCTCTTTTAATATTAATAGAGAGGGAGGTTTTCCGCAGACATGGTGCCTGACCCAAGCACAAATTGTTTATGACCATGTATGAATATAGGTGGCATGCTGTTTCTATAACACTTGACTAAAGTCATAAGGGATTTGAAGACAGAGTGGGCTGTAGCAGCTGTTTGTATTGTTATTTCTTTGATATTTTAATATCAGGGTTTTTTTAGGTTTATTTAATTTTGACTGAACTCTTATATGCTACTTTTAGCTTTGAGTAAGAAAGAGGCACAACTGGTATCCATTTTGCTGTCTTAGTCCTTCTTTAACTTTAACTAGACCAATCCCAGAATTGTCTCACTGCTTCCTCATTTTAGCTTGGTTCTTTTCTATTTGAGTATCACCAACAAAATGATATTTATTTTTTTTTTACACCTCACATCAAAGAAAGCTATATCATAGTCCATGCTCCTATTCATTAGCTTTTTAAATTTTATTTTAAGAATAACTTTCATAAGTTAGAAAGAAATTAGTTTCCTCTTAAAGGTGGATAACAATTAAAAATCAATACAAGCAGACAAGAAACAAGAAAACCTCCATTATGAAGTAGGATTTGGATGCAGAAGAGATTAGATTTTTAAATTCAAACATGTTCGGGAAGGTTCTTCAATTTTGATCATACATGCTATAAGCTATATTGTTATACTTTCAGAACATGTTAATAAAGAGATACTAATTAACCACACTTTTCACTCAGATAGAGCACCAGTTTTTTAAACAGATTGAAAAGAAGTTTACAAGCTGAATTGCATTGCATTGGCCTGACTCCCAGATCTGTTATCTAGTGAATGGTGTCCAATGAAGTGGAAGTATAAATATTATTTTCAGAAATGACCATGGTCTCTGCTCACAGGTAAACTCTACAAGGTTTTATTCACTATAATAAAATAAGCTACTAATCTAGCTATATTTCTTAAGTATTCTATTTTGGGTGCCAAAATATCACCCAGTTAGTCCTTCCTTACAGTGTTTCTTACAGAACTACAAATAAGATTGGATTCAGAAAAGGATAGCGTACAGGAAGTGTTATCTGATAAATGCATATTAATTCAAACAAATGAGAGAAGTTTTACTTCCCTCTGCTTACTGGGCAATTTGAGCAATCAACCTCTGTTCCGTGAAAATTACATGAGTTGGAATTAAATTTCAAACTGTATTGCAACTAAATTCCAACTTTCATAGAAGGCTGATCCCATGAGCTGCAGGGGAAAAAAACCACTACCACCCCTAAAATAAAACCAAACCCCAAACTCACAAAAAACAGAAAAAAACTCCCAAACAAACAACATAACCTTTGTTAGATAAAACTCAGTTTTAATGCACTATTTTTCCAAGGAAACCACGTACTCCAGTAGTTTTAATATCTTAGCAAACATTCATTTCTAATGATCACTGTAAATGGCACCGTTAGAAATTAGTATAAAACCATTTTGTTAATTAAAAATTAAATTAATGCTCACTCAGTTCTTTCTATGTCCAGTCTTCATACCTTTCACATAATTAAATATTTGTCAAGTTTACATTTCCAAGAATTTGAGTTAAATACAAGTTTAGCTGATACAGAAAATGCATAGTTTGGATTAACAATATTTTTAATCTCTCAGGTAATATTATTTTAACCAATTAAAATTAAGGAGAACTGTATATACCAGTACAGACTTAAAATAAGCCAGGGCATTTAAAAAAAATGAACATAATACACTTAGCATATATTTCATATGTCTGTTTTCTTTTTTGTGCCTCTATAGATACAGCTTCATGACATGTCTTTTTCCTTTGACATTCTTGTACAAGACCTTGTATTTGTCCCATGCTTTAGAGCAGGTTCTTGGTTACCAAATTCTGCCACCTCCAGGGTTCCCTTTTCCTTCAGACTTCACTGAGACTCGATGTACATGCTTCTTCATGTGAATGCTTATGGCCTGTGATCGGAAATCCGGCTTAATGCCAAAGTGTCATTTATTCTGAAGCTAGAGCAAGGTAATTTACTGTGATTTTAAAACAAAGGTAGCTGTCTGTCTTGACATTTTCTTATCTTGTGGTAAATTAAGCCAACTTGTGTTCCTTAATGATTTTCTTTGCTAACACCTTGCCCTTAAGAGAGTCCTGTCTTAACTGCTACCCCAGTTTTCTCTCCATCTTTCAGACCAAGATCAGCCCCAGATGCTCATCAGTAAACTTAACTACAGCCCTCAGAGTCAGTAGCATTCTTCTTTAGTTAACTCTCCAGCTAACTTTCTAGTTAACTTCTGTTGAGGAGGGTCTGTGACATTTTTATCTACCTGCATCCTACTTCAAACTATCAGGTTTTACAAATATTGTTGTAACAAAGAAATCCTATCTCCCCAGCTAAATACATAGTTTAAAAAGTTATTTTTGGTATTTCCAAGTTTATCAATACGTCATGATCTATATACCTATCTAACTCCATTCAGTACTAGATCCATGTTTAGTCTGAAAAGGTTTTAGCAATATAGTACCAGTAATATACTGGTCCACCTGGGTTTATTTACTTCAGCTCACAACAGAAAGAGCCCAAATATAGGGCTGTGCTAATGCAGCTATGGAGCTACTAGTTGGCTCACTGAGAGGCAATGCAGTGAGTTCTGCTTATTACTGCACTTAATATTATAGACATATTTGATATGTATAGGTATCTTATGAGAGGCTAATTGTCCGTACTCATCACTTCAACTATAGGCATATAAAGTGATAAGGTTAGTGCATTTTCTAACAATAGTTATACCTATGAAGGGATTCTATGTTACAAAGTGAAAAAAATAATATTGTCTAGTCACTACCACAGATCTCACTACTCCAAGGATGCTTCTATGTACAAACACAAAACTGAAGGACAGATATCACTACAATGTTGTCCTGAATATGACTCTCTCATACCAAAACCCCAAACAAAACAAAAAAAACAAACAAAAAACAAACAAAAAACAACCAGTGAAATTTTAGACTTTTTTGAGGGTGCAACTTGTTTATACTTTCTATAATATCAGAATCATTTGTGAATTTTCTACAAGTTGAAATGTTTTGTAGAAAATGTTGACTTTCTGGGGGGGGGGGAAGACCAAAAGAAAATAATAAAGAAATACGAAACATAATATTTAAATTTACTGAATTGATTTTAGGATATTAATTTTGATGTAATTCAAAATTAATCCATTCCCACTCTGCCAAATAATATGGTGCCTCAGTAGAGTAGTGTAATCTTCTTACATCCATGGATACAAAAGGACTGCTGAATACTGAAAGCACAATTTCCAGGAAACAAGGCTCCATCTTAGAGAAATATTAGTATTGCTAGGCTTTCAGACACCTGACCAGTAGGTGCAGCTACTTCTCAACAAGAACAGAGTTTCCAAAGTCATCTAAACATTCCTTTTAATTCAAGTAGACTAAACTTGACAACCAGACAGCACTGAATCAAAATAAACCATCACAGAAGTTGTTTACTATCTACAAGCACTGAGAACCCAAGTTTGTCAGTAGAAGCAGAAGGACACTGGACTGCAAAAATTTATTCAAACAAATAGGTTTCAGAAAACATGCTACTGAATCTGTATTTTCTATGTTCTATCAGAAAATTTCCAATAATTTGAACATGAAATTTCAAACATAATTAATGTACTGTTTTTCTTCTGCTAAGCAAGTAAGATAAGAAACTGTTCTTAATGAACTCCGCATACTGAACTCCAAATAGCCTTGACAGCATGTATCGTACTTTTCTGTTAAAAACTGTAAAATGATTTGAACTACGTTTTTTTAATGACAGTTATGCAAAGCACCAGATGTTGATGACTGTGAAGAGTAACAGATACAGATGTAATGCAGACTGGGCCACAATAAATTACCTCATGCTGCCATTAACCTTTAAGTTCTCAACTGCCTAATGGCCAAGATAGAATTTATTTATTTAAATTTTTAGTAGGAAGCAATGTTAAGTGGAGAGTATTAAATTTATGTTTCATTTCTGTCATCCATGTAGAGAAAAATAATGGGCAAATTAAATGTCACTATTCACAATGGTGTTAAAAAATTTTCCCTGAGTTTTTTCTAGCTCTAAAATATTATCTATTGCTTTTTAAGTCAAAATTCATCCTTATAAGTAACAGAGGCTGTATTCCCTGAGCTGGCAAGTGTGAAGTGTTTGACATCAGTTTCAATGTCTTATGGTTCCAAACAACTGTGAACTTGTTATTTCTTGGTCTAGCCACCTAACTATGCTCAGATGAGAGTCAAATTTTTCTTGACAAGTGTTTTATGATTTTATACCAAAAATAGAAAACCTACTTCTTTTTAAATTTTAAATATGATTTAAATCCATATATGCTCTGAATAGAAACAGAAAACACATAACTATTATGCAGTTAGAAGAATCTGTGATTAAGTGTTTCCAGTACGTACTGAGAGAACAATTTTATTTTGATAATGTTAACTAGAATACCAAATCAAAGTATGAAAAAGCTCTAGAGCAAGATGGATTCTGCAAAAAGCTTGGTTATAGCTCAGCTGAGAAGAGTTTGCTCCTCAGAAAGCTTTTAAGAATTTTTTTCCTCCTATTGAACCCTGTGGTGAAAGGCAGAACCCATTTTTCAGAAACCCTGTTTTCATAATGTTAAAATACTCCCGTCACTATAGGATTTACCTGGTCTCGAAAATTATTTAAGTCAAGGTTTTTTGGGAGGCTTTTTTCGGGGTGGTGGGGGACATGGTAGTATGTGGCAAGAGTTTGACTAGTAAAACTGAAGTCAGGTCCTTCTCTTACATGACCTAAACAAAAGATAATACAGAAGTAATTCTGGTTAGATTAATTAAATTGCTTACACAAAAATAAATGCGTTTCACAAAAGAAGAGGTTTAAAACCTGCCCCAGAATAAACTGCACCTCAAGTTTCCTCAGCTAGGATGTGAGATAGGAACAAACCCAAACTTTCATCAAGAAACAGGAAAAACACAGTCTTAGAAATGAAAGTGACATCTAAGAACAAGATTCACTGATATATTCTGCCTCCCTCCTTGTAGTCTCTTAGGATATTGTATCTTAACACTGAGAGAAACTCCCCAACAATATCATTAACCCTAACCTAACTTCATGAAAAGCTATGTTTTCATGATTCAGCAGTTTTGATAAGCAATTACATCATCAGAAAAAGTATTCACCAGCTCCAGCTGCACTTAATCCATGGCAGCTGCAGTTAATCCATGTAGTCAATCCATGACAGGTTAGGTTCAGTTTTAGTCATGACTGAAATCATGCTTTGAGATCCCCCTGGAAGAAGTGTCAGAGTAGATGAACTCCATTTGCCTGTGGGGTGTGTTTACCCCTTATCTGAGAAATCAATAGATCAAATGTACTATAATTTCAAGGACTTCCCTTGAGGAATGAGTTCAATGCAACTTTTGCAAGTGGGATCTTTCCAGAAAATGAATAAGGTATCCCTGGTATTCCCTGGTTTTGTCTGATTGGTTTTACCACATTAAAGATTTAATGTCTTTCTCTTCTAGAGTCTTAAGGATTGCAAACTGCAGGCTTGTTAATATTATCATATGTATTGCTCTGAAAATGCAAGTGTTGGAAAAGAGTAACTACTCTTGCGTGTATTTGCATTTCATATAGCATTGGAGGATATTAGTTTCCTGTGTGATTGAGAAACACCTTTTATGCATAGCAAAGGGATGACACTCTGTGCGCACAATATATAGGACACTAATATTGTTAATAACATGACATGAACCAGATTTACATGAAATGTATCAGATGCCTTAATTTTCTAATAATATCTTTCATGTACATTTTCTGAGAGGAGAGCCTTTCATGTAACTATCTGTCTAGACTCTTTCCTGTTTTATGAAAGCTTATGACATAAGTGTCCCCTGGGTGAGCGTATATTTTTCTCTCTAGACTGATGGTTCTGAGCTAATTCATCTATCTCTGTTATATATTATCTTCAGTGCACAGCTGCCACACAGCTTGATCATCTGTTCTTCCTCTTTACAGCTGTACCTGTAATATCACCGTATTTAAGGAACTGTCATCCTTCCACTAAAAAAAAAAAAAAAAAGGAATCAAGTTATCAAAGGATGGGATTTAACTAGTAAGAAAACTTTCAGCAAAGTTGTAGTATCTCTCATTTCTCTGTCTATGTTTCACATAAATCCCAATTTTTTTCTTTGTTACCTTACTTTGATTACTTTGTGTTTGTGATTTTTGTTAAAGAGTTGAATAAAAATATGCATGTGATAGATTATTAATTCAAATTATTAGTTCTCCTTTGTATGGTAATACAAGCAATCAACATAAAATAGGCTGCATAGATTGTGAATACTTGTATGCAGAGCATCCTCTTCCTATGGATGTTTTTAGATAAATCTGGTATATAGTATGTCCAAGGCATGCTACCACAATAACAGTAAGGAAGAAGTCAAGACATTTTGATGGAATAGTGACTATGTAATGCGAACTGTCTTATAATGTATGAAAGTTTATTCTAGAGGTAGTTAGACTTCAAATAGAAACTAGCTTTTCAACTGCTTTTTGGGATAGCTTTTTACTTTCAGTGTTTGAGGTACTTTTCAGAAAAAGGATTCTTATTCTATTGCATCTCCATGATGGTGTGTATATTCTTCTTTTAAAACCAAGGTGAGTACTTAAACATATATAACTACTAAATGTCTCACCAAAGACACTATCATCTATATTTGGTGCCTTGTCTATGCTACAGGTATACAAAAGGAAATTAAAAAACCCATATTGCTCTACAAAATGAAGTGATTAAATGCATTCCTTTACTTATAGTGGGAAGGAATTCCATGCTTCCATGGAAACTACTGCATTCATTTAGTACCCAGTATCCACAGAAGAGTGAAAAGGATCTAGGAGAGTGCAGTGCTTAGATTCAAGGGTACACTATTTCCATAATGAATATAAAGGTGAGCTAAAGTGCTCTTTATTTTCTTACCAGGATCTAATTGCCATGAATTCTGGATATGATCAGACCTTCTTTATTTGGTATTGATCTTCGATAAAAAATCTCCAGGATATTGCAGAGATGGTCTGCAAGAGCCTGTCAAATATGACAATAGCATAGTTTAATTTGAAACAAACCATTTAGTGTCACAGAAAACACTCTGGGAATTCCATAAAATTCATGCTGCATTACAAGTACTGTAACTGTAATGATACCTTGTAAATGTCCTGCAAGAATATGTGATTCGTAGAGGTCAAAGCTGAAACACTCATTTTGTTGAAGGAATGGAACATTCAGGATTTGCACTGGTGTCATTTTAAATATCCATTCATTATTGCAGAAATTTCAAAAGAGAATAAAAGGCCCAAGCAAAAATGTAGCATGGGAAATTCAACAAAGATATAAGATGCCATTAGAAATTAAAATCATATTATTCATCATTTTAATGGAAACCAGTAATAGTTACAGTGAGAGACTACAAACAACAGAAATACATGGAACAATAGAACTAACATTCAAATGTTTGTTTTAAAATAATGGTATTTCATTAATGGCCAACAAATTTCATTGTGCCATACACTATTATTAAGATGTTGCCTGCATAGAAGGAATAACTTATGTTATAGAAGTTTCTTTACGAACATGTCTATAGTTCTCTACCTTCTACAGATTAGGATAACTGAAATTTAGAGTCAGCGTGGGTGGGTTTGACCTGCTATCACAGCAAGGCAAATATTTGTTTCAATCAAATTCTGCATTGTAGTGAGATCAAATCATGTACTACGCGCATCAGGGTCCACTTTTTTCCTAAACATTACGTATTTATTTTTACACGTAGTCCAAGTCTAAATGAGAAAAGCATTGACCAGTGCAGTCTGAGAACTTTTAAGCTGATCTTCTACACTGCTGATATAAAGCAACATATTTGGAAATGAGGGTGGTGAAACACTGGAGCAGGTTGCGCAGAGAGGTGGTAGATTCCCCATCCCCCATTCAAGGTCAGGCTGGACGGGGCTCTGAGCAACCTGACCTGGTTGAACATTCCCTGCTCATTGCAGGGAGGAGTTGGACTAGGTGACCTTTAAAAGTCCGTTCCAACTCAAGCTGTCCTCTGATTCTATGAAATAAAAGCAATGTCTATGTCCAACTAGCCAGCACTAAGTCAGAGTGTCAGACTTCTTTATGTCTGTTGTCATGTTCTTAATAGCAATTTTATGTAGTTTTTACATTCAATACTCTCTTGGTGAATTGGCTTACAATATTCTAATCATATTTTTCATTGTAAATCTCATTACATTGACAGGCGACATCACACAGTGTGTGCTTTCTGCAAAATACAGGTGCTCTATAACACTATATTCTTGTTCTATGGTTTATTGTTTATGTAAAGTCAACTGTCAAAACAATATTTGCTGTTATTATTGATGTGTTATCTTCTTTGTGTTTTATTCAGGGAGATTTTTCCTGATGAATTTTAAAACCTCTTTACAAAATATATGTTGAAAATTTTGCACTGTGTTGTTACCTAAGAAGTTTCTAACAGCTGTGTTTTTTTTGTAAATTGCAAGTTACGACATAGTGCCTTGGATTCACAGTAGCAGCTAATGTTAATGCACTGGAAAAGATGTATTGTTAAAATATTAATCTGAAAGGAATACTCAAGCTTTAATACCTTAAGCAAGCTTCAGTTGAAGTTGTAGTAAGCTAGACAACTTTAATATGGGCAAAATTTGATTGATTGAACAGTGATTACAAGATAATATTAGAATAAGGAAAGAAAGAAGGTAACACCCAAGGCTAGGTAATTCACACAGACCCCATATAATTTCATTAACTTCATTGCAATTATAAGATGTTGTCAAATTTAAGATGAACTTCATTTAAAATTTTAGGAAATATTGGTTCAATAAGAGATCTTAAGTATATTTTATTTTAATAAGAGAAAAGAAAAAAGAACTGAATAGACATTTCTCCTACTGCTCACAAATGAGTGGACAACTGTGGACAACTTCGTTATGCTTTTTTTTTTCTTTTTGCTTCTTTTTTCTGTCAAATTAATCTAATAATGAGCTCAGATGTTGAAGAAATACTAAATGCCCAAAGAACCTGTACATTGAAAATGTGAAGTTTAGGATCCTAGTTTTGTCTCCTGACAGGGTGTGACGTGTATACTCTTCCTGTCTGAACTAACTGAACTTTTGTCCAGGCAGATGGTCAGCAAATAGGCCTAATAAGTTAATCCTATTGTGTGAGGCTATGAGTGAGAATCCAGCACTGAACCCCCCAAAAAAACAGTTTGGCTGGAGACTGGTCTGATAAGTGTCCAAAACTGCATTAACAGAGCAGAAAATCATACTAAAATTAACTATTTACACTGTATCTGCAGCCTTGATAGCCCATTGAGCTCTCCCTCTATAGCAGCTGGCTGCATGGTGGTGATCTCCCCTTGAGTAGGGATGCCTCTCACAGTTACCCCTTGAGGCTGAGAGATCCCTGACACCAGATATTGCTGGGTTAATGTGATGTTATTTTGCATGCACGTAACATTTAAGATATGTATAGTAAGCTCACACAATAATCTTTGTATCCATACTAGATTGAAGTGTAGCAAATAGTAGAGTATTGGCCGTCAATCCATCTGTGCTCATTAAATATTTTACACACCTGAATTTGTTGATTAGAACTCAATAAACTAACTGCTAGGTCAGGTCTGTCCGAGTGATCTCTGACTCTTCTCCTACGTGGTAAGGTCTAAAACAATGGTTCCTTTTTTACTTAGAGACACCAGTCAGTTCCCTGAAGTGCAGTTTGCAACAGTCTGCAAATTCCTAGGGGATTTTTGAAGACATTTTGCATTGCACATGATGAGTCCCATATTTCTAGTTGAACAAATGGAATCAATCCACCATGATATCCAGAATGGCGGTATATTATAATATTATACCTTAACCTCATACTCTGAAAAATCAGCTTTTTTCTGCTATTCCCACTTTCAGTGATGTTGCACTGTCTGTGTAGCATCAAGACAGTATTTGTGAGCTACAAAAGAGTGAATTAACATGTATGTATATATACACACAAAAATCTTTCTAGTAATAATATTTCTTTATCCATATTTTTCCTTGTCTGCTTGCTCATGCCCTCAGTTTTATCACACCAGGAGCTATGAAGCAAAGCTTTTCTTCTTAACTTTGTCTTAATAATTTCGACAGCCTTTCCTGTCATGCTTGAAGTGCATAGCTTTTCTAGCAGATTGATAGCTTGATAGCTTAGTGGCAGAATTTTCTATTTGTTCTTGATTGCAAGCTTTATGGTTCTGAGTGGGTTTGCAAGCTTGGGGAAGTAAATTATTCAGGTTTTCTTGACAGCATTCAAACTATTTTGAAAAGCTCATTGCGAGACTAGTTATAAGAAATTTACAGAAATCTTCTGGGTATAACTTTTAATATATGGGACCATATTTTCTCAGGTGAAGGCAAGGTAGTAAAAAGAATCACAAAAGTTAGAATATTAAACAGCAACTCCTTGGGATTGCCATTGTGAATAGGTTAACATTTCTTGTGCTTCAGAGCTGAATAAGATAAATAAGGTCATAGAAGACTTGAAAAAGATAAGTTTGAAATAAATCATTTAATTTCTGTTTCACAGCAATGGGATGACTGTGTCAACAAGATGATTTGTTTTCTGAACTGTTGTTGATGATGTAAAATATTTCAAAAACTGTGGTTTAACATACAATATTTGGAAGACATTGATTCTCCTCTAAACATTAGAAATAATCTTCTTCATGAAAACAATTTATGATACCAAAATTTTAGGGTCTTGAAAGCCTCTGTGTACTATAGGTACATTCTAAAGGTTCTTCTGGAAAATGTTTCATGATCCTGCTTACAAAGCCTGAACCAGTGATGTTCTGTATCCTGAAGGAATGACAATATTTTGGGATCAATGGAAATTGGGGTGTCTGTGGGTATTTTTCTTGCTTATGAGCTCTAATCCCAGTGACTACTACAATCCCAGCAAGGATTTGACTGCAGATAGAAATGCTATATGCTGAATAATATTTGGAGCTATGTGTGTGCTGGCCAAACTCAATTGTTGATTGCCTCTCCAAATGCTGCCAAGCAGAATTCCTGAAAATTGAATTCATCCTTTCACTTGCTTTTACTCAGCACTGATTTTCAAAAAGATTATAGAAACCAAAACATCTCTGATACTTCTAGCATTTTATCAAATTTCCTAGAAATTGGCAAGTGGCTTAAAGATCTTGCAGGTGTGTGCTCAGACAGCTCATGGACACAGAAGATCCGTTTCCCTTGAAGGGGTGAAAGAGCAACTAAAAAAAACCCTACAAACCTAAGCTAAGTTATATTAAATATATATATTTTTTTTTAAAATCTGAAATATTCCTATATCAAAAAGTTAATGTAAACATCAAAGATGTGATGACAGACAGTGAAGATACATTCTGATACTTTCTTTAACCAAAAAAAGCCACATACTACTGAGGTAAATTTCCTTTTAAAATATATATCCCAGGACATGCTTTAACTGAGAAAAAATACAGTTTTCATGTCATGTCTAAAGTTAGGTAATATAATTCATTACACTTCTACCTTAATAAATACTTTTATTTGAAGAAAAGATTAGCCTCAATAGCTTGTAGTGAAGTTATTTATTAGCATTATCATTTGCATCCTCATGGTGTTTTGAAGATCTTGAAAAAGATTAGGTCAGTGTAGGAGACACTGAAAACTAAGCAGATGAGTGTGTTGGGCCAAGGACAAGAGACTGACAACACCAAGAGAATGCTGTAGGCACACTGTCAGCATTTCACAATGATTGTCAAGAAACACAGGAATCATGGATAGCATGGGTTAGAACACAAATGTTTAGTTTTGTAGAAAAGTTTAAAAGAACAGATTTAATTGATCTTGCAAAACGTAGTGTGAGGCTTTTCCAAAGCATGGGAATCAACATAAAAATGTTTCTCAAGAAAAAATGATGTTTCTTTGCCTCACCAGTGGCAATAACGAAAAGGAACACATATAATTTGGAACACAGTTATAATAAATTATTCCTGTCTGATATCAGAGTTCCAGTATTAGAGATGATAAAAGATAGATTTTGTGGACATAAAAACACTTATTAGCTTCTGAAATCATGATATCTTTAACTTTTTAACATAGAAGATGCCAGTTGATTTTGCTCTTAAATACAATTTTAATGTTCAAAGAACATTCAAGTCTTCTTCAACCATTCTCTGCCTCATGTAGTCCTTAATGAGATATAAAAGCAGGATTTATAATTAGTGTTATGAAAATTATGTTACTTAAGAAAACAACATAATCATTTAACTTGGTTTTTAAGGGTTATTGGTTTACCATTAAAATAATAGATTAAATCCAGCTTCTGGTCACATGCCTAAAGATCAACTTCAGGATAATAAATGAGGATAGGATTTTCACTTTTGATGATAAGGAATTGGAATAAACAGCATCAAATTCTTTAAGCTTTTTTTTGGATTGGTTATGTGTTCCAACCATATCTGCAAGTATTTCTTGCTGCAGAGGTGTTTCTTTCCCCTTGGAAACCACAAATCATTTACTTTCACTTCTTTGATGTTCTGTTCATTATATTTTGTGCTTCAAAATTTCTGTGTTCAATATTACCAAATAAACTCCCAGGAAATGAACAAAGATTAAAAAAAAAAAAGAAACAAAAAGGTTGTATGATTCAAGAGTCATACAATGCAACCAATTCATAAATAAAGTTGATTTTTCTGCCTGAGGAAAACAAGGAATTTATCCTTCAGTTTCTCCTCCATCCTCCCCCAAATGGCAAGAGTAAAAAGAGTGTGAGAGAAAAAGGTTGAGAAAAATTAAGTAAATGAGAAGTCAGTTGCTTTAAATTGTAAAATTCAGGCTTGGAACATATGGACTGCATATTGATTGCAGAGGCATGATGAATGAAGTGGGCCATAATGAAAATATTTCGAAAATGTGGAAAAAAAACCCCATTATCTGTAACCATCACTTGCTTACATCAAGGTATGAATGTATGCAGGAGATCCACATAGAGAGATCTGCTTAACAATGGAAACTGTTTACATATTATATAGTTTTGGTATTGGAGGCCCATTTTTTCTTGCACACAGCCAAAACTTTTATACAGCATCAAATATCAATATGTTGCAAACTGAGGCAAAAAGACGTTCAGTTAAAAGTAAACCAAGCAAGATCTGCTGTATTTATTCCCTTAGTATAAGGTTAAAGACTATGATTTTTTTCAGTTTTTCCAATTTGCAGACTCCCATAAGCACAATTTTCAAGTAAACTTTCAGACCCTAATACTGTCAATTTAAGCCTACTTACAAGAAGCTTGCTTTTCTTAGTCACCTTTTCAGTACCTTTTAGAAGCAGTTCATTTACTGTACTTAAAAGCCTCTGAGTTACAGAGCTCTACCTAGGTTTTTTCTAAAACAAACAAACAAATGGACAGTTAGTGACTATTTAAGTCACAGCTCACCTAAAAAAGAATAGATTTACAAGGACAATAAACCAACAAAGGTTTGTTTATTACCACATTACTTCCAACATGAAAAACTCAACATGTCTGTGGATGTCCTGTAGTATTCCTGTATGTTTAGCTATGATAGTCTCCAAGGTCAGGCCATAAACGATTACTATCAGAAGATACCATAACAGAATATCAAGTTTCAGATCTTAAATACCTCAGTCATTTAGCTTTATAATAAATGAAGCTGACAGTGTCCCAGATACAGTTCACCCCTTTGTAGTCCCCACACCTCCTGCTATAGTTAATTAGGAACATTTGTTCACAGGTAATGATGGAAGACAGACACCTGGTACGTGCTATAAAAAAAAGATATGCAGCTGTTCATTAATCTTAGCACATCTTTTCAGCTAGGGAAAAAGAAAAATGTTTCAAAACATAGTGAAAAACATACTGTTAAACCTACTAAATGAGATTGTCTTTCTATTATAACAGGGATGTAATGAAGGTTAAATCAGCACTGCAGTTCTAAACTCTTCTTTCCAAGGGAGTTGTCATTTAACAATTTAAAACAGAAGTCAAAGATGGGTTAAATATTCTACCTTTCAGTCCAACAAGCACTTTTTACCCGTTGTTTTTAAATGCTGTTCAGCTCTTTGATTTGAATTTCAAGTTCAGATCCTAAAAAAGTAACAGTTTTCATTTCTCATGTAGACTTTGGCTTTCCAAAATATTTTTCCTTTGAAAGTACTTATGGGAAACTCTCTTGCTACTCAAAAGAAATAAATACAGATATTAGCTAGTGAACTCTCTCTGGTTTTATTTCCTTTTATTTTAATTGTTTTTGGTAGGGAGGCTAGTTTAGCATAGCCAAGCTATCGATCATTTCTCCATGCAGCAATGTAATGTTCTAATGTCAACTCAATTATATGTGTGCCTCATTAAAAATAAGGATTAAATGGAGTATATGATCGTTCTCATTTCCACAGAATTCCCGTTTGAATATAGGATTTCCTGGTTATTTACAATCTACAGGCAAGAAAGCATGTGGAAATAAGAAACCAAGCTTATTGGTCATTCCCACCTGGTCATCCCAGAGCTCATTATTGCTTCCCAAACCAGATATACTGTAAGGAATACTTTTCTAGTTCAGCCCTGTGATTATGAATACTTTCCCATTGTTAAATAGTGAGAAGAGAAGGTCTGCTTGCTCAGGTTCCCAATTTAAAGAAGGCCACAAAGAGAAGAAAAAAGAGGAGTGGTATAAATAGACTTCAGGCAAGCATTTACAGCTGAATACCAGAAGGATGGGGAAAGGAGGAAACTTATGATCAGTCATTCAGTATTTGAATCTAGCCATTTCCAGACTACCTGACAATACATGTAGTTCTTGTAATATCTGCTGGGCTTTACGGCATCCCAGGTAGCACACAGTCCCTGTCACATGTACATGGAGGGGGAATATTGTACAGAACTTAGTGACTGCCTGGAGAATTGAATAGAGGAGCATATGCAATGCCCACCACATTTGTTTGTCAGAGCAGAGGTAATATGAGCACACGGACATAGTCCAGAGCTACAAAATGGGCAGAAAGGAAAGCCAGCTGTGCAGGAGTATTAAGGAAATAATTTGATCTACTGCACATCCCCATAGCCCAAAGGCATGAGCCAGAACATGAGATTAATTTATGTTAATGTAATTTTTTATAGTGTCTTCTTTCAGGCACTATAAACCCAGGAAGAACAGAACTGCAAGTAGTATACTGTGATGAGGAGCATGATGAATGAGAAAGATGATGACAACAGAGGGACAAAAAAATCTGCAGGCAATATGTAACAAAGACAGGAGTTTTTGGGGCAATCATAAAATAGTTTGCTTTTTTACGATAAAGGTTAGCATATGCAGGTGTGTTAAACAGTAGCAATCTATCTGTACAAATTAATCACAAGGATGGTTTATTTTCAAATACCCCTTTCTATGTTAGTTGATTAAATATCTCAATAAAATAAAAATCAAACCAAGTGAAGGAATTCAAACCAAGTGAAAATATTGTATTTTACAATAAAATATTGACAGCAGGAATTTGTTAAACTGAAGGTCAAAATTGGGTTTTTATGAATCATACTAGTTCAGCTTTATGAGAAAAATAACCTTTGAACTTCATGTTTCCAGATGTTAGTATTTGCTGTGTAATGGTCAAAACAGATCCATAACTGTAACTCACACTAAGAGCTGGCAGGCCTCCATAATCAAGCATATCATATTATTGTTTAACTACATCATCATAGCTAGGGTGTGTCATATATATGGATGGAGCTTTTCCTAAGTCTTTACAGTACAATAGTCTCCAAAGCAATCTATGAGAAATTAAATTAATTTTCTTGAGATAATGTGTTTATTTTCCTTTACTTTGGCTAGTCTTCTGATAAAACATTTTTTCCTAAAAAATTAAGTGAAAAAATCAATAAGCAAAGTAAAATTTAGTGTTATATTGATTTGATATTGATTTATTCAAATTAATTGAAAGTAGTTGTCTATACCATTCATCAGTGCCTCACCTTTACATGAAAATGCACAGTAACACACACAAAATCATGTATGCTATAAGGTTTAATCAAAATTGCCCAATGTCCATTCTGTCTTCTCTCACAGAACTTGCAGAGAGTTCAGTGTTCCCTGAAAATTTGGTCTCTGGAAAGCCTTTTGGATTGTGAAACAAGAGGCCTGAACTCTGTCACTCTCTTCTCAAAGGAAGACTAAGCAGCTACCTCACTTGTGAAGAAAGAAACCTCCCTACATTCTTTCTACTGATTTCAGCTGCGTATGCATCAGTGCTTTTCTTACAAATATGTATGTAGTTTACTTAAAGGTTAATCCATGGTGGAATCACAAACAGGACAGAAATCTCTATGAACAGAGCTCAGAGGATGTGGAGGGGAAACCAACTACCCATCTTGTTGTAACCTGGAAAATATACGACAACAAAATTGTGTCTTTTTGTGGGCTCTCACAAAAACATAACCTACTTCTTTAAACCATCAAACCACAGTACTTCAGATAGTTTAGATAGGGAGATAGGAGAATACCTGGATGGATTCTGACCTTCTTGTCCTGATAGCTGTGACTATATAAGAAAAGTATGCTGGCATACCAGCTATGGAGATTTTCAAAAAACAATTTTTGAGATATTTCTGGGAATTTTTCTCAAATGAAGGATTATTTTTAATTTTTCTTCTTATCTTGGCTGTATGTGGCAAAAAAAAGATTTCCAAGAACAGTCAATATTCAGTTTTTCTTAGATGAGAAACTGAACATGGGCTGGCAGTGTGCGATCGCGGCTCGGAAGGCCAACTGGATCCTGGGCTACATCAGGAGGAGCGTGGTCAGCAGGCCAAGGGAGGTGATTCTGCCCCTCTACTCTGCTCTTGTGAGGCCCCACATGGAGTATTGCGTCCAGCTCTGAGTCCCCCAACACAAGTAGGATGTTGAGCTGTTGAGTGGTCCAGAGGAGGGCCACGAAGATGATCAGAGGGCTGGAGCACCTTCCCTATGAGGACAGGCTAAAAGAGTTAGGGTTGTTCAGCCTGGAGAAGAGAGGGTTCTGGGGAGACCTAATAGCAGCCTTCCAGTACCTGAAGTGGGCTACAGGAGAGATGGGGAGGCACTCTTTATCAGGGATTGTAGTGAGAGGACAAGGGGTAACGGGTATAAGCTAAAAGAAGGTAGATTTAGATTAGCTATTAGAAATAATTTTTTCACTGTGAGGGTGGTAAGGCACTGGAACAGGCTGCCGAGGGAAGCTGTGGAGCCCCATCCCTGGAGGGGTTCAAGGCCAGGCTGGATAAGGCTTTGAGCAACATGGTCTAGTGGGAGGTGTCCCTGCCCATGGCAGGGGGATTGGAACTAGATGATCGCTAAGGTCCATTCCGTCCCTAACCATTCTATGATTCTATGATTCTATAACAATAGCCTTAGAGGAGATTGTCATAAAATTAAAGAGTCATTCAAGGTTGATAGAACAAATAGCTTTTTCCCCAATCTTTTCTCATGACTGTCAACAAAGATTATGTATTTCTTAACAATTTTTTACTTTTCTCTCCATTTGAAAAGCATGTTTGTTTGTTTTTTTGTTTGTTTAGAGACCAATGCTGGCAGGCTAATGTTTATGAGAAAAAACTTTGCAAGAATAAATCAGACAACACTTGCAATGAATGCATAAAGTTTGATAAGAAAATAAGTAGTTAAATTTCATGCCCACGTGAGGTTCCAAACCAGAGTAAAACATTGGTATCTGAAAAATTACTTTTGAGCTATAAGCAATGCAGTCTGTTCAATTTCTCTTTCTAAAGGAATATATATGAATAGCAGTTTGTAATTTTTCAAATTTATTTTTCTTTAGCTGTGCAATATTATTTTTTAAAAAGATGCAATAAAATGCACAGAAAGTCATGTAAGGTAAAATAGACTCATGGGCAATCTTATGTATTCAGGCTTACCTTAAGCAACAGTTTTCAACCCACTTTACAGAAATCCTGTAAACAACCACAGTTCATGTAAATTTTTCAATGATAGGATTGATTTATGAAAAATATGTAAGGTTCACTGTTCAGTTAAATTGTACATCTAATATGAGAAATATTGAAGAAGAACTTCAGTTTATAAGATTGACATAAAAAAATCACATCTCTGCCTGTTGCAAATGTAGGCATGGAAGGAGAAATGAAGCATCTCCTGTGGCTGATGTTTCGAATTACTAAGAATGTCTTAATTTCTTGATTGTGTTTGGGAAAAAAGACAAATAGATTGTCAATCTAAATGTTACCTGCCATAACTTTGTGTTGCCATCATGGTCTGGACATTTTAACTGGAAGACTGTTTATGTATGCTCTATAACATATAAAATATGTTTATATTTATAAAATCTTAAGCTTGTAAATATATTTAAATGTTACGTGAAATCTGTTACATGAAATATTGCCCCCAATGTTGGAAAAACACCCCTAAAATTAAGAAAGAATGCTATTTGATGCCCACACTTGAAAAGAATCTTTTTGTTGTTGTTAGTTTTGACATTTACTGAAATCCTTCTGCATGTGCGTCTGTTTGCCTCTGGAACTGCCTAGGAACAGTTTTCTAGTTTGGTTTGAGTTAACTTTCATTTGCATCCATTCATTTGTTTTCGTATAACTTTGCCTTGGATGTATACTAAATTTTAATAGAAGAGTAAATTGAAGAAAGAAAATCCTTCCTTATATGAACATTCAAAAGTTTTATGGAAAAATCTGCCATGAACAACAGAGTAATTAATTCCACAGATCTGGCTTGCAATATATATTGAGGACAATTGCTTGAAGTGCTTAATTGCATGACAATACCAAGACTACACTTGAAACTTGTAGCTACCTCATAAGACTACCCCAGGAAAAAAAAAAAAATTATTCCAATAGTGGTGAGCTGGGTGATTTGATATATGTATTCTGGAATTTACACACACAGTATTTTACATAGCTAATGTGTCATTATTAAGTTAAACTACCTTAACAACTGTCAAGAACCTTTTTTTTTTTCTTCAGTCTATGGTTGGGTCACTGTGAAACTCAGAATTACTATTAATACACAGAAATAAAATGTCACTAGCAGGATGCATCAGAGCAGATATTCTCACAGAGTTCTGCATCCTAATTCTAATCCATCCAGTCATTTAATTTGATTGCAATTAGCATTCTCTTTGATGTTTTCAACCTTTTCGGCTGCTATAAAAAGTATAAACTGATCCAAATAATATCCTCTGATCCAAGTGGAGGTTGAATTTAAACTTCAAAAAGAAGCTTGATATAATGGATCCTCTCCTACAAGGGAATTCAATAAGTACCATTCTGAAATATTTGTTTAGATAGACAATATCACTGAAATACATATTGTACAACAAAAGTAATTTCAGTTACATTTAATTCCCCAAATTATTGCTTTCATTTTACAAAAGATAAAGAAATACCAATTAAAACTTTTTTTTCAATCACTTCATTCCATTTCCGTAAATAGGTTGCAGCAGCAGTATAACCCTAGCAGTAACTATGCAGTACGTGCCTTTTTTTCCCCTTTCGTCTGTATCCCCACCTACCTCGCTGTATAAATGTAATCAGCAGGCAGTCATGTTGCGTATATTTTATAGTGTTCCAGATGCATCTTCTTTCCCTGTAGGGTATTCTTACTTCAGCTGTCTCACGAGCACACAGCAGCTATGTGGTCCTGACAGTCTGACTCTGACAGATGTGCCCGTTTCAGGAATCTTCACAATAAGATTTCTTTCAGGTGCTAGTCAGAATGTCCAATTCTCACTTTTTTTAGTGAATCCTGGAATCTTTTTAGAGATTGTTTTGTCTTTTCTTAACACTTGTCGCCAGAATGTTCAGTCACAATTTCTCTAAGCATCCAATCTCCTTGAGTTACATGTACACAAGAAAAAATTTAATTTAATTAAAAAAATTGGAATTGTACAGAAAACATGTGGAAAAAATATGTAGAAAAAAAGACCTTTATCACTTTTTGAAATCAAATAATTTAAAACAAAAGAAAATTTGAGGTGGACATGTAATGTTCATATTTTACACATTTGATTTGTCTGGCTGAATTGGTATAAACAAGTTCACTGGTTAATAATGATACATGGGGGAAAACAGCATTAATTTAGTAGAATAATCTAAAAGTTATTTTAAAGAAAGTACCTTTTCTTTCTGTTCTTCCTGTTTGCTAACATAACACTGGAGGCAGATAAAGTTAAAAAGTTGGTGTTTTTGCCAAATGCTCTCCTTACAGTTAAAAATAAAATAAAATTAAAAAAAAGGGCTGTGTTAGGAAAACTAGAATTATATTGTAGTCTTTGGTTGGTAAGCTATTACTGTACCTAAGTATAAGATGGGCTATATAGTCTTCCATTTTTAAAAGAACCTTTCCGCTTTTGTAAGTATGACTTTTTGTTGAAAGAATAATAACTATGTAATTTTCTATATTCTAAATGTCGAAAATAAATCGAAAAGGAGCTTTGAAGGGTGGTCCACATAAAGGGAACATAAGTAATCTTAAATAGGGTTTTTTGCTTGTTTTAGGTTTTAAGAGACTTTAGATCAGATTATAAATTCAATTTAGATGTCCAAAATAGATCTGATTAACTGAGCCCCTAGTGACCTAAAAATGAATTATAAAAGGCAATAAAGGGATGCTCAGATGAAGAATCTTACATTGTGATTGCTTAGAATTGCATCATAGGTGTCTCTGTATGTGGGCTTCAGCTGTGACACAGCTAGTATCAAATGACACGAATGCTTGCTTCCATGTCTATAAAAGCCAAGTGTTTGTTTTATGTTTTTAAATAGTTGTAATTCTGTACAAAAAGACCACAAACTTCATTTTAAAGAAAAGTTTATTGAGATAGAGCTATTTGATGAAAGGAAATGGGGACAAAAGTGAATTTGAAAACTAACAGCTTTTTATTTGAGTTACTTTTACACAAGCATAAGGCCTTTTACATCACAATCTAAAACATTTATTTTGTTTTTATTTTCATTTTTCCCACACTGTTCATCCGCTGGTAATCTCTTCCCAAAACTGTGTTTCAAAATAAAAAATAAAATAGAATCCTGAGTTATGATATTTTTCAAAGAAAACCACAAACTGCACAACAAGTAAAGAAAAAAATTCCAAATTAATCTAAAATCTTGTTTCTTTAGGTTTAGCATTTCAATCAAACATTATTATGCTTATAATCTGAAAAGGCCATTTCTTCTATTAAAGGTAAAGTTCTTGTACAGCCTGAGTCGACTCATCGGTTGGGAAAAAGGGGCATTTTTAGGGCCTAGTATGAATCAACTTCTTTGCCTGTACATTTTTATTTGTTTGGGCATTTGGGAAGAAGGATTGCTGTTGATTTTGTCAGGAATAATTTTTTTCAGTCGAAGGAGGTAACAAATGAGAGGCCACCATGGAAAGACTACCCTGAACTGTATTCTCTGTCTAGTTTCCAATAGCTGCTAGGCAGAGTACAGGAATTTCCATACTAGAGATAGCTATTTGAGGATCTGATATCCATACCAAGAGTTCAGGGGACATAAAACAGGGAAGTGGGTAAGAACAGGGAAAATCCGTATAGATTTCAGGATCTGTAGTTTTTGCTTGCAATAGGGAATTGTAATGTTTTTGCTCAAGAATACAGCTATTTTGAAAGGGACAGAAAAAGTTCTATTGCATCAACTAATATAAAGGGGCGCTGGGAGAAGAAAAAAGGCTCTGTCAAGTCCATCCTTCTTTAATTACGTTGCCATTCACACAATGGGTATATACAGAGAATAGACACTGGTAAGTAGAATTCATTTCACAAATGTTAAATACCTAAAATATTGATATCTGTAACTGAAGTACTCATTTTGCTATCTTTTTACTATGAGTGCATAGCTAAGACTCTTTAAGGAGCCATTTATTTTGTCTTAAGATAAGCATCTACAATACATGTCACAAGGAGAAAGAACACCAGACAACATGACACTGCCAAGTGCAATTTATTAAGTGGAGCAAGTAAGAGACAGGCTGCATAATGAAAAGCTTTACATGAAGACAGGGACAGGGTTATAGGCACAGGCTGCCAATTAAATCAGTCCATGAGTATACTTTGATATAGCTTCTCATCTGTTTCAGGTGTTTTCCTCCTGTTACTCTTTAATCCATAGCCTATACCGAGCCTCATCCCACTCGGTTTTAGTTCAATTGTCCTATCTTTCATTGCACAGTGTACTCAGATACTTCATTCTTGACTCTCCCGTGGAAGCAGGCCAGATGAGAATCAGTTTAAGGGGATGTCTCTCTTTCTACTCACTATTAAGAAAAACCTAAGATATTTATCTCAGATGTAGGTGTCCATGAAGTAAACACTTACAACTAAATGGGATGAATCCACTCCCAATGTGATTACCCTTTGAAGATGTTGGTATGGAAGCAATATATTTGTTAGGCATACATATAAGGAACTCAAACAGAGCTTTAATCTTTTTTTTTTTTCTGAAAAAGCCGTGGTTATTTTTAAATTGTAATAAGGCAACCAGATCAAGGGTGGCAACTAGATCAAGTCATGCTGTGCTCAGCGGTGTCCCTAGTTTTTTATTAGTTGTGTAGAAACTGAGAGAGATGCCAGTGGAAACTGCAATTTTTCTCAAGCAACAGTCCTAAAGGATGATGTGAAACTTTTCTACCACATACATAAATCTCAGCACACAGAACCTATGTTTTGGTTACTGCTATTTTAATTAGAAGGCATTAATGGTCATGTCAGTGGTGGAAAAACAATTCTATTCACAGTTTACTTCTTATTTATTTCTTACTTAATAGCCAAAACCAGAAAGATTTAGAATGTTAATGTTTTCAGTAGTTCAACTGGCAAATAAAAAAAAAGCAATGGCAACAAGTTGTTTGTTTTTTTTCTGACCTCTTTCACTCACGCTGCCAGTGTAACAAAAAATGTCAGCTGTTACTTAAATTAAATGGAAACATGACACTAGATTTTAATTAAAACTATTTTCCAATATATGTCATACTTTGTATGTGGCAAGGAACACAGCTCATGAAACTGTTCCAAGACAGAACTTTGAACGCTTTGAGACATGAAAATGTGTTAACAAGAACCATCTCAGCAGCACCACTCCCTCAGGAACAAAGGATATTTAGGAACAATAAGGCAAAAGACTCAAAGCTCAGTTAATAAGGAAAAGATCACCACAGCATTTTGAGAAAGTCAAATCTTGTTTCATTGCTGTATGAAGCTGCGCAGAGTAGGGCTTCTGATAGTCCACCTTGCCATCCTCAGGGCTGCACTGGCACCTGCAAGTGGACTGCACAATATCTCTTGGGCAGTCAACAAAATCATGAAGCAATGAAGTAAGCATTCAAGGTTATGGTACTATATTCTTTCCCAAGTGGATCCTTCTCACGGAAAGAGAGGTCATTCAGTATGATCTGATATATATATCTGATCTCAGTCGCCGAGATCAGCTGCTTCGGAGCCGATACAGCTCCGCCCGATCGACTGATCACGAGGTGCAGGGAGGTTTTTCGGGAGATTCATTCGACAGGAAGACCCGCGGCAGCGGAATATCCTCCCTCCTGCCGACAGCTCTCCCGCGAGAGGCTGACGGGGCACGGGAGCTGCCAGGGCAACCACGGTCACCACCCCTCCCCCGTCCTTAAATTTTCGCTGAGACGACAGAGAGCTCTCATACGCAAGCCAGGGGCACCACCTGTGGCTCATGTAGTGGGAGGCTGAAGTTTTGCCGGGTGCAGAAGCCTCACAAAGCGACCCTAGGAGCCCAGTGAGCAGACAGGGTTCCTCTGAGGAAGAGGGAAGAACTAGAGACCAGGTGCTGCTGCGGCGGGTGTGGGAGGTTGTGCGGCAGGGCACAGGAGTTCTGCCCTCCTCACTTGTGAGTCCAACGTATCTGTTTGTAGTCTGTGACCGCTGTTTCTGTCATGGTCTCCACCAGGCAGAGAGCTTGCCCCAAAAAGACTGTGGCGACCCAAACAGAGGGCCTGTTCCAGACTGTGGCTATGCAGGTCTCTGGCTGCAGGGAGTGCCAGAGCCTGCTGCTGCCGGGGGAGGGCGGCGGACATTCCACTTGTGTGAGGTGCAAGAGGGTGGAAGATCTGCTCACCATGGTGGCCGAGCTGAAAAATGAGGTGGAGAGACTGAGGGCCATCAGGGACTGTGAGCGGGAGATCGACTGGTGGAGTAGCTCCCTGGCGTGCCAGAGGGAAAGGCGTCAGGGAGATATCCCACAGCTGGGGCGGACCCCCTGCCCTGTTGGGCTGAGGAGGGTGAACCGAGGGATGGGGAGGGTTGGGAGAGGGTCCCTGCTCGGCGTCGTGGGCAAACCCCCCCTCTGCCTGTCACGTGTCCCCGCGTTCCCCTGAGCAATAGGTTTGCAGCCTTGGACATTGAAGGGGAGGTAGGTGGGGAGGCGCGGGAAGGTTCCCCTGAGAGGTTTCCAAGGGCGAGGCAGTCGACTCTGCGCATTCAGACTGCCTCTGCCAGGAAAGAAAGAAGGGTGCTTGTGGTAGGTGACTCCATTCTCAGAGGAACGGAGGGGCCCATTTGCAGACCGGACCCGAGCTGCAGGGAAGTGTGCTGCCTCCCTGGGGCCCGGGTCAGGGATATAACTAGAAAACTCCCGGAGCTGGTTCACCCCACTGATTACTACCCACTACTCATAGTTCAGGTGGGCAGTGATGAAATTGCTCAGAGAAGCCTGCAACGATGAAAAGAGATTTCAGGGGTTTAGGGCGGATAGTTCAAGGAGCGGGTGCGCAGGTGATGTTCTGCTCTATACCTTCTGGGGAGGTGCAGGACATGGGGTGGGCTAGGAAAACACAAGTCATGAATAGTTGGCTGAGGGGCTGGTGTCGAGACAGGAACTTTGGGTTCTTTGGCCATGGGGCGGTTTACTCAGCCCCTGGCCTGTTGTCGAGGGATGGAACTCATCTGTCTCATAGGGGGAAACGCATCCTAGCACAGGATCTGGCAGGGCTCATGGAGAGAGCTTTAAACTAGATTTGAAGGGGGATGGGGCTGTAACGGGGCTTGCAACAGTGGGGCATCACTCTAGTGTTGATAAGGACCGGGGGTCCTCCCACCATCCTAGGGTGAAACCGGCGCGCTCAGCTCGCTCCCTGAAATGCCTGTACACAAATGCGTGCAGCATGGGGAATAAGCAGGAGGAGTTAGAAATC